>JAJEKB010000543.1:237674-391350 GCA_022393335.1 Macrotrachela quadricornifera
TTTTATTATTTAGATTCATGAATTAGAAAGTGAAAATGAATTAGAACAACATCGTCATCAAGAAACACTCAAAGAATTACGTAAAAATGATCGTCGTTTAAAAGAACTTGTATTTCAAACAGAAGAAGATCGTAAAAATCAATTACGTATACAAGATCTTTCAGAAAAATTACAAGCTAAAATTAAAGTTTATAAACGTCAAGTTGAAGAAGCTGGTAAAAAAACAAATAAATAATTCATTTTTTATTCATAAAATCTTTTTTTAGAGGAAATTGCTGCACTTAATTTAGCGAAATTTCGTAAAGTTCAAACAGAACTTGGTAAATTAATTAATTAAAATGAATTTTTAAAATAAATATTTTTTTTTTCTATTTTTGTAGAAGAGTCAGCTGAACGCGCTGATGTAGCTGAAAATCAACTTGGTAAATTACGAGCTAAGAATCGATCATCTGTTAGTGTTAGTCGTTCATCAGAGGCAGTAAGTTTAATTTTTTTATTAAACTAAAATAATAAATAACCATTTTTTCTTTCTATTCTAGCGTGAAATACGTGAAACAACAACAGTACGAGCCGCTTCAGCAATGCGTGCTGGTTCTGTTCGTCAACGTTAAAAATAGAAAAAATATATATATTACTAAATTTATGAATGTAAACGTGAACAGGCATTCTTATTTAGATGTATGTTAGATGTTCATATCATTTTCATTTGATTTTCTTTTTGTGCAGTTGTTCACATGATACCCTATTTTCTTCTATATGCATTGTATGAAAAGATTTAATTAAATATAAAAATTTAACATGGATATTATTTATTTTTCTTATTTATATATATTCAATTATAATACCAAAGAAAAATATATCAATCAATGTATAAATATTATTATGAGTATAGATTATTGAAATTTATCAATATGAATGGTAATAGTAATAGTAAGAAAGTAAAGAGATAAAAGAAAAATTTTCTATAAACACAATTTCTTTTGACTGTTGCTTACTTGAATGGATTTGGGATCGAATACAGCTCATATTTGAACTCTACATCTTCATTTACTCGAGGAAGACCATTTTTCTCATAATTTGATTTTTATTGATTACTGCTCAACAATGAAGTTTCGAGTTCACCATAACAGAAAACCTCGAAGTAAAATATCTGTAATCCGAAGATGGAACTCTGATTGTGGGTCAATGAAACCGTTGACATTATCGGAACCGCTTTCTGCATAATTATGTTTGCCATTTAGATGACTCCGCCTTCTTATTTGTTTATATATAATATACCATATTGTAGTTCGTAAAATTCTGTATCGATAGAAAAGTTTCCAACGACAACGCGTTATATCGGTCTTCTCATAGGAAAACCATAGGGATAAATCAAGATTTTTGTAATAACTCAGGAAGAGCTCGGCCAATCATGCTCATCTTCGAACTGACTCTGCTTCCGAAAATTATTGAGTAAACGAACGGACGGACACCAACCGATTCTATACTGTATTACTTTTTCACTACACAAAAAGTAGATAATACAATACAATGTCCGATTAGTTTCGTTGACATAGATAATAAACTTGTTTAGCTGAAAAATACTGATTCAACAAAAGAATAATTAAGTATTTGCATAGACTATACATCAACAATAATTTTCAAGATTAAAACATCATTGATGGCTACACAATGTTCCAAAAGGTCCCAAGAAAAGTTTAAGTAAATATTCCTTGATACATTCAAGCGATTAAAGTGCTTCGTTTACAATATGATGATATATTCTTTGATGTTTTATTTCATACAATTTGATTTACAACAAATGTTCAAAATAATTCTTATCACTTGAAATACATAAAGTCATCATTTTTGAAATACTTGAAAAAATATTGCAGAAAGCTTGGATTTGTATTAATTGATATCATTCATATATTTTCATTTTAAATTCAATCAAGATTTTATATTTGTCGTATTCATTTATCGATAAAGAATTTCGATAAAACTAATTTCATCAGTAGAAAACAAATTCTCTTGATTATTGATGTTCATTCCGATCAAGTTTTCAGACAAATTATACTTTGTAGGCTAATATATTTATTTGAAATTATATAAAATAAAATTTAAAAGAATATACTATTATGCTGTAAAAGGACCACTTGAATCGCTTGAGTTGTATAAGAGATATTTATTTGAACTTTTCTTGGAGACTCCCTCTTAGATAAAGTTTTTTTATTAGATATTCATTATATGATGATATATTTTTAACTCTTTGATATAGTTGAAGAAATTCTCAGTCCAAATTTTTGATGTATAAAAATTAATGATTAAAATATTGTGCATGAAATTAAATCTATTGTTATAGACGAAAACATCTAGTCAAAAGTATACTCATTTATGCACAACAATGAAATATAGTTGATGAGCAATAAAAATCCAATATGACAAGAAATGTCATTGATCAATAAAAAAATTATGTTCAAATTTGAATCTTATTCTTTATATTTTGAAATATGAAACTCATAAAGTTTAAGATGTATAATCAAGAAAATTTGAAATTTTCCTAGGAAACATTAAAATTTAGAAACTTTTAATGATGAAATTTTATAACAAGGTCATAGTTATTAATGAAACAATGCGATAAATGAAGAGAAATTATACTTATCAAAAAAACATACGGAAAAGAGTGAAGCAAAAGGATTATAATATTCAGTATATCTTATTGTGAAAGAAAGAAGAGCTTATGAGACATCGAAAATTTGTAATGCTGCATTATTTACCAGTTTACATTGATAGAACAGAAGAAAATATCAATTTTGGTATCCTTATCCAATGTAAAAGTAATAAAAACAGATGAAAAAAAAATATAATATTATGTTCTCTAATGAAATATACATAAATATAAAATTAAATACAGACATGCAATAATGTATTTATGTTTTATCTTTAACACCCTTTGCGACCAAGACAGTTAGTCCTTGGAAATATTTTTAAACATCAATTTTTGCATTATTAAACATGCGAAATAGAATGCAGGAATGGATTTACATAAAGGAATTATTTAATAGGAATATAAGAGAATAAATAAGCTCTGTGTATATATCATATTTTATTTTTCATTAGAATCTAGAAACTTTTCGATATTATTCTTGTATAATCGTTATTATTATTGTTATTAATATATATACTCTCTTACATTTTTCTTCAAATTTCTCACTTTTTTTGTTCTTATTAACCTGCTGCAACGCATATATGTTCATAGTTTTTAATAAATTATAATAAATGATGCGACTACCTTGAGAATAAGGATTAATTCTATTTACTCAGATTTGAATATCTTATGATATTATAGACATATTTTTCACCTTAGTATGTTAGCCTTCATGCTACATTGTTTAAGTAAAATTACTATGTCCTTCTTCTTGCGAAATCCACTGATTATTTTCATACGTATTAAGGAAAAAGAATGGGATATAAAAATATGTATTGCGTATTTCAGTAGAAAAGAAAGGATACATTTACTACTGTTTTCAAAAAAAAAAATTGCATACCTTGCTTTGAAGGTATCTCTTTACATACACATTCAATGAAACTATTTTACGTTTCAGATAATAGGCCACAAAGAGTATTATATTCAATTATAATCTAAATCTTTATTTATTCATCCATGGAAGAAATAATAATATATCATCACTCTTTCAAAAAACAGTGCACAATTTATTATAGCATTAATATAAATATTTTAGAAGTATTTCTTGAAAAACCGTTCAAGTTCTTTGATAATTTTTATATTTTCTATTTTTGACTTGATATTTCATACTTATTGAGATATTTTCGGTATGATTTAGATTTATGCTGAAAACTGATAAGCCTATTGTTTTTACTAGGTATTGTCTGATTATTATTAGGTATGTATAGTTTATAAGTCTTTTTTCTTTGATATTAAAGGTATATTATTAACAAGTTCTTCAATACTCAGCTAGATTTATTTATTTTAATCTATCGATATTGTGACGAGAGAGTTTCCATATAAATCATAGTTTTCTACTTCATAACACTAGCTAGTTTTATGGTTTTGCTTCAATAATAAAATATAAATAGATAAGAGTTAATTTAAGAAGGACAGGATGACATATCTTCGTTTTTATATACTCAAAACGAAAACAATTGCACATCGAGTAAATTATTTCTTTTTCCAACTGATGAAGAATTACCACCGGAAAAATGAAGTCTGTAACTATTTCATAAAATGCAAAAAGCATTCGAAAAAAAAGGAATCTTTTTTTCATGCAAGTCTTTTTTTTGCAAACAGCTGTATATTATAATTATGTTTTCATCATCGATATTATTTTCTAAATTTTTATAATAATTGCAAACATAAAGTTATCTGAAGAACTTTTTAAAATATTATTTTAAATTATATCTTCATACATAATTTTTTTAACAAAACATAATATGAAAAATGTCGCATGTTTTTTTGATTCAGTACCTTAATAATATTATAGAGTAGACAAAGATAAAATGATCACTTAGATAAAACCATTAATATTAGAAAAAAGGCGCGCACATTTTTATTTATTATTATACGGTTGTTAATGAGAATGCATAAGAATAGTATTTAAAAAAAGAGAAAATTATATTCACCTTGATATATGATTAGTCATATTGTTTATGTGATTTTATTAATATACGTATATTTAGTATTGAATGATAAAAAAGGTATACGAAAGTAAGAAAATATTTGTATCTATCGAGAATAATTAAACTTCTATAAATTTTATTATAATAATGTATCGAAAAACTTATTTATAGTTAATGTATTTCATTTTGCGACGTAATAGGATCAATAATTCATCATTATTCGAGTTAGTGTATTTTTAGCGCTAATTGTAGGTAAATATAACTATTGGGCATGACTAATATATTCATATTACTTTTTATTTTTATAGTGCACAGCATTAACACAAATGCCTACATATATATCTATTTATAGTATATTTTTGCTTTCGTATGTTGTACAGTTATATAAGTCTGACTTGCTCATATAAGCTTTTACGATGTTTTATCAATGTTATTCATGCATGAATGAGATTATATATCGATTTAGGCAATAGTCGCTACTTCAGAAAGCAATCATTATATTTATTTATTCTGTCCAATCCTTATTTTTTTTTTTATTCTACTCATTATATATATATATATACATATATCATCAATACCTTGTGTGTTTACGATTTTTATCTTTCAAACTATCGTTTTTATTTCTACTAATGCGTATTAATGACTGTTATATAAATCACAAGGCGAAATATTTGACCCTTTTTAAAACACTTTGTAAGATATTGAAGACTCCATTTTAGACTCATTGAATACAAGGCTTTTTGCTTTATAAGACAGTCGATCTTGTTTTTCAAACAAGTTTTTCTTATCAGTGAAAAATTGAAAAGACTGGCAGATGCTCAATTACGCACCTACGATTTTCTATTATTTTTTTTGGATATTTATCAATTTATATACTTTATACATCAAGTTCCATGATAAATGTTAAGTATTTAGCATCAATAGATGGATAATGTTTTGCCCTACTTTTTGAAGGCTCCGGATGGTGTTGTTCAAACGTGAAATGGTTGCCACTAATATTCGGAGAGATTTCGTTTTAAATGTGCTTTCAAACATCGCGTTCTCAATAGCCACCTGTGATCTACGAACACTTTATTATTATACTGTCAAAGGTAGAATTTAATCCTGAATAAAGTAATGTAACATATAAACTGAATACTGAAAACCTTTAGTCTGTCTCTAATTAAAAACAAACAATAACTTAGAGAGGTGTCAGAAAAGGGTCTTTTACATTTTTTTACACTTACTACTGAAAAAATTGTTTCTCCAAATTTTTTTTGTAGAATTGTGAAATTTTTCAAGATATCGAATTTCATGACGTATTTTGTAGAATATTTCGAATGTTAACAAAACTGTTATTTAAAAATATTTTCACTAATAATTGTTCTAGTTCTTGACATTTGCGGTTGGCTAGTTGAGCATCTGCCAGTTTTTTTAATTTTTTACCGATATGAAAAACTTGTTTGAAAACCAAGACCGATCGTCTTGTAGAGTGAAAATTTCTCTATCGAATGGATCTAAAATGTAATCTTTAATATCTTGTGAAATGCTATATAAAGAAGAAAATATTTTGTTTCGTTCTTTATACACTATCCATTAATAAGAATAAATGAAATATTAATATATAGAGACAGACGCCGTCCGTATAGGGTCAAATTTTCCGCTCCAGTTAGAATTTTCAAAAATTTCTAGCTATGGTGTTTCACACAGAACCATGCTCTGATTACTTTTAACTAGAAAATTTAGAAAATTTCGACTGGGGTGAAAAAGTTAACCTTATACAGACAAGCCCTTTCTTTATATTTTTTTTCTATTCTCTATATTACCTTTACAAATGGTTAAAATAGATTTATCAAATGTCTCTTTCGATTTATAACATCAGCTTTATCATGTTTTTTATTCTTCAATTCATAAAAATTATGTTAACAATTTTTGTTTTATATATATATCCTGCAATTATATTTCTTCTTTATCTCTTGATAAAGAATACATGTTACATGTATCCTTTTCAATTGATATTTACATATAGCATTGTATGAAATTTAATCATAAGACAAATCATAAATTGGAAGACTTCAAAAACTTCATAAAATTTCTTTGAACTGGAAAAGATTGCAAGTCTTACTTTATTAAGTTTCACTTCGTCAGCTTGTGAAAATGCGATCGCCACCCTAATATATTGTATAGAGCTGAAAGCTGCAGCTCTTACTGCGGATGACTCGTTTTTTAAAATAACTATTTTTATTACCATATTAGAAAACACCTCTATAGATAAAAAACACACCATTTTTTAGGGTTTTTTGAGTCGCTGGACTCGTCATCCGTCTTTTTTGCTTAAAAAGAATATTAATAAAAGAGGTCATGAGAGAGGTTAGCATTGAAAACAACCTTTCATACAAAAAGGATTACATAAAAAGAAAGAGAGTTTACCAAAAATCTTTGGAGATGAATTAAATTATTTTTTGACCCTTATTTAGTGCATATCTCAGTCAAATCATACAGTATAGAACTGGAAATTTTACCATAGCCTTCACATTACAACTCCAACATATTCTGAAAATTTTAAGTGATCTTCATGCAGCTGGCCCTATGGTCGATTTTTGAGGGAGAGAGGGAGTGTGATGGTGCGATGTGTCGTTGTCAAGACGGAGAACTTTATACGAAAACGAAACAATATATATCTACTGCTTCCCATATCTTCTCTTATACCTACATCGCGTTCCTACACATCCTTCCCTACTCAAAATCAAAGGCGAACAATGAAAAGTATAAAAGAAGGAAAAAGAAATGTACGAGGAATATGAATGAAAATACAATAAACATGAAGGAGACAAAGATATATCATGAGCAATCGCCATGACGATCGTCCTTGTATTATTACATTATATCTAATCTTTTTTTTTCTTTGCGTCTTTTATTACTTTGTTCTTTCTTTCCTCTTGATTGATCATGTTCATGCGTATTATTATCATCTAGTTGCATTTTCAAGCGTTTTATATTTATAAGAGTATTATTATTATTGTGAGAGTAAGACTTTGATTCTATTTAGTGTGAGTATTCTAGTTGTATAGCACACATATACACGTATCATTATGTTATATACATTTGATTCTCTCTCATACACATCATTGAGAGAGGATTTCTCTTATTTTATTGATATTGATTTATCTGGCATTGAATTTGCCGTACATTTTGACATCCTAGGAGTAAAGACCTTAAGAAGATCTATCGTTTGTTTCTTACCATATATATTGTGCTAGTAATAATCAAACAGATGTTTCACAAATAAATTTTATAAATAAAAATATAATTTATCTATGCTTTCGTTCTTTATTTTAATAAATTAGATTAAAATTGTTTGTAAACACTTAGTTTAATATGATTTCTATTTATGTTTCGAAGTTTTTTTTAGATGATTATATTTTGAATAATATTTATTAACAAAATTTATTTAAACAATTATAATTATTGAATATTAAAAATATCGAAATTTCTTATTATTTTTAATATACATAAAGAAAAGATTTTTGATTAAAATAAAATTTTAAAATCTTAAAAAAAATAAATGTCGTTTACATCAGTAAATGTGCCAACATTATTGGCAAATGATGATAATATGAAAGATTTTCTTAGTTTTGTATACACACATGAATTACTTCTTAAACAATATGGTGCAATTAAAATAATACCACCTGTTATATTAAACGAAACTTTTGAAAAGCCAGAAATTAAATTAATATTACCTTCAACTATTCAACAGATTAAAAAATCAAATTCAAATGATTTTATTTATTCTATTGATACAGTACCTTATATTAATGAAAATATATCAAAACAATCATTAAATGAAGATTTTTTTTGTTTATTATTATCAAATCAATTTGATAAACAACAACAATTATCAAGTATGTCTATTATGCCTAATCATAGTCTATTTCCAAAACAGACTTATAATAATGATTTTAATATTCATCAATTACCTCGTCAATCACTTCTTAAATTATGTAATAATACAATTCTTAATCAATTTGTTCCAACATTAACTCATACATATGGACCATGTACAATATTTCCATTAAGTTCTTCTCGTCAACGTCTTTTTTCTTTTAATTATCATCATGAAGGTGGTGATCATTATTGGTATATTATACCAGCTAGTGAACGAAAAATTCTTGAAGGTATATTTCAACAATTAACACCTTCAATATGTTTTGAACATAGATCTATATTAATGAATCCTTTAATTTTTGATAAATATAATATTCGTTATTATCAAATTACACAAAAACCTAATGAAATTGTTATTCTATCAGCTGGTGCTTTATCTCAAAGTTTTACTAATAATGAAAGTTGGAGTGAAACAATTCATTTTGCATTACCTAGTTGGATTAATGATGGACATGCAAATGCTGGAATATTCTGTACGTGTAATACAGATAAAAATTCATTAGAAAATATAATTGATACAAATTTATTTGATAAAATACTTATAGAAGAATATGTTGTTAGTAGTCTTAATATTTTTATTGATAATGAATCTTCATCTAATACAGGTTATTTTATAAAATAAATAAATATATGATTTATTAATTGAATTATTTTTTCTTTTTTAGATGAAGAAAATATGGAAGTAAATGAAAATAAATTATCAAATTCAAAATCTGTTTCTTTTAATTATTGTGCATTTAAAATAGAAAATATCGATGATAATGGAAATCAAATACCATGCAAAATATCAAAGTAATGATTTATTATTATTATTTTTAATATATTCAACATGATCAATCTCACCATATTTTAATAAGAAATTCAATTGAAAAAATATTTTCTTTTTCTATTTTCGCAATAAAACAGTATTTGTGTACACTAAGCAAAAGAAGTCGGAATTCCATCTTTTTCTATCTTGTTTCAATTGGATAGTATGCGAAAGAAAGAGAGTACTAAAGTTTTAAAAATTATATAGTTTGTCAAGAAAAGAGCTATTCATATGATATTACCAATAAGAGATAGAAAAGAATAAGTCAGTATAGAATGAAAAGGCTAATGTATGTATTTTTCGAAAGATAATATAAAATCATATCCTGTCGAATATATTAAATTATAAAAATATGATTTAAATATTTATATTTTATATTTTATATAGAGAAAACAATTTGAGAGTAGACTCAAACAATAATACATATGTTACACCATCAAATCAATGGCAAACATCAGTAAAATCAATCGATGATTTTTATGAAGAAAAAATATCAAAAAGTAGCAATGAATCATGTTATTTATCTTCTCAAGAAATTTTGAATGTATTAACTAATACTCCAAATAAAGTTAGATCAATAGGAACTCAAATTGATGAACAATTCGATGCTCATAAATATAATATATCAGTATGTACATTGACTCGATTTTTTTTTAATTTAAGAATTTCAAATTATTTTCAAAAAAAAAATAAAAGATAGAATTTTATTTTCTCTATTTAGAATCATCAACCATTTCCTGAGAAAAGTACACAAATGAACTATATTCAAGGTATAAAATCTTTAGAAGACAAAATTACAAGCAAAATTGAGTGTTGTTCTACAATTTTATTAATGTCTGGTATAAGAAATGATGTAACTAGAACTGAGATACGAAGATATTTTGCTAACTGTGCCTCAGTCAAACTGAAGCATAATTATTTACCACCATATAATAAGTACGTTAATAATCCTCATATAGTTTTTATTTTTAATTAATATTTATAGTTATGCATTTATTAAATTTCGTACACCTCGAGAAGCTGAATTTCATCGAAGACGACCTATTAATTATAATATTTTTGGATATAATTGTCATATTGAATATTCTAAGAAAAATTCTCATTTATTAAATGAGCAGTATGATAATGCAATATGGAATGTTATAGTTAGACAAATACCTGAAAATGTCACTGAAGAATATTTACAGAAATTATTTGTTCATTGTGAATCTATGAAATTTACTCCAGCACGTGCTGTTTTTAATAAAAAAACAAGTATTAATCCAAATGCTAAAAATAAAGTATTATGGGGGTAAGTTTTACTATGCACATAGATATTTTCTCAAAATGTATTTATGTAGTGTATGAATAGATTCTTCTAAAACTTTCAACGGTAGTCAAACAGATGCTATAGATTATAGCGAAAGCGAGACTTCTCCTAAAGTACGGTTCCATAAACTAACAGATTTTGTGATTTGAACGTGTATCGTTTTTATACTATATCGAGTAATTATCTTACATTATCAGAATTAGAATAATTGTTGAGATATGAAAAGTATCTTCTTAGAAAAGACCTCTAGTAATAGTATTTGACGAAATGTGTATCAACTTCAACCACAATATGTCTGAGAAATAAATGACATATCATAGTCTATCAAACTTCTATCATTAATGGTGTTTTCACCTAATTTTCGCATTTTCTTAATAATAGCTTCTCTGATTGACTTGAAATTTTGTTTTAAGTAAATACTTGTCAACGTTTATCTTTAAGATCAAATAGAAGTTACGAGCTGAGAAGGTGATACTAAGCTGTTTTCTCTCTTAAAAATCAAGAAGACATCCTATTAAGCTCAAACTACGACTATAAAATCTTGATTCAAAATGAAATACATAACTTTTCTCCCTTTTCTTTAAAGCAGACCTTTTAGGATAGAACACATTTCATGTGCATAAGTAAAACAACTCCAAGTTATTTAAATGTGTCAATGAAAGTGGAGTATTTACTTCTATTTTGATTGAAGAGAAGACGAGCTAATTATTAATTATTATATTTAGGCACTCTATCGCATGTGCAACCTTATATATAGAGAACTTTCGATATTGCTCGTATTCAGTAGAATAATTTTATCGAATACTAGTGGCAATTCTTTTTGCATATTACTGTAAAAGTAACTTTTTAGGGAGTAGCTACACAGGATTCATATGACTTTTCAAGACATATAAGGATCATCATTAAGTAACCTTTAAAAATTTAGAGAGGCCACTCCTATAGAATCCGTGAAAAATTTTACTATCCATCCGTAGATATCTCTTGAGAAATTTTAAGGACTACTCCCAGATAGCTTTTAGAAAATGAAATCGACGTATACGGAGTTCGTAGGCGTCCATATTTTGCCATTTTACATGGTTATATACTGAAATCGTTTATCTTTGAGATTGTCTACGAAGCAATGCGTGCACGAAGGAAAACAAAGACAGTAACTCAGCGTTTTTCCTTCACGCATCACTCTATTTCCCCATATATGACGCAAAGATGAATGATCGATTATACGTGATCATGTACATTATCGTTTTTCTCCATATACGGTCATTTACGATTGTGCTTAACTGATCTGAGAAATTTTAGACGATATCCCAAAGTTGTTCTTAAAATTTTGTAAGGATCACCCTTTAATATCCTCTTTATAAATAATGTAACAGCCCTTCTTTTAATTCTACAATCCAAATTTTCAATAATTTTCATATCGTTTCACACTGTAAAATCGATATTACTACTTGAATGTGAAAATAAAATTTTTGTTACATGTAGCGCCAATGAACATGCAACTTAATTTAAGTTAACAATAGGGGTGCTATTTTCCTGTTAAAGTTAAATAAATTTAACTTATTTCTTTTTCATCATCTATTAAATCATAAATTAAGTTACATTAAATTATTTTATCTCTTTGAGTCTTTATAACTTTTTGCGAACTACGTATCAGGGATACTCGTAGATCCTCAAGTACTATATTACGCGAGCATTCTTAGGTCCTCAACTACTATGTGTTGGCGTATCCTTAGGTCCTTAACTACTATATATTGGGGTACCCTTAGGCCCTAATGGCTATATTATGGGAATGTCCGTAGGTCCTCAACTGTTATACTGTAGGGGTATCCTTGGGTTCTCAACATGCTATACTCTGGTGGTATCCTTGGGTCCTCAACTGCTATACTATAGGGATGCCCTTGGGTTCTCAACTGCTACACTCTGGTAGTACCCTTGGATCCTTAAGTTGTATACTATAGGAGTACCCTTGGATTCTCAACTGGTATACTATAAAGGTACTCTTGGATCCTCAACTGCTATACTATAGGTGTTCCCTTGGATTCTCATCTACTATACTATGAGAGCACCCTTAGATCCCCAACTTAGGGATAGCACCATGTTAGCTCGTGTTGTTCGAGCTGTACGAAAGTTTATTTTTAAAAGAATAATAATATAATATAATCATACACACACACGTATATATAACAACAGGAAGAAAGCCATGGAGGCATAACAAAAAAGATTAAAAGGAAAAGGAGAAGAGAGAAGATATCAATGATATCATAGATATATAGAAGATGATATATGTTCGAGAGGTGGATGATGATATGATATCATCGCTAACACACCATATATTTACTTTGCTAGTAACCAGGTACCTATCGTAAAACGCTGGTCGCTGCGGTCACTTTTCTATTAGTGAAAAAAAGGGCCAATCAGATGGCAGCAAATTGTAATTCGCTTTTTTCATGAATAACCGTGGAAGACTCTATATGGAGTTGTAGGGCACCCTTAATAACCTCAAATTGGCCCGAACAATTCTATAATGCATCCTTATCTTGATGGAGAAAAAACGCCTCGAAATCTGATTGGCCTATTTTTCGATTAATAGACAAGCGGACGCAGCGACCAGTAATTTATGATAGGTACTTATTTATCAGTAAGGTAAATACATGGTGCCGTTCCTACCTTGAGGACATAAGGGTACTATCATAGTATAGCAGTTGGTAACCCAAGGGGTACCCCCATAGTATAGCGTATGCCCCATATATAATACATGAGGACCTAATCGTACCTCTGATATATAATAGTTGAGGGCCTAAGGGTGCTCGCGTAATATAGTACTTGAGGATCTACGAGTATCCCTGATATGTAGTTTTCAAAAAGTTATAAAGACTCAAAGAGATAAAATAATTTAATGTAACTTAATTTATGAGTTAATGAATTATGATAAAGAAATAAGTTAAATTTATTTTAAATTTAAATTTTGGAAAAAGATTAGTTAATTTATATTATATTTAAATTGCTGATAATTTAATTTATGCATAAATTAAATTAAAATTAAATATAAATCGACACTCCTAGTTGCCAATAAAGATACAAAAATCTAGCTACTTAAAGGAGAATATTTCTTTACGTAGAAGCTTGGTAAAAAATAATTATTTTATCTAATACATTTTTAAGTAATTATTTGTATCTTTCGATATTGTATACAGCCGTTGGAAAGACGTTCTAGAACAACTGTCATTCTATTCACCTGTTAATTCAATGTATAGATTTCCTATTTTGTTTTCGTTTTGTAAAGTATATTATTCAATACGTTAAAAAATTTGAAAATACCATTTTTTATTCAATTACGCTTGTTCTTCAAAACGAGCAGGAAAAAAATTTAATCTTGCCTTATTTGTAGTAGATTTTGAAAAACGTCTTAGTGACCATTGAGATTTTTTATTAAAAGACTATCATACAAAAAGCATCTATCTTCTATGATCTTGACAATGAAAACATATCACTTATATCCAGTTGTTTATGACCTTTTTCAATGGTATTATTTGTATTCAAACGAGACTTAACAAATAAATATATATATAAGATATTTGTTTTTAATAACAATATTTAGAAAATATAATTTATTTTGTATATTTCTGTATAGATATGCTTTCCTCCACTATCCTGATATTGAAAAAGCCGCCGAAGTTGTGAATAATGCTAATAATTTTAAAATTAATGAGCAACCTCTTATTATTTCCTATTATGACAAAACGGTATCATCACGAACAAAAAACAACAATAATAATGTTCATCAATCATCAGAATATTCTCAAACTTGTAATATCGACTACCAATAAACGAATCTTAAACATTTTTGCGCTTATAATGTAAATAAAAGAATTTTATTCATCGTTTTCAAAAAGAAGACTTTCTACACAATAATGTAGAATCTATAATACTCCTTTAGTTTCAAAGTCAGACTAAAATCTCGACTTTGTTTTAGTTTTGATATCTGTTGATTCTTTTTATTTTTTGTGTATAATAAAAGATATTTATTATATATTAGTGTTGTAGTCATATTGTGGTCATGATCCTCCGGAATTAAAGCTATTTCAAAAAGCGACAGTTATTATTAAGTACATATAATGGCTCATTTTATGCAAAAGTGATATTTATGTTATCTTGATTTTTTTATATTATAGTTACACATTTCTTATGACTTTCTTGATTAGATTGTTACTTGTATCTCGTGATGTAAAAGTATCTGTACAAATGTCTGAGGCTATTGCGCAATGAGTATGAATCATAGAAATCAGATTAACATGTCTTCTGATAGAGTGAAATGAGCTCTTTTGAATGATCTATGACTTGTCCATTCAAAAGGGAAAATAAGGGTGATGTAGGAAAAATATGAAGAGTTTCTAAAATGCATTGTTACCGGATGCATTAAAAATGCGACATTTTTTCGCAAATATCTCGGCTTGGAAGAATGATAAACTCTTGATTTTTTTTCTTAAAAGATGTGCCACGAAAAGCTCTACAAAATTGTCTACGGAAATCACTATTCATTTATTACCATGGTATTTTCCAAACTCAATATAAATAACCTACATGGTAGTACAATCTTCCAGTATATTGAGCATGATAAAAATGCTTGAAAAGCCTTCTTTGTTTTGCAGTAGAGATTTGTTCATGCAGCTTATGTAAAGCTTTCGACAGCCCATCGTTCAAAATAAAAATCAAGATGATACCATTTTCACAAGCTATGATACATAGGGATATCCAAAAGTAGTGGTAAAGACATTTTAGTACCACATATTAAGCTTAATAGAAGTTCCTTTTTACATAGAATGATCGAGAATAAAATGCTCTATCTTTCTATGCTATTTGATCATTATTGAACTAATATTGTAATGATAAAATTTGGATAAGAACTGTTTTTGCTGAATGCTAGCTCATAATAATAGATGATAACGGATATGTCACTTTTGTATTTCGCTTTATTATTATTTGATGCATTGTATCAGAAAAAAGAAATATACCAAAAGATGTAGCGTGAAAAGTTCTACAATTTCCACTGAATCACACATTTTTTAAGTGCACGTTTTTATTTTCGAAATGCACAAAATTGTCAGCAACCAAATTTCGGTATAACGAAAACGAGATTTTCGTTTTGATAAAAGATATATACATTTATTCATATAACAAGTTTGCATAAAATATATTCATACGCGGAAATAATATGATAAAGACAATTTTTTTTCATAACAAAAATGATTTTAACATTTTATAGATTCAACATAAAAAAACTAACAGTAAAATATAAATAATCAATCGTTTCATTCTTCGTTCAAAAAAAAACGATGTAAAATAAAATATTAAACCTATGAAAATTTCTTTGATAGGACTTTTTTTGTTCGTATTCAAAAATTCTTTAAATCTAATTATTTTAAAAACAAAATATTTATGCAAATGATGATCCTAAATTGTATGATTGAATTTCTAAACTAGAAGTTTCATTTAATTCAACAAAACTAGCATAAATATCAGTTTGAAGATGTCGTCTAGCATGATCATCATGAAATTGTTCTAATACAGCGTCAGTTAATGGACCATAAACAGTAGTACCTAATCGATCTAATGCAAATAATTGTTTTGCACCGAGAGTATTTTTAACAAATGGTATAAGATCTCGTTGTGCTGCTCGATCAGTCCACCATGCTGTATATTCAAAAATTAAATGATGAATACGTTTCTCACGAAATAATTTTTCAGCTGAACGAAGTATATCTAATTCTAAACCTTCAACATCAACTTTTAACATAATAATAGTCGAATTTAATGGCCATTCAACATCATCAAGACGAATTGTTGACATACGTAATGTTCCATTAGATGTTGTTGTTAATGGTCCTTCCATATTAAAATTTATTTGAGAATTAGATGGTAAACTATTAACAGCTTTATTTATAACATGAACACGTGAAGTAGAGAAATTGTTTAGTGCAACAGATGTTCGAATAAGCTCAGCCATATTTGGTTGTACTTCAAAGATAAATACTTGACAACCACATGCTGCTGCATATAATCCAAAATCACCTATTAACCGAAATATATATTTATAGAGAGAGAAGTTAATACATTTAACTTTTCATTTGAGATATTCAGATGATAATGAAACTTTTCTGTTTTTTATCTTTTTAAAATAAATATTAAATAAGTCGAATATTCAAACTTTGATCGATATAACATATGATGTGAAAATGATGGAATGAATATTGATCCTTATTTCTCTTGGATGGCAAGGTGTTGGAATGAAATATTTTTTACTATTGTTTTTTTCAAAATAGAATTGCGCTCGGTTGCATGTCGAATAATTCGGTAATGCTGATAGCTCTCGTTTTCGGATTTTTTTTGTCGTTAGAAAGAGAATAGATGGAAGTAGAAATTGATCTAAAGATCGAAATATTTCAAAAGTTTTCTGAAAAAATACTGTCTGATTCTCTGGATTAGATTTATTTTCAATTCCACTTAAAAATCGGATATCTCGAGAAGGAAACATTTTTTTGACTAAAATTTTTAGAACATTCTATGCACTCCTTGACCCATTTATGGACAAATTTTCAAGTCAAAATTCTGTAATTTGTTTTCTTAGTAATACCCAAGAACATGTCGAAATTCCAGTAAAATGGTCATCATTTTTTAAGAAAACGTCGAAAACACCTAAAAATTCGAGAATATATAGAACAGATATTGGAGTACAACATCGCTAAAATAAAATTGAAAATATCCATAATCAAAGAAATCAGACAGTATTTTTCCAGAAAACTATTGCAATCTCTTAGAAAACTTTTGAAGCATTTCAATATTCAGGTAGATTTGTAGTTCTCATTTATTATCTTTTTAACGATGAAAATCTGAGCTCGATAGTCATCAACATTGCTGAGTTAATCAACAGACAATCAAATACATTCTGTTTTGAAATAGACAACCTAAGATAAAGCTATTTTTCACTTTTGAATCATACCTAACTTATTTATATCAAATATTTGTAAATGAATTGACACAATGAAAAAGAGAAACATTCTTAACATGAATTTGTATTTTACATAAAAATCTGAAAAAGTGGCATAATATATCGATTTCTATAATCCTTTCAATAAACATGTTCTGAAATGAATATGTTTCCATCCGTGGATGCGGATTTCGATATTTAGTAGATCGTTCAAAACATCTTTTAAAACAGTATTTAACTTGATTCTTGTGTAAACTTGTCAAAACAATTTCGTAAACATTTCTTAGTTACGGATGTATGACAAATATGAATCATATACAGTTCAAAAGAGGAAAAGATTCTCCATCAACTATTCAGAAAATATTTTTTTCAGAACGGCTTTATTAAAAAAACGATACAGGGTTCAACCTTATGTATCGTCACATTATAGAAAAAGTACCAATTGTTATTAACAACGCTTCTCTTTCGCATTGCATCAATCCTTTCAGCATTCTGCCACTCAAGAGGAATAGGAATCGACATTTGTCTCATCACTTTTTTATCCTATATTATTTCGGAGAATGTTAAATTGGCTTATGATTTGTGATGTTGAAATGATTCTGTTTTATGAAGCTCGAAAAACTCAGTGAAATTCAATAATAACAAATATTATATAATCAAATGTTCTTAGAGTAATCGTAAATGAAAATTTTATTACCTAAAAATCCACCAACATCGACAACAAGAAGTGATGGATCTGCCTTGCATGTTTCAACCAATTTAAGATATTTAATTACTGTTGCTTGAGCTTTATCACCATTTGCATACGGTTTTGCACCATTATCTGTTGCTATTTTATAGATAGGAGTACGATCATCCATTTCTACTACTATATATGATACTGATGGTGATGTTGTTGATAATGGTAAAGATGATGATGTTGTTGATAATGGTAAAAGTGATGCTTTTGTCGATAATAGTAAAAGTAATGCTGACGTTGATGATGATGACGATAATGACGGTGGTGATAGTAATGATTTCAAAGTATTAGTATACAAATAACAGGTCAAACTAATTCCAATCACTAATCCTACCAAAAATATTTTTGATCTAGACATCTAGTAAAAGTTGAGAGTTACATAACTATTTTTAATTATTTATGAAATATAAATCTATACTTCGAGTTTCTTATTTCTTACATTAGAAAAAATCATTTTTATTATAATATAATTTCTTTATTGAGCTGTTTTTTTTCTAAAGAATGTTTGATAATATAGATATATAATGTTTTCTAAAGATAGGACAACTAATCAATCTAAAAGATATTTTTTCATTAGGGATCTCGTTCAAGTATTACTGTTATCTAATACATCTTCTAACTGCAATTAGACCTATCAAAATTCAAGCTTAAAACAATATTAATAACAAAACACTTTTGTTCTATTATTGGAAATCATTTTCTCAAAGCAGATGAAAAGCTTTTCAATACCTTCAAGTGTTATTATCAAAAAAGAACAAAATGATTCTATTATTGAAGCCTTTCGTGTTTGAATTCTCCAGTCTAATCGCAAATAATGGGTATATTAAAATGAATATAACATTCTTATTTCTCACTTACATTTGTATGTATCATGTAGTTATGTTTAATTATATTTTTTTTAGATGAAATATGTACATTTATAAATCATTTTTTAATAGAAGAAAACAATTTTATCAAATCTATGTTTATTCTATCGAATTTCTAATTAAATTTATTTTTATTAAATAATAGTTTATAAGAATAATGTTGGTATATGAATATGATCTATTACTAAAAATCAAATTATCATCTCTTAAAAATGCTACGAGAGTATTAAAAAAATATTTTGATTTTTTATAAAAATAAACTTGTATATTTATTATCATACTTTTTTGTGGTAAATATAAATGTGAGACGTTTCTCTAACAATATAAAACATGTAGTGTTGTTCAAATGCAAAAAAACAAACGCCATCGTTTTTTTCTGAATAGTTAAAAAATGAATTCTTTTACTGTCTTACCTACATGAAATGAAAATTCAGTTTCAGTACATGCAAACAAAGAAAAAAAAATCCATTAACTGTGTTGCTTTAACTATAGAAGAAAAAACATGTGGAGTAAAGTAACAAAATTTATTTTTCTTTCATTATTATTAGAAGAATAAAAAACATGTCATGGTTACATGATGACCGTTCACGCCGTCGCAATCATATTGCCGCACAATCACTACATCGCATAGCACTTAGTCGCGCTCTCTTCCCCCCCTATCTACTCTTTGCATCCTTCTTAATTAATTCACTTTTTCAAGACATTACTTTGAGCCAATAATTCATATTTATTTCGTAAACTATACACTACATAATGAACACATTTACGACAAAAAAAGACAGACGAAATTTATAAGAAAAACAATAATAAATCAAACAATAAGCAAGAGAACAATCTAAATAAATCAAAAGAAAAATATTTATAGAAATAATTTCAAAAATAATTTACTTAAAGAATAATATTGGCAGCCATGTTCTTTAAAAACTCGTCCATTTGAAATGAGTCAGATGCATTGACCAGCCGAGTAATACATTCGTCCAATCTTCGATAACAGGCATTTTTCGTCTTGATATCGTGACCTTATAGAATTTTTGCCATATCCTTTTCAAATTCCGATTGTTCACGATGGATCTTCTCTGCCAGTTTTATAATATGAGGATGACTTCTTGCATCACAATTTGCGAATGCATTGTACCAGTCTTCCATCGAATTATCGGAGAGAGGAACTGTGCTGACTACAAGAGCATGAATATTCCATAATTTGTGATCAAATTAAGGCTTCTTACGACCAGTTTCTAAAGAAATAGAATATATATAACTCTTTTTTTCGTTTAACGATCTACGTCTTGTCAAATTGATCGGCAATGAAATCAAAGACAATTGCAACTTCATTGATGGGAACAAAAGCACGAGCAATCATTTTTTTTATATCTAAACGAAAATACTCATCATTGTTATATTTTGCTTGTGAGAAGCGAAAGAGACAACCTAAAAGAGAAAGCTTTAGTTATTTTTTTTTTGTGAACAGAAAGGAACATACCTTTATGTAAAACATTTGGCAACAGCTTTTTTATTGATTTTATCATACTTGTTCCAAAATCAGTCATTATTGATTCAGGTTGGAAATTATCTTGTTGTAGTACTTTCTGGAAAAATAAAGTGCAATCATCCGCTTTTTTACCAATTAATAATTCATAGATGAGAGGGATAATTGCATTGGTTATCATCGCATGTAACGTGAATAATTGATAATAATCATCAGAACACACCTGTACCAAAAAATGATTAGAAAAAAATATCTGTATTATAACAGGCAAACTTTCAGTTCGCGAACTTTCATATGATTGGCCGCAGAACGAAAAGAACAGTTCATATGTAAATGCATCATATATGCTCATTCATTACGTATATACGTCGTATATGTCCATTCCTTATGCATATTTTTAAATACACCAGTCATCTATATTATATTTTATATTAAGGACTTTTTTTCTTATATACATGAAATCAATTTTTCCTACGGTATTGAGGAACACCCAAGGAAGAAAAGCCGACCGATATCGTCATGCTTCCGAAGTACAGTGTATTTATCACAACACTAATTTAAGTAATTGATACTGTATATTGCACTTATTTTTTAAAAATATGTATTAATAGCAAATTGTTATTTGTCGAATCATAATTAATAATGAAAGGTTAAATATCAGTTGACTTCTTTTGAATATCAAAAACAAAGAAATGAACATGATTTTCTTTTGATATTTGCCAACTTTATCTACTAAATTTTATAGATCAATAGTACTCAAACTTTCATAAAAGATAATTTTAATTAATTCTAGAACATGCAAACTAGCTCAATTATTTGCTTTCTTGTTATCGATACATTTAATATGTTTGGATATTAATTTGTTCGTTTGTATAAATTAATAAATTCAGAGAATCTCTTACAGACAAATATTATTATAAAAAGACGACTTCAGAATATAAGTCAATATTTTGTTGATATATTAAGCTTTGAACGCTGAATATATTATCATTGTAAAAAAAAGAACTTGTATTATCCTATAAATAAAATTTTAGTTGTTAATTTTTAACAAGAGAATATCAAAAAATATTTTACGTGCATTTTCATTATACTCTTTTGACGATATAATTTTTGTTCATGATGATTCAACATGAGAAACACATTTCGCATATAAATATTTTATATGGATTCATGTTGATAGTCAACTTTTATACAAGAATAAAAAATTTTAACAATTTCTATAGATTATTGATGATAATAATAAATTTATTTTTATTCCTTGATATTATTAATGTGTTGCAGGAAATTTCGGTATGTGAGTATTAGATATAGAAAAATTTTTTATTAATTCAACTTATTATATGAGCTGCACAGTAAAAGAATGATCTAGAATATTCAGCCAAATTGGATGCCCGCATATATCTAATGTATATTTTTGAAACATACAATCACGAAATGAGATTATGATTGTTTATTTCGTTTTCTAATGAAAAATTTATGAATAAATTCACTTAATGAATTCATTTTATCCTTTTTAATAATTAACCCAAAAAAAACCAGTATGTCTGAAGTCAATTTATTATTAAAAATCATTAAGCAATACATTTTTGCATTGAAAGATGTGAATTATCTATTGTTTCTTTTGACTAATTTTTCTTGTCTCGTGACTACTAAGTATGAATTGACTGCTGCTAGGTTATCATTTATTTGATGGTAAGTTGTCTGTAATTCATTAGAAGGGAACATTTGAATAGCAATAAGTAAACAGTGTTGTCGAATATCATGAAATCTAATTGTTATTTACTTATGTTGTCATATCTTACAGAATTTTATTGTAAATAGTCTACACAGGGTATAAATCTTTTTTCAAAAATTTCACAATTTGTACTCTACGTTTTTTACTTATCTTCATTTCTTTGTCTCTTTCATAAATTTTTTTTTCATTCTTCAGTACGTCATTTGTTGGTTTTTTATATCAAGCAATTATCTTTAAAGTTTACATAAAATAAGAAAATAGTCAAATATTTTATTATTAATACCTACACAACATCTACGACGATCAGTTTAATACAACTTTATTGAATTTCTATTTCTATTTCTTTCATTGTTGTGAATAGAAAACAATTGTATATAAATGCATTAAGAACTTTTAACTTCGCACCACATATAATGATCACAAAATATCGTGAAGTATGCCAACGAGTTTATGATTTATTAATTTTGAATAATGATGAGTATGACGAAAGGATTGTAGAACATTTTGAGTAGCAAAATATTTTAATTGAAGAAATAGATGCAAATAAAAATAAGAAGATGAATTATCATCATTATAGAAAAATTATAATGGAACGATTGAACAAGAACACATAGTTACTTGATGAAGTTATAAACAGGTGAATCTCATAGAAACTTGTAATCTGTAGAAAGATTCATTGATTTGATGATGTCTTATTAAGAAATCAAATTGAAGCAATGACAAATAATAACTATTGCGGGAAGTACTACAATTCTGCTCTAACTTTTCATTGCATCGTTCACCTATAAATAGTTTCGACGAAACTAGAAAAATTCTAAAGCATATGCATCCATGTTTTTTTTCCTCGCAAGACATAAAAAAATCTATATAAGAAAAAGACTCATTTTTTTGAAAATACCGTTTCTTTATTAGATGAATAGCAACTCCTAATTACATAACTGATTCGATGTTTATCGTTCAGTTACTTTCATAAAGTTGGAACGTAATGACTAGTTTCTTCCATGTATATTAGTATTCTTGAATACTTCACTGTATTTAACTGCTTGAGAAATAAATTTAAATGTAGTTAAAAAAAAATTATAAACATTTAAGAATAAAAATATTGAATGCTGTTGAACGAATATGAGAATGGGATAGAGATGGTTGTTGTTTTAGTTTTATGACAAAGATCTTTTATTTGAATATAGCATTTGTAACAATTATAATTTGAGAAAAAAACGTTTTTCACAGTAACAAAATTTGTACAATAATGAAATAATAAAGACGATTGAGTGGATTAAATAATATTAAATAGATTCATTTTTATTTTGTTTTCTTCATAAATAAACAATATCAATAGTATCTGATATCGGCTGGTATCAATATTGAGCGGTATTAAATAGGAGTTACTATTAATTCGTGTCGATACAAATATCAGCCAATATGATTAACTCGAAATGGTATTCCTTATTATGACATGCCGTAGTCTTCGACGCTTCTATTATTGATGTTTTTACTGTTAACTATTTTTATCGTTGACCTTTAAGTGAATAGATTGAGATGTATATTAGTATCACTCAGAGTTATTAACTAAAATTAAATGTCTATACTAAAATAGAATTATACTAAGACTAATAATAGTATCAAACGATGTATTCAGAAGTTCAACTTTGACAAAAAAAATCTGATTATCAATTGTTGTGATTTGACTCTTGCATATAGGTGAATTGTGAGCTGTTACACACCTATTCTTTATAATTTTAATGATTTCAAATGTTAAATATGTTAAGAAAACGCAATAACAGACACTAGTATATCAAAATTTCAAGTTTCACCTAAACTTGATTATCACGCGTCGGAAGAGTATTTGGTCTCAAACACTCAAAAGAAATAATAAAAAAGGTATTTTCTTTGACATCGATCTATTCATATTGGGAGAGGGAGTGATCATGGATACAAACGATTGCAGAATTTCTTTGGTCTCACGCTCAAATAACCAATTTATGATTCAAAGATGAAGTCAAAAGCTCGAAAGCATTCAGAATATCTTCATTTTAAGTAGAAATTATTCATCATCAAATATTTTACTCCTAAAAAGAAGATTTATTCGATGAGAGTAATTAACTGGATGCTTCCCTTAAAAAAATATCGACAAGATAAATTTAATGACTAAATGACTGATATCGTATATTTTTAATAGTCTTCCTATGAAGACAATCTGTTGAATATATAATTTTAGTAATAATTTGCAAAATCAGTTGGATATCCTTTCTTCATGTCTCTAGTTTCTGTTTAAATCAAGATCTTAATACATATTCTAATTATAAGACGCTTGGTCTTATCCTTCATATGAAACAACACTACAAAATATTGTATTGAAGTTGAATGTATTAAAAAATAAAGATAATTTTAATCATTATTAAATATTAGATATAAAATAGTCTATTCACTTTCTTAGCTTTAACCTAACTAATCATACTTCAATAGTATAACAATTAAACATAATAAAGATAGATGCAATTAATTGTGACTATTATATATATTTATTTATTTATTTAATTTCCTATGCTATTAACATTTTTTATTCACAGTTTGGAAGATAAGTATATTTCAATTTACTTAAAATGTGATCATTTTGACATAATAAGATATCAACAGGTGTTGCTCTTCTAATTAAATATGGAAAATTTGGTATTTTAAATGATATCATTCGTCCTTTGATTTCAAGATCATTAACTGATTGTGACCAATGCTGTTTGCTTCCGTCATATTCAAATGTAACTTGTAAATCTAACAAATAAATAAAAAAAATATTGGGTAATAAAGAAATATATACTTTATTCGATTCTACTAACGTTTGTATGCTTTTGAGCTAATTTTCTTTGTTAAAAAAATTAGCATGTCATCATTGCTTTGTGCAAAACCATGTCGAGGTGCATATTTATAAATATGAAGACGGGAAGGTGATTGATCTGAATTCTCAGATGATGATTCATTTTCCGTTTCTGTATCTGTATGCTTCTCATCATGTTCATTCATTTCATCAGAAAAGATCGTTGTATGAGCAAATAGAATCATTGATGATTGATCATTAATCATGATTTTTTTCCCAATTGTAAATGCTAATTGACTTCTTTCAAGGTTATATCTGTCAATTATATCTATATCGCTTGGAGAAGAATGATGTGATAAAGTAATATTATCTGGTAATGATTGATCTAAAATTAATTAAATATCTTATCAATATTAAATTTCTAATGAAAAATTTGTATACTGACCATCACAATCAAATTTACATAGATCAGCAGTTTCTTTTAATTGAAATCCTTTTTTTTTTACAATACGTAGAAATGGAAAACTAAACAATATTACAAAATAAAATAAAGAAAATCTTTAAATGTTGTCAATACCGTTTAATACCAGTTGTAGAATCTTCATATTCAATAGGATACCAAATAGTATTGTTTTGTCTATCATTAAATTTTTCATATTTAGGATCTTCAAGTTCATATGGATGAAAATAATGAATATTCGTTTTTTTATGTTTGACTGTTACAAGAGAAATACGAATATAATATTCTTCCTGTAGATTAAAATAACATTGTGGAATCTAATTAAAAAAGAAAATCTTCTAATGAATTAAAATAATAAATAAGCTTACGCGAATTGCAGGTGCTTTAGCACTTAACTTTTTTCCATTTTTACTACCAAGAGCACCTAATCGTCCTTTTTCTCTGTTATAATCGGTTCGATATCGTAATTTTGAGCGTTGATAAGGTTGTTCTATTATTTGAAGTTGTTGAGTGTTTGATTGAGAATTTGTTGAAATACTATGAGTAGTTTGTGAAACAACTATAAAAAAAGTAAATTAATTCGTTGTTATTAAGTATAACAGAAATATCATTCAATATATTAAGTAACGAACCTTGATTATCCAAATTAAAAGTCGATTGTGATGGGATTTCAGATTTATTTTGTGTATCTAAAAAAGATCATTATTCATCATTATTTATTACATCTTTAATAAGATATTGCTTACGAGTATTGAATGGAAGTTTACAATTTAAGGGATCTTGAATTTCTGTAATAAACAATATTACTAGTAGACTATTATAACTATTGAAAAAGAAGCATACCGTCATTTATATTGTATGATTCAATAAATTTATCTATAGAGAAAGAAAACAGGTTAAGTTTCTTTTGATTATTGTTAATCATATAAGATTTACCTAAGGTATTGTCTGACAAATCCAACGAAATCATGTCATCAAGATTGTCAATACCTATTCATAGTAAAATACAATAAATAGAAACATTTTTTTATGTATTCGTACTCTTGAAAAAGTCTTCATAAAATTGATCATTTGATTGAAACATGTTTTTCGTTGTAAAACAACTTTGAATTTTAGCTTACTTTGAAAATGATTAGTGTGCTTATATATCATTATAATTTGGCACACTTTACGCATCATGTCACTGTACCTATAAAATAACTAATATGACACTCACGCACATGGTTTTATACTATCAACATTATTGTAATAGGTGCCTGTTTGTTCTATATAGAGCATCATTCATGCCTCACCTTGTATAAAAAGCTACTTGATTTTTTCCTTTCGGGTACCTATACAAATATGTCACGAATAGGGTAAAAGAAATAGAGTACCTGTGATACTACATGATGGGCATGGTTATTTAATGTACAGGTTCTGTTCAAAGGTAAAAGTCCGGATTAATTAAAATGATAAAAATATCAGAAAAAAGATTACTGTGATCCTATATACAATATCTCGCTTATTTATTACTTAGGCGATTCAGCGATAGGTTCAAACGGTCAATTTCAGTACATGACGACAAACATTTTAAAATGATATTTAATACAAATTTAGTTAGAATTTTTTCAAGTTTTAACATGTATGAAAAATATGTGCCATAGAATACACAGTTATTTTTATAAAATTGAATAAGACTAATATAGAATTCTTTTATCTTTTCTAAAAAAAAATCTGATCGTTGAAGTCTACAAGAACCATTTTATTTAAAAAAAAAAACGCTTGAACATAGAAATGATCTAAATTAACAAAACTTAACGTTTTTTAATATAATAATTAAAGTTTAATTTAATTTCAAACATTAGAACTTTTACTTTAATTAAAATAAGATTATGATAAAAAATGACTAGAGTTATTATTTAAAATAAATTATTCTTCTTTTATTTTACAGTTTAATAAATTCTAAAGAACATACATAGATAGTTTTTTCTTTGAAGTAAACAACATATAATTGTATTTTCATGTACTTTTTTGAGTTTTGATATAACTTTGAACTTTTAATTTAGAAAGTGTATAAATCTTTGCTTGATAAAGAAATGTCCGTTTCAACTTTTGATATGAAATAGATAAAAATTACAAGATTTAAACAGACTAGTGTTAAATATATAAAATCATAAATGTGTAACATATACTGTCAATTTTTGGAAAAATATTTTATCATGCGATAGACTATACTTTCGAATATTCAAGTTGACCAAATCTGAATCTCAACATTCTGCACAATTTTAAAGCATCTATTTTAATTTATTTTCTTAATACCAGCTAAATCTTAGTTAATAATAATAGCGAGACGACATTTAGGAAGTGACGAATGTTATTGAATCACGTGAATGAATCAAACTATCGCCTATATTTTTATTTCTTATTTTTATGTTCTGCTGACTAGTATTTGTCTAAAGAACACACGAATCCGCGTAAGTATGGTGGGCGTACATGCGTTTTCACGTGTTCCGACATAGTTCAGGAACAATTCTCGAAAGATGATCAATTCTGATCAGTAGACATAATATTTGAGACTGTACCTAACAAGTAATATGGATATTCTCGACTAATCTTATCAGACATTATTACTTATTTTTGTTTGCCTTGAACACTTATGTTTTAGATGATATATTATGCTTTAATAAAGCTCAAGGATAAAATAATAAATTTTATTAGAAAATACCGAAAAGAAAGGTGTGATATTTTAGATTAACTATAGATGTGAGAATAACAAAAATTGAATAATAATAATAAGAAAGTATATTTCAAATATCTTTGCAATCATTTTTCAACATCGATCAAAAGTTCAATACATTGATTATTATTATGAGATTGTACAGTATCTAATGGCGTTTTATAATCTTTATTTTTCTCTTTTATAAGTTGCATTTTTTATATCATTTGGTAAAATTTTAAAAATATTTTTTATTGTTTCAGCACCTTGATCATCATTTACATTTGCAAGTAAATATAATAAATTATTATCATTTTTATCTTTTGGTTGAACAAATTCAGATCGATTTTTAATAATAGGTTCAATTAATATCCAATGATTAAGTTTACCTGATAATAATAATGGTATTTCACCATTTTCATTCATTTTTTCAAGTAAATCATTTGATGGATTCATATCCATAACTTGTTCAACAAGTGATAATGATATTTGTATATGTCCACGTTCTATAGCATCATTTAATAATGGAGAATTTTCATCATAGTTTGATAATAAAACTCGAGTACGACGAAATAATCGTGAAGGAACATTTGTACGTATAAATATTTCTAAAGCAACTTTTAATTGATTAAGATATTTATCAAATTTTGTTTCTTTCTCTAAAATAAAAGAAATATAAAAGAAATTATTTTTTTTTCAGTAAATATAACATACTATTTGTTGAAGATGATACTGGCGTACGAGTATGAGATGCATTAATTGTCTAAAATATTCAAATAAGATAAAAATTTATAAATCAAAACTAATAACTGATGTAATTGCTAATTGGCTTATTTGTAATGTAAGAGTTTTTCCATTATCAATTTCAAAATCATCATAATATTGACATCGTCTTTTGTTACTTCTATTAAAATTTATCATTTTTTGTTGGCAACATGCACATATAATTGTTGATGCTAAAATGAAATAAATTTAATTAATTTTTATCTTTAAAATTACATACGTGCTAAATAAATAAAATCAATTCGTTGAATAAGTATATTATCATTTTTAATAATAATGAAAACTGGTAAATCATTATCTAGTTGTCGTTTTAGACATTCTGGTGTTCGAAATAGAATTGTTTTTGTGTCAATTTGTGTTGTTTCAGTGATATGTTGTTGTCCATATTTACCAAAATCAAAAATAATCTTATATTCTTAAAATAGAAATAAACTATTTATAAAATAAAGAAATTTATTTAAATAAACCTTTTTTGTGCACAGAATTGTCTCATCAATATCTCGGTCGAGTTCGAAGATGAGAAAGATCCGACAAGAAATGGCTGAGTTGTCGAAAAAACTGTCATTATTCATCAAACCATCCCTGAGGGAAGCCTAGTGCATCACGTGAGAAAAGTTCAAATACTCCCTCTCAAAATATGCTATATCGCTGAATTTACGCAGCTTTTGGCTTATGATACTTTTTTATCCCATAACTTATTCTGTGAGTGTAATGAATTTATAGATTAAACTGTTTTCTATCCAATTGAGACCTTCTTTAGCTCAAAGGGCCAAACCGTTCATGAGGCAAAGTTATTTTTTATTAACTTTTCGTAAGCCGAAGAGATGTGTGGTGTCCATTGGCCCCCTTATTTACACCCATGGATGGAGCAGTAACCAATAAAAATGAAGTTATGAGAAAAATGGTTTTTCATAAAGACAATTTGTCATGATAATTTTGGCGTTCAAACATTCCATAATGACTCATCTGATTCATACACTTTTTGCAGTACACATAACTTTCGGATAAAATCCGAAGTTTTCGCATTTATTTTTAAAATAAAACTAACTTCGTGTATCAGTCTCATCAGTTATTATTTGAAATTCAACCGATGTATGAAGTATTGGAACAGGAAGCAAATAATTGTTTTGTAGTCCAGCAATAGTAAAGACAAGTTGAGATTTTGATAAATGATATAATAATATTTTATGTTTTACGTCATGTCAATTTACCATATTTTGATTGTCATATTCATCTAAATTATAAAAATATTAATATAATATGAATTATTATTATTAACATTGTGAGAAAAATTCAACAATCTTCGATTGTGACATTACTTTCTAATCGTTTTTTTTTGTTTAAATTATGATAAGATAGAATACATAAGTAGCAAAAATACTGTAGAATAATTCAAAAGACTCTTTTAAAAAGCAAGTAAAATTTATAATCTTTATTTAAAATGAAATATTTTATTGTCTATGTATAGAACAGAATTTTTGTATCAAAGTCATTTCTTTGTTTTGTTAAACATGTTTCTTTGATTTATTATTAAATTTTATGTGGACTTTTTAAGTATATATCTAATCATACTTAGGTCTAACCAAAAGTTCTGGCAACATAAAATAAAAATATAAAGATGCATAGATATTTTTAATTTTATTTTATCAATTATTGAGAATAGTTGCTATGATTATTTATACCAAGTGCGATCCTTTCTAACAACTTGTTAAAATTTATTTTAAAGTTTTTTTTGGAAAAGTTTCTAGGTACTTTAGAAACCGCATGGATTTATCATATTTCATTTCTTTTAAAAATTTAATGAGATTTTGTTCAATCATGCCACTTGTATTCTAGCGTTACTAGTGGTGGAACACGGATTTATTTTATACAGGTTAGTCATAAGTCGTATGATATCAGCTGGCTTATTTCAAATGAATAGTCAAAGACTATTGTTTACGAAGACAAATTTTTGACGAGAACTTTGTTTGGTATATTCTTTAAATCAAATGGTTCTTTTTTTATACGTAGTGTATTTAAAGGCAAGATTGTAGGTCACAAGCATTATACTGAGAATTGTCCGAAAAATCCTTTGTTAATAAAATATGAAAACAAACAGAGATATCAGCCTCAAATTTTACAAAATTGCTTGACGATCATCGTTGACTTCGTGCTCATCCAATTTTATTCATAATATGACAGAAGAAGGCATCAATATAATGTTACACTCGCCATATTCGTCAGTCCTAATACTATGTGATTTTTAGCTAACTAAGTCTATCAAATGCGATTTAAGTGGATAAACAAATGAAACATGATACATCCATGCGGTTTCTAAAGTACCTAGAAATTTTTCCAAAAAAAACTTTAAAAAAATTTTTAACAAGTTGTTAGAAAGGTTCGCACTTGGTATAAATCATCATGGCAACTATTCTTAATAATTGATAAAATAAAATTAAAAATATCTCTGCATCTTTATATTTTTGTCTTATGTTGCCAGAACTTTTGGTTAGACCTAAGTACATATGAGCATTTCCTGGATATAGAATAACTAAACAAAACACATTTTTAATCATACTGTTAATAATAATCATATAAAATAGAATAAGTATAGTACTTAAATTCAAACTTAATTCCTTTTTCTTGACGTATTATTCAATAATATCTTATTTCTTAATAATGAATAATGTTTAAATATTTTCTTCTATTACCTATGTTGATCATAGATTTAAATGATTAATTTTCTTTCATTTTTAATATATTTATAAATAAAACATACAAATCGTTATCTACAATTATCATTGTATAGAGCAAAGAAATAAACTATTAATATAAAATAGCAAGATGTTATTTATATATAATCTTTATTCAAGTTATGTTTATAATAAATATAAAGATCTTGAACATTATTATATATCTGTACGAGTTGAAATAATTACTATGTCACTAAATATTTTATTTTATATAATTTTCTGTTAAAATTTACTTAAATTAAAAGTAGTTTAATAACTCTTTCTATAATAAAATGCTTCATACTATAAAACAAAACAGAATATGACTGAAGTATAAAAATATTATGGTCGTATTGTGCTAGGAAATAGATAGTCGTTGGTAGGTGGACAGAGTCCTTTGATCCTTCTAGAGCGAACCGTATTCTGTACCCAACTTCGGACCATAATATATGAATTCTAAACATTTTTGTTATATAAATATAATGTTAATAGAAATTGTGCAATAACATTCTGGAAAGAACAGCATAAAAAATAATTCTCTTTTGTGATGTTTACTTTATATCAAGTGATTAAAAATGTATGTAATATAGTTAAATAAAAAACATTTAATCTCTTTTTCAAAAACTATGCTACTGGGGTCTTTAGAATAATTGTCGCTGATTTTTAAGCATTAAAAATATCACTTCAATAGTGTCATTATAACTCATTAATGAGTTTTTCTATAATAAATTTGCCATTCTTGAAATGTTTATTATTGAAAATGACAACATTTTGTATATATTTCCTCTTACTTTTTTTAAAATCAATTTTATTGGAAGTAATTAAAAGAATTTTTTTTCATTGTTATTCTAGATAATAAGATAAACTATACTATCAATATGTGGAAAGATATTCAAGTATCTAAATACGATTATTATAAGCAATTTATTATTGTTAAATAATAATTTACTTCATATATCTAAATATATCAATTTCAAAATTGTCGTCTTTCATCAAATCTAACATGGTTAATATATCAGTAAGCAAAATATTATCAAGATATCGCTGTAGGTCATCTTTTTTATCGACAATAAATTAACTACAACCATATGTTGATATGGTTGTGTAATAACACGTCTAATGTACGTAATTGGATCAGACAATCAAGGTTGAATAATGTTAATATTCATCGGTAAAGACAAATTTAACGTATCTAGATTTCAAATTATCTTTGTCAGAAATAAAAAAAATATATATTTAAATTATTGAATAGTATATATTACTAAGCAATTTTCAAAAGTATTTTTTTTACAAAATCAAATCTAAATTATATCAATTAAAACTTTTCAGAAAATATTTCATCTAATATACATATATTTTTCCTTGTAACTAAACAATATTGATCAAGATCTGACGGTGGCATTTTGTTGTTATTTCGTCACTGATCTTTATCCAATCTATTTTTTTCCTATTACGCAGTTATATCGCACAATATTTATCTTACATACGATTATTCAGGAAATCTATCATATGATATAAGAAAGAGAACAGAAGAAAAGCCTAATTGAAAATAGGTTATAACTATTTTATAATTGGATCTATCAATAGAACTTGAAATCTTGAAAAACAAGCTATTTATTTATAGCATAAATTATCTAAGATGAAAATATATTTGATTAAGACGATGTTTTATGTAATTATTGAACTTATAATCGACATCTATTTTTGTCAAGATGACAATTCATCGCTTATCAATCACAAATTATATGTATATAACAATTCTAAGATGAAAAAAAAATTCTTCAATGTTTGAAAAGTCAATTTGATCGCATGATGGCTCAAATCAATCAAAGAAAAGAATACAATATGTCCAAGCTATATACTAAATGTTGTTCAAAGATATTGTTAATGTTCGTATATATGTTCTTTTCTATATCGCACTTATCCTAACAACGTACAAATATCTTCTCTTTTCCTATTCTCTTTGTCCTGTTTCTTCTTCTTCTTCGTTTTTTTTTCCTTAGAATATCCTCATACCGATCCATATATATACATACATATATCGATATATTCAACGAAAGAAAAAGATAAGATCAGCAGGAAAGAGATAAGACGGCAGCTGAAATAAATAATTGATGGTAGTCTGCTTTTGCAGTAGCATCTCTTGTTCTTCTTCTTTTTTTTCTTGTTCGTTTTTTTTCTCTTGTACTTGCCCTCTATTTCTCTCTCATTCTATCATCTCCGTTATTTTTATGCGATCAGCTAAGACAGATCAGTTGACCCATATTGTAAATACAGATAACATTGATATATATATATTTGAATTTACATGTAACAAGACAAAAAAAAATCTTTTGTTGTACCATTAGTAAAATGTCAATATACGTTGTTGACATACATACGCGACAAATTAACAGTAAGAAATAGCAATATCCTCTATGCAAGTCGATTGTTGATGTTTATGTGCTAGCAAATGACACCATCCACTTTCATTATTGTTGATCGTCATCTAATAATTCACATTTAATATCCGGTAGTTGGAACTAAGAAGCACACAAACAGCAGCAGCATAAAAAAAAGAAGAGACTTACATCAGTACTCATTTCGAATCTATCTATTCTTTTCTTCTTTTTTTCTCTTTGATTATTACTTATTTAGTCTTGTCTTTTGTATTAATTCTGAATAAAAGAATATATTATATTTGTTATTTTAGATATATTCATATAGTTTTTTTTTTTAAAGATATAACAATGCCTGCCGACGAAAATGAGGTAAAAAAATATATTATTTTTTTATCTATTCTCTTGATAATATATAAGAAAAACTTATTTATATAAAATAATCTCATGTGAAATATCCAATATGATAATAATTTTTTTTTAAAGAAAATATTATGGAAGCTTATTGAGGAATTTAAAATTGATTCAATAAAATCTTAACCTATGAAAATATAATTTTTTTTTCTCTCTTTTTTTTTTGTATAAAAATTGATTCGTATGATATTTAATATAAAACATTTTTTTGTCATGAACTCAATGTTTCTTTATTTACCCAGACAAGCGATGTGATCAAGAAGAAAAAAAAAGCATCTGCTCTCATACAACTTCAATGTTGTCTCTTATTTTATGTGTGACAAACGCACACTTCCGCTATCTCATTTTACAACGACAATCCTATTGTTCTATACAACACAAACATAATACGGAAGAGAAAAGGGTCGAGTGATATGTTTACTTAGAATAAAAGAACATAAGAGACACATACAAAATCTCAAGAGACACTTTTTTTTTGATTGTACAGTAGAGTCATTCAATATCATACTTTCGTTTGCATTATATCAATTCACTACGATCATGCCGTCGTTAACTGCGCCTATCACTAGTAATATGAAAATGAAAAATTCATGTAGACGAATTTTTACACGTAATACACCAACTCCTCCAACAACAGGAATAGTTGAAGTAGAATTAAAGGTAAAAATAAATTTATATTAATATTTTGATAAAATAATTTATTATTTAATTATTTATTTTAATGTTAAAAAATGATCTTTCTTTTTCTTTTTTGTTCGATATATGTCAACACATCGAAAAAACAAATCCTTGTAACTGCTTTTAATATATAAATATATATATTTATTTTTCTTGTCTATTCATCTAAAATCTATACAATTTAAGTATAATTATTATTTTTCTAAACACTCTTACTAAGTTTTCTTTTCGTTTGTTTAATCTATAATTGATATGAGAGAGTATGAATATATAACAAAATCTATTGTTATTTTATATATACATTTCTAAATGTATATATGAGAAAAAGAAATAATATTCTTTACAGTCAAATGTTTCTTTTTTTTTTCTTGACATAGTCATTGTCCATTTCAACATCTTCCTGTTCTTTCTTTTTTTCTATTTAGTTTTTTTTTCTTTCTTTCTCTTCTGAATTACATGCTTGACCCTAATGCAGCACATTACGAGGGCATCAAGGAAGAAATGAGAGGGAGAGGGAGAGCGAGAGAAAAAAAAAACCGGTGCTTCTGTTGTTGAATGTTTGGTAGATAGGAACTATTAATCATTTAGCTTTTATAATGTTCAATAGTCCGTCTTCTATGAATATAGTTAGATGAACAGAGAAAAAAAAACTAAGATGAATAAGTTATGTAAGACTAGAGAGCAAAAAAAAAGTGGCAAATCAAATGGGGACTATGCTAGTCTGATAAATATTCTTTATAATGAATACTTGTGAACCCAATGGGACACTATTTTGTATTCTTCATATGTCTATGTTGTATTGTGGATGATGGTTGAACTCGTCTATCTATACCCCTAAAGCTTCGTCGTTCTTCTCTTTTTTCTTTCTATCTTTCCTGTTCGAACATTGAATTAATAGAAGAGTAAGTCTTTTTATACATCATCAGCTAGAGACAGAACGTTTTTCTTTTTCTCAACACACATACACACAAGTATAATAACCATTCTCTCTTTCTCTCTCTCTTCTACGATGATTCACACTAAATTGAACGGAGGCTTCGAAGCTCCTGCATGCCTCATGACAGATTAGCACACTTCATATACTTAGGACACGCGTCTATTTAAACTAGTGAGTAAAAGAAAAAGAACGCCGAAAAATAACAAGATAAAATAAGTAGGAAAAAAAGAATACGCATTTTGACATAAGAAATACGCATAGATTTTATATATAACAAATTATTTTATATATATAAAATAATATATAATAGAAAAAAAAGAAAACGAAGTTTTAATTAATTCTTGTTCATTGTTTTTTTCTTTTTGTAAATGAAAATCTTATCTTATTTAATTTTTTTTTGTTTAGATGCCATTTAAAGTTCGCGTCTCAAAATTTCGTCATGTATTTGGTTCACCTTATCGTGAACAAGATTGTTATAAAAATATTGCTATAACACGTAATGCACATGATGGAAATTTTTGTGCTGTTAATTCAAAATTTTTGGCAATTGTAACTGAAACATCTGGTGGTGGTAGTTTTCTTGTTTTACTTCTATCTGAAGTTTGTTCATTTCTTTCTTTTTTTTTTCTTTAAATAAAATATTTAATTTAGGTCGGTCGTGTTGATGTTGATCATCCACGTATAACTGGTCATCGTGGTCCAGTTGTTGATCTTAAATTTAATCCATTTAATGATAATGAAATCGCATCATGTTCAGATGATGGAACAGTTAAAATTTGGTATATACCAAATGAGGGTTTAAAACAAGATACATATCAATGGAAAGTTGATTTACATGGACATCAAAGACGTGTTGATTATATTGAATGGCATCCAACAGCACAAAATCTTATATTAAGTGCTGGTCTTGATCATCAAGTTGTTTTATGGAATGTTGAACGAGCTGAACCAATACAAGTTTATCGTTGTCATCCAGATGCAATACAATCAATAACATGGAATAGAAATGGATCATTATTTGCAACAACATGTAAAGATAAACATATACGTGTTATTGAACCTCGTACTGGTAGAATGATTGCAGTAAGATAAAAAAAAAAAGAAAGAAATTTTATTTCATTCTTTTTTTGTTTTAATCTATGTTATTTATAGAAAGGAATAGGTCATCAAGGACCAAAGACATCAAAAGTCGTTTTTTTAGCTGATACAAATCGTCTTTTATCAACAGGTTTCGGAAAACAATTTGAACGACAAATAGCTATTTGGAATGCTGTATGAATTTATTAAATAAAATTTATTATTATTTTTTATGTTATATATATATATAATATATTTAGAATGATTTATCAAAACCATTAACAGTTGAAACAATTGATTTTAGTGCCGGTGCTCTTATTCCATTTTATGATCATGATACACGTACAGTTTATTTAGCTGGAAAAGTAAATATAAAATAGAATATTTTATTTTTTCTAATTATTAAATAAACAATTATTTTTTAGGGTGATGGAAATATTCGTTATTATGAAGTTAGTGATCAAGGTGAACCATATTTATATTATCTTTCAGAATATAAATCATCTGCACCACAACGTTGTCTTGGTAAAATATTATTTTTTTGTTTTGAAAATTTATTTGATTAAATGATTTTTCTTTTAAATAGGTTTTATGCCTAAAATTGGTCTTGATGTAACACGTAATGAAATAATGCGTTTTTATAAATTATTTGCAACTGGATCTGTATGTGAACCAGTTTCAATGATTGGTTTGTATATATATATACACATATTTTATTTTTATTATAATTTTGTTTTTTTTTATTTTAAGTTCCACGTAAAGCTGAAGCATTTCAATTAGATATTTATCCAGATACACCAGGTCCATATCCAGCATTATCACCAGATGAATGGATATCTGGTATTGATCGTGATCCAATACTTGTATCAATGAAAGATCGTATTGAAGGTACAAATATGCCAAAAATTACAACATATAGGACACTTGATTCAACAACATCAACACCAATTCTTCCACATCGTGGTACACCACAACGTACGATTCAACCACCAATTGCAGAAGTTGCACCGACACCTAAACAAAATCTTACTGATCAATCACCCACATCACCAATGTCAATTGAAAAATTATCAATAAACATGCAACAACAACAACAACAACAACAGCAGCAGCAACAGCAACAATCAAATCCAAAAGGTTTAAGAAAAATTGAATCATTAAAAATGCCAGCAACAAGTACAGAATTTAATAATGTTAGGTAAGAATAATTTTTCCAGAAAAAAAAATTTTTTTAAAAATTAGAAATTAAGAAATTAAAATATTTAAATAATTCGTATTAGAAAAAAAGAGGAAAAAAAATCAGCTGTTGAACAGCGACACCACTTTGCAACTCGACGTCGTTTAGCACGTACAAGTTCATGTGGCATTTTATTAAGTACCAGGTTCGATATTCTTCCCAGCTTTGTCTAGTTCTTATAGATGCATATCCAAATGAATTTTTCTTTCTTATTCTTTTTTGTTTCATCGATATATTTTATTCATTCCAGTGATGAAGTTATACCTCCTCCTCCTCCTCCTCCTACTACTTCTTCTTCTTCTTCACCTCCTCAACCACAAGAGCGTAAAACGACTCCACCTCAACCAGTATCTGCTACACCAGCTACTATACCAAGTCCATCATTAACTCGTAATCTTTACAAAACGCTTCATTCATCATTTAAACCTTTTTCATCATCAAAAAAAGTAAGTCATGCACGATCGACACCTGATCTTTCATCATTGGTAGACAATAATAAAAAAGTTGATGATGATGATGCATCATCATCATCACTTGAAAATCTTTCTAATACATATTCAACAATAAATTTATCTCCACAACGTCCAGTTGGTTCAATTCTTAAACGAAAACCAGCATCACCTACAAAACCATCACAAATTCATGAAGAACCAATATTTGTTTCATCAGTTTCTGTACCTTTACAACATTCTTCTATGCGTTCAGCTCAATCAATTGTTCGAGATCAGAATACTAATACACCAGAGAGGTAGTTTCGTTATTTAATTAAGCATGGAATGCAGTGTATACTTTTGTTTTTGAATTATCATCAGATTGCTTTTTTTTTTTTTTAATCATTTGCTGTGCAATATTTCTTTTTGTAAATTTTTTATTTTATAGAAAATTTTTATTTATTTAGAGATAAATTTCAAAATCAAATTAGTCAACAACAACAAAGACAATCTCAATCACCAATACATAATAACAATCAAAATCGACGTAATGTTGAAGTTAAAAAAAAAGTATGGAGTGTTGATACACCCGATCAACAACAACAACAACAGCCCCAACAGACAACTTATCATACTAATGGAAATGGACATTATCCATCTGTTCAACAACAAACAAATGGTTTCGATGTTAGTAGAAATATCGAATAATCTATAATGAATAGTTGACCCATTTTGCATTCATTCATTCTTGCTCTCGGAAATATTTTATTCAGTATCAAATTTATGATAGCATAGATCGAAATGACCACTATATTTTATTATACAAAAATTTAGTTCATGAATATTTCTTTACTATGGTATAAAAAATATTTTACGTATTTTCGAATGATCAAATCAAATTCTGTTTATTCTTATAACAAAAAAAGGAACTTTTTTGTTTATTAAAATATAGAATTTCCTTTGTTTTATTCTGACATATATTTAATTTTTAATAGAATAAATTTATGTCTTTTTTTTTTTGTTTAGTATCGTCAAGCATTTTTAAAACAACAAGAAGAAGTACAATCATTGCGTGAATTAATGTCATTAAAAGATAATCGAATTCGTTTACTTGAAGATGAATTACGTTTATTAAAAACTCAATATGAACATAAAGAGAATGAACTAACAAGATGATTATATTTATATGTGTTTGTGAATGGTTTTTTCTTTTTCTATCAATATTTTAGTCATTGTTTTCTTTTTTTTGCAGTCTATGTCTATATATACGGAAGAAAATTTCCTTTTTGTATTCTTCTTTTTTTTCTTAAATATTAAAATAATTAAATGTGAAGAGCTACATTTATTATAATTTACACCTAAAAATTTTCAAGAATGAATTTTATTTAAAAAACAGAAAAAAAAAATAATATAACTAATATAATTATTATAAATAGGATAAAAGATATCGAATGACGATAAGAAATATTTAATTTCCATTCAATATCATCATCATCATATGGTGTATTAGATATTAATGAATAAGGATATATAGAATTATTAGTATTATTAATAAATAAATTAATCCAATCTATATAAGCTATTACACGTGTATACACACCTGAATATCCTACTTGAGCACATCCATAACCAAATGATGTTATACCAACAATAACCCATTGTTTACTTGATGTAAATATCATAAGTGGACCACCTGAATCACCTTGACATGTATCTTTAAAAATTAAAAAAAAATCTTTTCTTTTCTTAACAAACCATTTTTTTTTATTCATTACCTTTTTTACTATATTCAACACCAGCACAGAATTGTTTCGATTGATCAGAGATCAATGGATGACAAGTAGTATTTTGATAATCAATTGTTTTTAATATAACTTGTCGAAGTATCGAAGAGTCTGGACCATTTTGCCAAAGTCTTCCCCAGCCAACTGCAACAAGCTGAATATATAAAAACTAAATATATAATTGTATTAATCAAATAATTTACTTACTGAAGAACCTACAGGTGGATATTCACTTTTCGATATATTTGGTAAACATATATTAGCTAAAGTATTATCAGACATATGAAGAGGTGATGATAATTTAAGTAAAGCAATATCATTAATAAAATTTGATTCATCAAATTGAGGATGAAAAATAATTTTAACAACTCTACGTAATTGATTGTCTTCATATTGATTAATTGATCCAGCATGTATTGTAATATCCGATGGATTAACTCGAAAAATATGAATACCTAAATGATTTACTATTGAAAAACAATGTGCTGCTGTTAATATCCATAAATTTGTTAAAATTGATCCAGCACATCGAAATCTATTTTGAATACGAAGTGATACAACCCAAGTCCATGTTCCTATTTGAGCATTTTGTCCACCTACAATTTTTGAATATAATCGAGATGTACTTGAACATCCACATGATACATTATGATTACATGAATAGATCATATGATTGTTAAGTTGAAGAAATATGACTAAGATGATTAAAAATATAGATGACAACATCATGGATGACAAAATGAATAGAAAAATGATTACTTCTTTTCTTCTTTTCTTTTTTTCTTTTGTATTGTATATTTGCTCTTCTTCATTTATTGTCTATTCATGATCAATGTTACGTTATCAATGACCTTATTTATTGAATTAGTTTTTTTCAAAGTAATTATTTTCTTTTTTAAAATATATTAAATCAATTAGATTAATATTTTATTACTGATGAATATTATTTACAATAATAAATATAATTTAAATTTAGACATTTTTCAATATGAATTATTATAAATTTCTATGAAATACAAAAATATTACAAGAAAATCATAGTAGAAATTCATTTAGAATACATATTATCTTTGAATGATTAAGTTTAAACATTTGAATATTTCATAGTTTGTAGATCGTCGATTAATCGTTTGGATAAATATATGCTTATGCAAAATTCATCGTAGAAAGGTCATGTCATGAGTATATTTTTTTAAAGTGCAATTGAAGATTTTATAAAAAAAAGTCAGGAAAACTTTTAATATAGGATTCAATGCGTCTTTATTTCCTTTTTTCAACTGTGAAAACTGCAGGTTTCTATCTTGTTCTTATCAAAAGTCATTCACAAAAATAATCACAATAATTCATATAATCGCTACATATTATAACGAACAACTTATTGAAAATTTATAATTATAATATTAGTTGAATAGTGATAAAATAGCATAGAAAAATAGAACATCGTTTTCTCTATTATTGTATAAAAAAAGAAAAGTTTTCTTAACTTTGTTGTATGAAATTTGAGATACGGCTATTATCAGTTCTGATTTATTTTTTAAATATTTCGTCATCTCTTATCAAAAATTTTGATGGAAGATGAATTGAATACCCTGATACAATTTTAGGATTTTCATAGATATCAAACTTAAGATCAATGAATCCGATTTATTAAGAAAGATAGAACAATGTTTATAAACCAAAAGAAAAAAATCTATATTGCTGTACATCTTTTCCTACAAGTATTATCTTATATACATGCTCTTTTCGAATTGTTTTCTATTATAATTGATAATCCGTGAAGAGTATTATAAAACAGCATAATCTGATATTTCCTTTGTTCATCTTTAGAAGAAATAGAAAGTCAAAATCATTTATAACATAAATTTCAACATTTTAAACTTCTTCATCCAGAAGAATGATGAAATTCACCAATTTATTTTGACTTTTTTTACTCAACATTATAGTTTATAACTAACCGAAGGTTCTTATGAAGTGAACATCAAAAATATCAGATAACTATTGAAATATTTATGATATATTAATGCTAACGAATTGTTTAATGGCATGATTGATACGTTTTCAGCCATTTTTCTCATTAAAAATAGCAAAAAAGATATGACTCTCAAGCAGACAAACTTAATAAAGTCATCAAAACTACATTTTAACTTATAAAAGACAATACACTTTGATTTGCAAGATGATCTCATTCATAAACCTTTTTTTGCTTTTACAGTTACATATTTCAGTCATTGGTTTTGACGTTTTCACTAACAACGATCTGTTTCGATCTAGTACTATTGTAATAAATAGTCCTTTGGCAAACCAGCTGTTTTACAATGAATTACACAGCTAGCTCTTGCAACCTTGTTTTAGCAATATAATAGTAATGTATGATAGACTTTCTGAGGAAGAAGGTAATATCATCGTGTAGATTTGCATAAAAGATAAGAAAATCTAAAGTTCTCTATGATGGTTATCTAATATAACTATTCAAGAGTCACCCTAAAAATAAGTGACGCTTATAGTTACTTCGAACTATAGAAAAAAGATTCTAAGATTGAAAAAGAATTTTGTACAAGTTTTTTGACTACAATTGTATTCGAATTTTACAAAAATTAAAGAGAATTGAAGAACTTCATATTCATGAATATGAAGTTCTAGGAATGTTTTGCGTTAGTACAAAAAGTAGGTCACTCAATGATATCATGATAAAGATGTAGAATTTTTTTATTTAGTCAGTATTGTTTCGGACACCCTGTAGGTATATAATGAATACGTTGTTCAAATTAATGCATGACATATTTCAAGAACTAATTCTGCTACAAACACAATCATATCTAAAACCCAAGGAAGGTTAAAAATAAATTTTTTTCAATGACCCTATAAATTTCATCTTCTAAGACAATAACGTATTCTAAAGCTAATTATTATTACTTTTAGGTGTATATTTATGTGCTAACATTAATAATAAACTAACTTATTTCAATTTTTTTAAATAAAAATCTTTATAGGTTCTGAAAATAAAATCCTGCATTCTTTTAATTTAGCCTTATAGCTCATAGAACAATCACGATATGACCTTAAATTATATTTTGCGTACATGTGTAATCAGCCAAATCAAATCCACTATAAAAAGAAGGATAAAATCATGCTTAGAGTTCATTTTATCTTTCTCGTTTTATAAATTTCTTAGTTTTAATAAACATTAATAATACTTATTCACTTCATAATCTAACATAAGATCGTAATAAGATGAGTATTTCTCTATTAGATACCAGTCGATGGATGACTCGATATATAATGAGTATATTTTTGGTTCTTGGAGTTCTGGGAAATATAATTCTTATATACATGTTTACTCGAAAAGATTCTTTTCGTAATTCCTGTTGCTTATATCTTCTTGCCGCATCAATTATAAATATGATTACTGTTTTTTATGGTATCTTTCAATCTTTATATAATTTGGATAATATTGATCCTGTTACATATTCTTTTATTTTTTGTAAAATTCGACTTTATACAATTCATACATTACTTATGATTGGTCGATCACTTATTGTATTTGCATGTGCTGATCGATATGCTTTATGTTCAAAATCTGTACGACTTCGTTCATATTGTAAACCAAAAATAGCTATTCAAATAATTTTTGCCAATATATTTATATGGCCTTTGTTAACTATACATATACCTATTTTACAAAATTATATTGAAAACAGATGTTTTACGTCAGGAATATATACTCTTATTTATGGATTATATTCAACAATGGCTGCTGGAATTTTACCACCACTTTTAATGACTATTTTTAGTATATTAACTATTCAACATCGTCGTGAACTTCGAACAAGATTAAATAATACAACAGGATTGAATAATAAACGTGACAATACACTTATATTAATGTTATTTGGTCAAGTAATTGTTTATGTTATTACAACAAGTCTTTATCCAGCTATTACTCTCTATCGAGCTATTACAAATGGACAAACAAAATCTATTCAAAGTCAACAAATTGAATCATTCTTAGGCTTTTTGGGTGGTTCATTTCTTATCTATCTTAATCCAGCATCGGCATTTTATGTCTATATTTTAGTTTCAAAAAATTTTCGCAAAGAATGTAAACTAAATTTTATACGTCTATATAAACAATTAATAGGATCAAGAAATCGAATAGAACCAACAAAAACATAGATACATGACTCGTGACATTGACATTTAAAACATTGTCTTTTTCGCTTTGAGTATAGTAGAATAAATTTACAATTTTAAATTTAAAAAAAAAAAACTAATAAGAAAAAATTATTGAGTTTGACAAGCATGCAATAAAAATTTTGCTAATTTTTTTCCAAAAATACACAGTTAAACTGTGTTTTCATTAAGTTAAAATATCACACTAACTCTGTTGAAAGAAAATATGGTATTATCTCCTAGTTCTCCTCTTTTAAGATACACAATATGTATGCTATAACATTAATTGAACTGCTGCTATTTTAAACATATCAAATATCAATACATAAAATTTCTCATATTCATTGATGATATATAAGATTTATTCTTTTTTTTTTTCTCTTAAGATAAATGATTTTAAAAGAAAGAAAAAAAAGAAACAACATTTCATTTATCTGACAAAAAGAAATTTCATTGCACAAGAAAAGACAAAATGCTCAAATCAAAACGATTTTTTTTAATTAATATATATATATATATTTTTATTGTTTTTCATAATAATCCATAAGATTAAGTATACGTCGATCTGTTTCATTCATTTTTTCAATAATATCATTTTGTTTATTATCAGTTTCATTTGCTATTGGAATATATTGTGAAAGATATGCATTTAAATCAAAATCACTTATTCCATCATTATTTTCTCCAGTAAGAGTATTTGTTACTGAATTTTCATTATCTTTATTAATTATTCGATAACATATTCGATGAAGTTCACGTTCTTTATGATCAATAACATTACGATCAATATAAGGTACATGCCAAATAAGAGATACAGTTTGTGCACTAAAAATAAAAAAAGACAATTAAGATTATTTTCTTCTAACAAATCATTTTTCGTTAAAAATATATTTTTTAATATAACTATACACAAATCATGTCGAAGATCTCTCTTCTTTAAATATAATTATTTGACAGTTTTGAAGTCCTCTATGACGATATTCTTAGACAAAATTAGGTAAAAATCGATGAATACTGAATATCGTTATTTCAGCTATTATCTATGCATGGCATTACAAACTGTTGCGATTAGTTTTAGTGATTGATATATACTATTGTTAGTAAACTGCAGTTTTTGTTTTCATTTATTGTGTCACTCAATCTTCATTTGGATAATATGTTAGATTTTTTAATTAGCTTTAGTTGTATAGAAAATCTCGTTTGTGTTAATAATCTATAATGATTTTTTAAATATTGACATGAAAAAATGTGCAGACTTTTATTGTAACATAGATTACCACTTTATATTTATATTTGAACATATTGGCTCGGATATACAATTTTATTGGATTTAATATTTTCTATTTTTAACTAATGAAACACACGTTTTTCTTTAATAACATCATTTTAATTAATCTATCTAGTATGATTAGTATCTTGTGTCTCTATCATGTCGAATATTCCTACTTTCAACTTATTCAAATAAAATAATGTCTGGTTCTATACCTCAAAGTATAATAAAAACAAAATTTTGTAAGAACGATTTATCTTCCCAGGTCGAACAAAACGGTTCGTATACGGCCATTTACGACATCAAAACGAACCGTATACTGGTCTGTATGAGTGGGCGCAGTAATACGGTCCGTTCTGACTCCGTACATAGCCGTATAGTAACCGTTTAGAAAGAGAATACAGCGCGTTTGCGATGCCGTAAAACTGCGCCCAATTTTACAGGACGAAACGGTTCATTTACTGCCGTAAAGGTACCGTTTAGTCACGGTTTACATTCCGAAAACACATTGTAAACGACTCCGTTTTGGACAACCTGGGTTGAGCGTTGATCTCTACAAAACTTTCGAACACTGAGATTTGGAGATATACTTTAACGAAAATCGATCTTGTAGGAAAAGTATATATTTAAACTAACATATAAGATGTAATTAATCGATGACCATTAGAATTCCAATGACATCCATCCGTATCTCTCATATCAGGATGTTGTCGAAATAGATAATGTACATCAAGTACTTCACAATTTTTCGTTTTAGCTAATTCAGCAGAAAATGCATTTATATGAAGAAATTGTGTTCGCCAATATTTATTTTCTGGTCGATCTAAAATAAATAAATTTTCATTTTTTTGTTTTTTTATTTTATTTAAAAAGAAAATCTTTACATTTTTCATCAAATACAGCTGCACTTGGTTCAGCTGATATTGGAAGTGCTGTAAGCCATAAAATAATTGTTGTTGGTGATGTTGCAAGACGTAATTCATCAAAACATACTGGTAAATTTGTTTTAAAATCACGTTCACCATTTTCTCCATATCGACTAATTAAACAAATGAATATATATATATATATATTTAATAAAAAAATGTTTACCTTATATCCCATAAAGTACTATTAATAACAATAAGATCAATTTTTTCTGTATCATTTTTAAATTCTTCAAATAATCGAGCTGTAATATTATTTTGACATCTAATATAATTTTAAATATTGAAAAAAAATGAAGAATTCTTTTATGAAAAAAGAATTACTTCGTTAAAAAAATAAATTTAACAAGAAATATATTTGCCAAAAATAAACGTTTTTCTTCATATTCAATTCCACTTGCTAAACTTTTATAAACTCCACCTTCAAGTAAAATATCACCTAAATATAATAATTAAATAATTTTTTTTATAAATATTTTTCAATATATTTGTACCACAAATTGATTCTTTATTTCCACCTGATTTTCGATCAGAATCATTCATTAATCTATCTTCTTGTAAAAGATATATAAAATCTTTATATATCGAACGCATATTTGAATCACCCATAAAAACAACATATTTATTTTGAAATATTCGTCGTAAATCCCGCATACGAATTAATTCCATTTTTATTATACAAAAATATTTGAATTAAAATTATTTAATTGTCTAAAATTATATGAAATATTTTAAATTATAATGAGAAATTTTCTACAAAATCAGTTTATAAAAATCACTATTTTGGATATTCGATTTCATTGAAGATTTGACTATAGATGTAGATCATAGTATCTGTCCAAATTTCTTAAAAGGTAAATTATTCCAGAGGTTTTTTTTTGTAATTCTAGTTCAGTATTTTTTCTTGTTTATTAACATAAAACAGTAATACATAACTAATGGATTATCTGTTAAATAGTATAATAACGATAATGAAAGACAATACATAATAAAAATTTACTTATCGCTATTTGTTTTGTTTTTTTTGTTATTTCCAAAAAAAAATATCTGACAAAAAAAACTGTTAAGAAAATAATTGAATTAATGTTTGTAACGAAATAATAAACCGAACGAAAAAAAAAAATATGAGAGAAGATAAAATCAAAAGAAAATAAAATTAAGATTGTTTATGAAGTAATTGAATTTTATTTTTCCATTCATTTTGTTTTGTTTGTTGTTCATATATAAGTTCTTGATAATTTTTTTCAAGGTTATTATTTAATTGAAATTTATTTTGATTATTTTCTTTAATTAATTGATTTTGTTCATTTAATTTTTGACATTTTTCATTTAATTCTTTTATTTGTTCAAGTAATTCTTTTCGTCTATTTATTGTTGATAAATAACCTTTATGAAGTGTTTCTAATTTAATTTCATTTGAAATATTTATTGATAATATTGAATCATTTAATAAACGTATACGCATATTAAGATAACGTGGAGAACGTAAAAATTGTTCAACTTGTTCTTCATCTTCACCAGCTCCTGGTAATGGTAATTCATGATTATGCATAAACATTCTATCAAGTTGTTTTAATTGTTCTGTTGAATAATATTTATCTATTTGAAGTTCATGGGAATTAAAATAATGTGGTGAATCAAGTATTATACAATCAACGGCATCTAAAAAAAAGAAATTATTTAATCTTTTTTTCTCTGACACTAATTCAACAGAATTGATGTTAAGTCGATTATAGTAATAGTTTGTAGAAGTCAGAGATGAATTTCTTCGACTGCGAAGTTGATCCGATTTCTAAGAGCCAGAACCAATGGTTATTTTCTGGCCCCAAATTTTCTTCGTTCTATTCACATCTGTTGATTGTGGATTTGTTCAGTTTGAAATATTTCTTGCCCTTTCGAATAGCAGACATGTATTATTCTAATGAGAATGGCTCTTTTGGCTTTGTGAAAGATAGTAGAACGACTAATTAAGTAAGTACGCTCAAGCATATTCAAACATGTAGAAGAAGGAATGTTTCGTTTCTCAAAATGAAGCATTTGATTACAGTGCTCGTATTTTCAAAGAAATAAAAAAACTATTCACATTTTGGTTTTTCTTGTTGTTTTATTTTATGTATACCTACAATATCAACACTTGTTGAGCGCGTATTTTGTATCAGCGATTTCATGATACCACTATATAGAGAAAATCTTACGAAAGAAGTATTAGTGAAATTAGCATTTGTCGAATGCAACTCCGATCCTCCACATTAGATATCTTGTATTTGGTATGCATTTGTAATTATTTGAATACGTCAAAGTCCATTGGAAGAAAAAAGATTTTTATATATTTTATCTGATTAAATTATTGTTTTTGACACTTGTATTAGAATTGTTAGTATCCATTTTATTTTTGTAATAAGAAATCATCAGTCCTAATCATACTTCAAAATTGATCATTTCTAATGCTTTTAATTTAGTCTAGGAAGAAAATTATAATAAAAGCTACAGATTTCTATCATTATTTCAGTTAAAAAATTCTTCAAAAACGATCGTGAATTATTTTTTGACGAATTAGTAGTTCTCTGGAAATTTTAAGTGTACATATACCTCTAATTCATTGTTTATATCGAAAACAAAACAACTTTCTGAATGAATCAAAAATGACTCAAGTTGTTATAGAAAAAATACTAATTTTTTCTATTTTTAATTAGAATTTTTTAAACAATACTCTACAAATAGTTTATATGTATTGTAACAGATATCGTTCATTCAAATGCTTAAATAACCAAACTATATAAAAGAAATCACATTCTTTCACTAACTCGAATAGATGAAAAAAAAATCTATTAAGAAGTAAAAGATCCAAAGAAAAATTCATTTTTACCATAATCATTATATTCAATAACACATCGATTATCTTTTAATAAATATAAATTAACTATATTTCCATATGTTTGAAAATAATTTCGAATATTTTCTTCATTAAAATTAATTTCATTTATACTTTCTTTATTAGAATTTTTAAATTGTATTAAAACATTTTCACTTGTTAAAAAATGTTCAATTTTATTTGAACATTGATCCGGTAATGCTCGTTTTAAATACAATCTAAATAAATAACTAAATATATATATATTATTAAATTAAATATTAAATAAACCTTCGATTATCAAGAAAATGTGGTCGAGTTGACATTAATCTATTTATTGAATCAGGTGTTTCCATTAATACAAATGCAAAACAAGTCCAACGTCTATGATTTGCTTCAAATAATTGACATTGATTAACATGACCAAAACTTTCAAGATATTGACATAATTCTTTTCGACGTATATCACTAGATAAATTTCCAATATATAAACTATAATATTTTCTATCAATTAAATTATTTGAATTCATTTTAATATCATAACAAATTCAGAAATTAATCTTAAAAAAAAAACAATTATTTGTTTATTTATTTATTTTATTTTACAAGAGATAAATATATTCATTAATTATATATTCATATAATATATGATTAAATAAAGACTAAATATTTATTTTATTTATATCAACTGGTGACCTCTCAAATTTGAACAATACAATGGATAAATAGAGGATAGGGATAGAAAAATGAGAATAGAAAGAAAAAAAGAAATATATTATATTGTTTCATTTATTATCATAAGACATTTAAAAATAAGAAAATAATAAACACGAATAAAACAATGAAATGTTTGAGATAAACAGATTATTGTATATAAATGATAGCAAACAAAAGATAAAATATTTTTTCTTTTGATTTATAACATTTTTTTGCATAAAAGATCAGATTTTCCATTATAAAAATAAACTCATAATAATTATACTAATACAATATTATTATGTGAAATAAAACTAATACTCGTTGAGAAAAAGAAGACAGATGGATATGTTGTTCAATAATTTTTGACAAGAGCAAAATAAAGGACTTCGATTTTCACTATTTGAAAGAAGAGATAGAGCTGCATCGAACTGTTTATTATAAAATAACTTGACATAGTTTTTTCTAAAAATCTGAAACGACATTCTTGAAGGCGAACATATTCTAACAGGCTAATAAAGCGATTTTTCAATAATTTCATGTGCATTTTAACCGTTAACAGAAGGTCTATAAACTATACGCAAGAGTGAGACATCTCGATCTATTCATTCAAAACTTATAAGTATCTTAGTGGAGATTCTTAGCCGATTTTTCTATTCATTTCTATGAAAAAAATCACCTTTTTTAACGTTCGTGTCGTACAATACGAACTCAACTTTTTTAAAATTGATTAAAAAAACTTTAGAAAAGTCTCCTCGAAAAACCTATATTATAGGATTCAATGCGTCTTCATCTCCTCTTTCCAGTAGTGAAAACCGCAGCTCTCTACCTTGTTCCTGAAAAAATATCCACCTGCCTTCATGCAGATCATCAGAGATTTTTTATTTTGATATAATTGGACAAAGCATCAATTATTCTATGGAATTATATAGTTGTTATTTTTATCTAGAATAATAGACCGACTGTTTCTATATCAAGCTACATATTTTTTCAATGGACTTATTTCATATTTCTAGTATAAATATAGTCAATTTCTAGGAAACTTTTTTAAGAACCTTCCTTTTTGCACAGATGGTTTTCTGCTTTTCTTCCGAGAAATTTTATCGTCTTTTTTGTCAAATATAGATGAAAAGAGCATTGATTTCTCTATCGATCTATATAGTTCTCCTTAGATTTTTGTCGCAATTTACTAGTAAATTTTTTCGAAAAGTCATACTAACTTGTTTTTTCACTATAACAATAATGGACCTAAATTTGACAGTGAAAATTAGTTTTCTCATCAATTTCGAATCCGTTTTATTTAATACTTTTTTGCAAGAGGAAGGGAGACAAATCTCTTTTATGAAAAGTGATTTTCATCATTATAGGATTTACTGTTGCTGAAATATGAGCATATGAAATCTACATTTCAGCGTTTTAGGGATTCCATCAAATCTTCAGACAATATGTTAAATAGAGTAATTGAAATTGTATTCAACTATATTAAAATAAAAATTCTTCGGCAAACTCCACAAAACTTCAATTTTCTATTTAATCATATCTATTATCTTTATGAATAGTCAGATTTTAAAATCAGCATTCTGTTTTTTAGGTGAATTGTATTTTGAGTCACTAAATATATGATCAATTTTTTTCTCGCTTAAAAAATACAATCACAACGTATCTTCAATCTTTCCTACGACGAATTTTTGAGCAGTGAACCCTTAATCCAATAATCTATGTTTTATTATTCATTATTATTAGTATGATAAAAAGGATAAATTTCCATTGACATACTTATTTTTTGAATATTTCAAATTTTTTTACGCATAATTTTAAAAACTAATAAATATTAATTGTATTTTAAGAAACACATAATATAACGCCAAAAAAAAACCATGCAATTGTAGTTTTAATGATCATCTAAATCATCACATTTAATTACATCTACAAATTTATAAGACTTAAGTATTATGATTAAGAGAGAAAAACGAATGTCTTTTTTTTTTTATTTCGAATAATTGAAATATTTAATTCATATTTTTTTAAAATGAAAAAAACAAAAAACTAAAATAATACAACATCACAGGTATATATATATGATATTCTTAAAAATAAAAATAAGATTCGTGCAAAAAAACAAATTAAGATTCACCATTACTATATGTTTCTATACGTGGTTTTATTATTAAACGACCATCAGAATTACATGACATATTATAATCTGCAAGTATATAACGAAATCTTGATACTATTATTGATGATGCAAATATTTTTCTATGTATACCAAATAAAAATGCACAAATTAATAAACAAAATGATATAGTAAAAAAAATTTCTTTTTCAAATAAATTTAATGATAATATTGTTATAGATGATTTATCATTAATATTTATTGATGATATTATTGAATATGAAAATAATAAATGAATTATTAATATATAAAATGCTATAAGAGTTACTAATACAAGTAATAATAATATAAAACGCCAACGCCATATTGATGGCTGAAGAGAAGATATTATTTCAATCATACGACGTTCAAATGCTTTTAAATCATCAGCTTGATCCATATTTTAAAACAATATTAATATAATATAAATGATTAAAATTTATACAAATTCTTAGATTTTGTTTCTTTTTTTTGTTTAATAACTTAGAAAAAACTAATTAATTAATATATCTACAAAAGTAAGATTTGAGATGTAGAAAATCTTTTTGTTTTAATATTCTTATTGATGGAATGATGATTTTTTTCTACCTGATGTTATATTTTTTTGTTTAAAATTTAAAAAAATTCACGAGCGAAAAGCAGGCTAATAGCATCCAATTAAAAGTCAAAACAAAAAAAAAGCAGAACGGATGATAATACAAGGTGAGCGAAAAAAAAATTGGAATAAATTCAATATTTTGAATATTATATAATCCCAAAGAGCAAAAGAAAATGAAAAAATTTTCATTTCTTTTTTGGTCCGCTTTGAAGTGGTTCGCCAATTTCTTTTCCACGTAATTTAACACCTAAAGCTCTTTCCATTTTGCTTAAAACTTGTTGATTTGGTATTGCCTTTGATTGTTCATATTCATTAACAACTTGTTGTTTTTCATTAATTTGTCTTGCTAAATCAGCTTGTGTCCATTCTTTTGCAACTCGTGCTTGTTGTATAACACGTGCAACATCTCTATCAACTCTATCATGATGTAATTCTTCTGTTTCACGATCTAAAACAGCTGTATTTTTTGCAGCTTCATGTTGTTTATTATGTCCAGCGGCATATTTTTTTGATGTATCTATAGCAACACCAGCACGTTCAGCAGCTGCAATAGCGGATTCTGATTTTAATTCTCCGGGTCGTGGTGCACGTTTACCTATTAAAATAAAATAATATTTAAATAAAAAAAAAACAAACGAAATTAAATTAAAATTATTTACCGATAACAGTTTGTTCATCCCAACCAACAGTACCTCCAAAATTAGCACCAGTTTTACTCATTTTTATAACTTAGTAAAATTATATCAAATAAATGAAAATATCTACAATGAAGGTTATATTTATATAAATGCGTCAAGTTATTGACGTAATGAGAAGGAAAAAAAACATGAGTAATTGCATTTGAATTACATCAGACGTTTTTTTTTTTCTTTCATAAAATATACGAAATGCATCATCGAAATACAGATATTAAAATCTTACAAAATATTGGTTTGTTTTTTCTTAAATAAAATAAAATAATTTACAAATAAAAAAAATTATTAGAAAAAAAAAATTCTATTTATATGAATTTTTTTAATATTTTACAAAATTTCCAACTAGAGGTCAGCAATGTATGATTTATAATATAGATTTATATGAATGGTTAATTGAAGAACAGCTAATCTCATGTTCTGTCATTCTTTCCCCACTTCTTCCCATATTTTAACAAAATTGAATTTATTTATTTCTTTTTCTTTAAAATTAAGATATGTCATCAAATGAAGATTCAACATCGATTTCATCAGTTATAATTAATAGTGATGCATCTGAAAGCCATTTCGATGATATATCAGATCCATTAGAAAATGAAAAATCACGAAAAATATTAGATAATTATGAAAATGATGATCAAGATGAAGGTATTAATGATGAACCACAACTTGATGATGAGGATGATGATGAATATAATAATAATACTGATAATGAAATAACACCACCAATTTCAACAAAACCTAATTATATATCAATAATAACTGAAACATATACTGTATAAAATATTTATTTATGTTATAAAAATTTAAAAATTATTATTTTTTTAATTATTTAGAATACAGAATCAAAACTTAATCCATTATTAGAAAGTGATATAAATGATATATTTACAAAAATTTCAACAAATTTCTTAGCTGGTGTTTCTTATGAGTATATTATATCTTATGAAGAAAAAAAAGAATTACTTATTTTTTTGTTTTAGGCTAGATCATGAAGATTCATCTTTTTTAATTGCAACATTTCATTTTTTTACAGATTTTATTGAAACTGAAACAGCATGTCAATGGCAAATTTGTAATAAAAAACCATTAACTTGTCAAATATCAATTCATAATGATCTGTATCTTGAACAAAAAGGTTGGTTCAAATGATATTTATAGAAATTTTCTCCTTACGACATTTTTTCATTTGAAATAAGTTTCTATCAGTAGTAAATAACTACATTATTTAAAATGTCGCAATATTAAGCAGAAAAACAAAGAATTTTATTGTTATAGATAAGAATTGTTCTTATAAGAATAATAAGTATAAATATTATTTTTTTAAATTTAAAATGTTTTTAATCAAAGATAACGTAAAATAATTATAATATTAATAATTGAGAAATTCAGTATTCATTATTTATTAAAAGTTTATTCAAGAAGCAAAACTATTGGTGTGATTATTGCCTAGTCGTCTCTGTTTAGGCAGTTTAACCTTGTGACCTTTATGTTGTTTGACTATTTGCTGTTCTCCTGAATTTTTCATCTATGAAATTCACTTATGGGAAAAATGCAATGACAAAATTTTGAGCTGAAACTTCACTTTATAGTAAGGCCTAGAAATCATTAGAATACTTCAAAGATTTCAGCCAAAATGAATATATCCTTATCGAGATATTTAATTTTTCATAATATGCTCGTCTATACTTGTTTTTGCTAAATGGCGCTAGGGCAATTCATTGCAACAATATATATAATCCAATTATAATTTATGATTATTTTTTCATAAACGAACTTATGTTTGAGGCACATAATTCAATAGGTATGAAAAATTGTAAAAGATTTTTTTATAAGGACAATCTTTGAATTTTGATCAGAAGTAGTACAATAATCGTCTTGCACACCTAAAAAGTCAAATTATTTGAATTATGTCAGAAGTAGCAATACTACTGTATCTTTCTATTAATTTGTATCGTAGCTCAGGATTTACAACACGTAGAAAAATATTTCGATAAGATAAGCGCAATCTATTGTTCACTGACAAAGATTAGTTTTCACATAACTAAGAAAAACATTTGATCAAATTTCCTTATTTTATGCACAAACTCTATCAGTTTAAAAGCTACCGATTTGATCTCATACCTTCAAAATTAAACTAGTTCAAATTAAGCGATGATTTTTGAAAACTGAGAGTATATCATCTCATCGATATTACTCATGAAGTAGAAAATGAATACAACTTTTTTACTAAGTCAGAATCTCTTATGACAATACAACTAAAATAAGAAACGGAAGTCTAGTAATCAGAAATGTTCTCTACAATTTTTATACTCGTTGAATTGTGTGTTTTAAACGCAAGTTGACAGATCAATTCGTTTATGGAAAAATAATCATAAATTATAATTAGATTATATATATATATGTTGTTGCAACGAACTGTCCGGTCACCTTGCTAAATAGGGAACTCTTCATGATTGTCTAATATCTCGATATGGATACATTCGTTTTGACTGAAGTTTGTAGAGTATTCTATTAATCTTAAGGTCTCATTATGAACAAAATTTCGGCTCAAATTCTTGTAATGGAATTTTCTCTGAAAGACAGTTCCATAGGTAAAAAATTCAATGAAATACTAATTAATTCAATAAGAAAAGACTACGAACCTCAACCAAAATAAATTTTTTCACTGCTCATTAGGGACCATTTGATGACGATAGTTTTAAGTCAAAAGTAATTTTACATCTGAAAGGGTTCTCTCATGAGTCTATAAGTGATTCAAGTGATGAAAATTCAACTCTTTCTATTTCATGTTCGGGGCTTCCATGATTATAGCTCAAAAGATATTTTTAAAGTATGATCACGATAGACATTTAAACATAATGGATACCTATGATATGAATCTTACCTATTAATATCCTTTTTGGGATTGGGAATGTTAGGATTCCTCGTTCCCACGGAGCCCTCAACCCACCAAAAATCTTTGTTATGCATTTTAGAAGAAGTTACTATGGATTCCCAGATTCCTAAGAACGGGAAACTCGTTCTGGTTCTGGATTCCTGGGAACGAATCCCAAAACTGACATCCCTATTCGGGATTATACTTGTTTTATTCACAATAATATTAAACTACTAATTTATTTATGACTAACATAGTAAAAGATTGATTGAATATTAATAATCTTGTTAATTTTAGTTGTCATTAAAAAAGTATATCAAATATGTGAATGTCATCCGGCAAATGCAAGTAAAGTTCCGTTCATAGAACGGTAAACAATTGAAGATAAAATTAAAATAGAAGAAATTACTGTTTTTTTTTAAAATTATTTCTTCAGACTTATTCGTGATTTTCTTGAAAAAGTACAAGTAACTATGGAAACATTAAAATTATCACGTGCTGCTTTAAATCCTGATCTACGTTTAAAATACTTGTATGTATTTTAATTAATTTTCAAAAAAATAAAAGAAATATATTTTTTTTTAAATTTTATTTAGTCTCGAAGTTTTACCTGACAAAGGAAAACGTGAACAATATAAAGAAATGTTATTAACTACAAATGATGATACATTAATGAATGAATTACTTGATTATGAAATTCTTGATAGTAGTGAAAAAATTGCTAAAAAATTACAATTACTTAAAATTCCTCGTGAAAATTCATCATATTCAAACATACATTATGATCTTTTAGATGTTAAACATTTACCAAAACTTAATCATGGTTATCTTGTTCAAGTAAATTGAATTTGTTTTTTTTTTATTATATTAAAAAACAAATATTTTTTTCTTGTAGTTCTGTAAATATTTTGAATATCGTATGAGAAATTTAAATACATTATGTGTAATGTGTGGTAAACGTACATTTGATCGAAATGATAAAAAAGCATTAAAAGTAAAAATAAATAATTTTTTTAAAAGAAAAACGTTTCTTTTTTTTTTAATTTTTAGCCAACAATATGTGATGATTACGAATGTTTTAGTAATGCAATGGATTCGAAATTTCGTAATGATCCACTACCACCATCCATATTTTCTATTGAAGTTTGTTTTTATTTTTTTTTTTAATTAATTAAAAAAATAAAAATTCAAATGAATTATTTAGATTGCTGATTTTCTTCTATTACTTGTTAATGCAGCAATTCATTCTAATCGACATGATTTAATTCTTGATCCATATCCAAAATTAATTAATCCATATAATACATCAACAACATTAATTGATAAAGATGGAGATGTAAAGATTGATTGTTATTTTTTAAATTTTTAAATGAATTTATTTAATTTTTAGAAAAATCAAAATATTGGAATATTAAGAACAATAGTAGATGCTATGATGACAATGGGTTCAATAACACAATATGAAGTTGTTAAAATATCATTAAGAAGTATGCTTGAATTAAAACATCCATGGGCATTTTCATTTTTTCATTGGTATATAAAAATATTTCTTTATAGAAATTTTTAAAATTTCTATTTTCTTTTTTTTAAACAAAAAGGTTAATGGGAACAAATCGTTATCATTTTTCATTAATTCCAAAAGAACATCAAATGAAATATGTTGAAACAAAATATCAATATTTTATAAAACATGAAGATATGGTTAAACATGTTAATTTTAAAAAATTAAGAGCAGAAAAAGGAAGTATTTTTGCTTTTCATGGTTCACCACAAGAAAATTGGCATTCAATTCTTCGATCAGGTTTACAAATTGGAAAAGGAGGATATTTGGTATAATAGAAAATTTTATTTATTTAAAAGTTTATTTATTTATTTTTCATTATATGTTATTAGTTAAATGGTGCAGCATATGGTGCAGGTGTTTATGTATCACCTAGTTTTGAATTTTCTACATCATATACACGATCTCGCGGCTATGGTTATACAGAACCAAGCACTTATAGTTACGATCATACTAAACCAGTAAGCTTTTAAGAAAATTTTTATTAGTATTATAGATCTTTCAAGGAAATCTATTAAATAAGTTGTAATGAGTAGTGAAAATATTTATCGTAATTTGGATTTATGGTCTTATCAGATTTTACAGATAGTCTTACATTATACTATAGACTAAAAATTCACAAAGACCTACCTAATGAAAATAGTAGCAATCGAAAGAATTCAGAGTTGAAATTGTTTTGTTTTGAATAAAATAAGATGATAATTTTCGATCATAATAATTCCCATTTCAGTAAAAATAACTAGTATATTTAAAAATATTATAAACAATACAATCGATCTATGTGTACCACAAATACATCTAACAACTTTTATATTCCGAGAGCATCGACACGAAACCAGTGATTATACTGTATTCGAAAGCAAAAATGATCAGAAACGTTTGAAATATACACAAATCGATGCTGTCATTTATCCTATATTTCAATATATAATTTCTAATTAAATATCTTCATTAATATATGTTAAAACTCAAATCATTATTTATCTATTCTTTTTTTTTAAGCCTGCACCACTTGAAGGACGACAATGGACTTGTATTGCTTTATGTGAAAGTAATATCAAATAAAAATAAAATTTTAAAAAAAACGAAATTTTACTTATAGTTATTAATTCACCTGATGTATATAAAAAACACACAAATGATATATGGACAATTCAAGATCCAAATTTAATTTGTACAAGATTTATATTCTTGTATGTTTTATTTTCTTAAATATATATATATCGTATATTAATAAATATTTTATTTTTATAGTTTTCCATCAGGAGTAAATCGTGCATCACTTCGTGTTGATTCTGAACATGAATCATCATCAATACGACAACTTATACATACATTAAATAATATTGCTTGTTAATATAAGAAAGAACTATCTTATTGTGAATTCGGTTGTGATACATTCCTTTACTGTATTTTTTCCTATTTATACAAGATACGTTGTTAAATACGAAAGATTTCAATAAAATGAAATAATAAAATTTTAATATGTATTTTTTCTAAAAACAAATTTCTATTGTTAAAAAGAAAATATTTTCATTAAAATAGACCTTCAATTCTTTATTTTTCTTAATGCTCAAAAAAGAGAAAAAACAAATAAGTGTTCCTTGAATAAACAAAAAACACCTTTTTTCATTTCATCTTTTCATCAACTAATACACAATGTTAATATCCAGCAAAACGCGACATGAAAAGTTCTACAATTGTATATTATATTCCTTTTAACGCTCCATCTTATAGCATATTTTGTTCTTTTTAATACTATATTATATAGCGAAAGAATGAAATGGAAAAAGTACTTTTCTTTCACTATTTAAATGTGCCATCCTAATGTAAAAATTAATTCAAAAAAAAAGTTTATCCTTGATATTCATTAATTTAATAAGAAAAACAAAAATATTTTTTTTTATTAATACATAGAATCCATTTAAATGCAGCCTAAAAAAAAGAGAAACATTATACATTAATAATTGCAATTTTAATGTACATTAAAAATTCATATATAAATTGAAATAAAATAAAAAAAAAGAAATTGTATACTTATTTTTAAACATTTCTTTTTATAACTGAAGGAAATATTTTTATGGCATTTTAGTACTATTTAGATCGTTGAATATAGGAGTAAAATTGGAAAGAAAAACAATTTTTATGAAGACATTTGCCAATAAAATATAACCTTTTGAAAAATAAGGTAATACAACTCAAGTATTATTGTTTATCTTTCTTCAATCTCGTATTTATTAGAAAATCCGTACAAATCCAAAGAGAAAAAAAAAAATCTTTATTAACATCTGCTCCTTTTTTTACTGCATCTATTCAGTTATATATTTCTCTTCGTTATTTTTCTTATTCTTAAAAACTGTTTTTATAGAAAAAAAAAATTCAAGTAGAAACTATCTAAAAGAAAGACCAAAACGAGAAATGTCAATAGAAAAAAAAAAGTATTAGTCTTATTGCAAAAGTATAAAAACAATCTGAGTATAAAAAGAAAAAATTCCAAAGCTTTAATTTTATATTTAATACATAACAATGGTTAAATTTCGTTCATATATATTTTCAATAATATTACTTCTTTTTCAAATTTTATTTACATTTCTATTGGGTTTTCATAGTGAATATGAATATACTCCAGTATCAAATGTTACAAATTTTGAAGATCCTCCACGTGGTCTTGTGGAATTTTATTATTCAATGTTTACTGATATACATATAATGATGTTTATTGGTTTTGGATTTTTAATGACATTTTTACGTCGATATTCATTTTCAGCTGTTGCATTTAATTTTATTTTATGTGCATTTACATTAGAATGGGCATTAATTATACGTGGTTATATATTTGATTGGGATTCAACAAATCAAAAATTTGCTATTGATGTACAAAGTTTAACAACAGCAGATTTTGTATCAGCTAGTATACTTATATCAATGGGTGCACTTTTAGGAAAAGTAAATAGTATACAATTAATTTTAATGTCATTTATTGAAGTACCTATACAAGTTGTTAATGAATGGATTGGTTTACATTTATTTTGTGCTAGTGATCCAGGTGAATCAATGTATGTTCATGCATTTGGTAATTAAATTTATAGTATTTTTAAGATTTTTTTTTTAATAAAAGAAAACGTTCTCTTTTTTTTTATATTTTAGGTGCATATTTTGGTTTAGCTGCTGCATTTGTTTTATTTCGTTCAAATGTTAAAGAATCTCCACATGAAAAATCCCGTTATACATCAGATTTATTTTCAATGATTGGTACAGTATTTCTTTTTTGTTTTTGGCCATCATTTAATGCCGGTATTGCGTTTGGTATTGATCGTCTTTATGCAGTTACAAATACATATGTATCAATATGTGCATCAGTTATTGGAGCTTTTCTTATGTCAAATCTTGTTAAAAAAGGTAAATTTGATATGGTACATGTACAAAATTCGACATTAGCTGGTGGAGTTGCTGTTGGTACAATAGCTGGATCAAATATTGGTCTTCATGGTGCAATGGTTATTGGTACACTTGCTGGTATGATATCAGTTTTAGGTTTTGAATTTATTTTACCAAAATTAAAACGTATACGTTTACATGATACATGTGGTGTTAATAATTTACATGGAATGCCAGGATTAATATCTGGTATAGCAGGAATTATTGTTGCTTCTATTGGTGATCGTTCAGGTTATTTAAATCATTTAACAAATGCATGTCTTAGTGGTGGAAAAATTCGAGATAATAGTACACAATCAGCTTATCAAGCAGCTGCATTAGGACTTACATTAGGTATGGCTATTGTTGGTGGTCTTATAGCAGGTATTATATTACGAATACCATTATTTGCTCAAAAAGATGCAGATTTTAATGATGAATCTAATTGGCATTTACCTGAAAAAGATCATGAACGTATTAATAAAGAAGATAATTATATAACTAATCCATCAACATTTCTTTAAAATTAAAAACTTTTTTAATTAACTTTATATTTATATATATATATATATATCTGTATAGTTTAGTATGAATACCAAAATAGAAATTGAATAAATAATAATTATAAAAACATGAAAAATTTTTTTTTCTTAACAAAAGAAAATAATCCCTGATTAACAATGATGATAAAATTGAAAATAAAATCTAATCCTTTTGATAAACAATAAAAGATCGATTGATGTATAAATATTTCTTCATCTATTTTCTAAATAAAATATTAAACAATAAAATCAATAATCCTATGTAAATGATTAATAGGTCATCATATTATTTCATCTTGTTCTTTTTTTTATATCATTAATAATTACTAATTAAAAAAACAAAAAAGTTATTTTGTTTACTATTCGATTAATTAATTTATTTTCCATGCATATTGAATTAGACTATAATAGGAATATAGTAAAAATTTATTGATAAAATTTTATTTCATTTTCAATTGTTATAATTCAATTTAAAGTAGCACTTGAATTATACATATTTTTTTTTATTCCCTCAATTGATGTACTAAAATATCACTTAAATAATCATAAAAAAACCTCGAAATAAATTGTCGCTATCTTCTTCTTTTTTTTTGTCTTTCTATGATCAGTAATAGAATGATTGCATGTTGTCCTTCATCTTTTCCATCTGCTCTTTGTCTCTCATATATATATACACAAATATGAGATCAGACAACAAGACAATCTAAATAGATTGAGTAATCTAGTATCTCATTGATTCTTTATATATATATATGTGTGTTGATTATAGCAATGAACCATAGAATAATAGTGAATGCACTTTGATCATGTCTTTGCTAGTCGGTTTTTCTTTGAGAATAAGTAGAAAAAAAAGAGAATGAGAGAAATTTGAACTCATACCACCGCTGTTTCTTTCTCCTATTTCAATTAATACTTTACTCTATCATTATTCCAACTGTATATGAACGTATATATGTAAAGCATTTAGAAACAGCAGGTCACACAAATTGCTTGTCGCGTACGATCGTCGTTTTTCCGCTTGTATTCATATCGAATACATTTCTTTCTATGTGCCCGGCAGTGCATTTCCTTTCGTCGTCTTTTATAACTAAGACAAAAGAAAAAAAAAAAAAAAAAGAAAAGAAGGAAAAAAATAAACGAGAGAAATCAAATCTTCAAACAAGTTCTATTCTAATTGTATATATATGTGTGCTTGAATTTAATCAGACTAGCAGGAGGGAGAAAAAACGAGTTGTTCAAGTGTATATCTTGACTAGACTACCGACAACATTAAATATCCAAAATGTTTATGGATCATTAAACATAAATGAATAATTTTTCTTCTTTTTCTTTTTTTCATTTGTATTAGTTAAATATTATTTTACAATTAATTTAGGGTGTAGAATAAAAATAAAACAAAAGAAAAGAATATCTGTCCTTGAGTAAATTCATTGTGTATATAGATTATAATGAAATAAACATGACGAAAGCTAAAGGATTTATATATATATATATATCGACGCGTGAATGCATGATGGTTAATGTTCCAGTAAGATGATTTCTTTTTTCAATTTGTTCAAGGTTCATAATTTCCTACTCAATCTCTTTCGTTCAATCTTTTATAAGCGAAGATGATAATCAGTCATGCTTTTTTTTTCTCTCTCTCTCACTCTTGTTCTTAGTTCTATACACGCATGCACTGAATCAAAAGTGAGCACACATATACATGCTTAACTATAATTATGTGTATGTTCTCATTTTATGGACAAGACAGAGAAGAAAGAAAAAAAAACGAGAGAGAGAGAGGGAGAAAAGAGAGAAACAGAGGAGACGAAGAAAAAAAAAAGTCATTTGAATAATGAACGAATGATGCTGCTAGCATTATTATAACTTTCTCTTAGCATTGTTCTTCCTCTTTTTTTTTCTTTTTAGTTTAGTTATACAATAGAATATTGACAAGATAATATGATATGATTTCAATTTTATTTATTACTTTTACTTTATTATTATCATCATCAATAATATTATCGGATGATTATTTGGAAAATTTATCTGTTAATACAGGTGAAACAGCTACATTTATATGTGATTTACCAGAAAAATATTCTAACAAACAAGTAAATTCTCATGTCATTTATCATCTTTTTTCTTCTTTGTCCTTTTTTCCTTCTTCTTTTTTTTTTTGATGATAAAATAAGCATAATAAATATGATTACGTCGTATTCTCACATGGGAAATAAATAATATAAGATTAGAATGACATATACGACTAAATTCGATATATTTTAGGCAGATTTCTATGGACCCACGGGACGTTTATTAATAACAAAAACTGATGAAGATATCAATCGAGATGATCGAACACGATTTATACTTGAACATACGTATATACAAAAAAAAAAACAAAATTAAAAAAAAATAAAATAAAAATATATTTTATTTTTATTTATATAGATATGCATGGACTTGGTCTTTGATATTATCTGATGTATCAGATGATGATGCAGGAGAATATACATGTCGTATTTCATCTTTATCTGATCAACAGACATTGACAATCATCAAACGATTTAATTTAACCGTTTTAAGTAAGCACATCTATATATATATATATGTATAAATGTATCTAACATACATCTGTGACTTGATTTGATCAAGAAAGGCGCTTCCGATTGTTATTTGATGAGACATAAACAATATTATTTAACACCTAAAAATATATATATTCAAAATAAAACAAATTTTTTTCGTATAATGACGAGACAGTATTTTATGTAATCAAAGATTCTCTATATAATATTCTTACACCTTTATTGTTAGGTTTCATTAATTGACCTATTAAAACATCTATAAAATTTTGACTTTTTACTACTACTACTAATAATAATAATATTGATTGCAATGTCTAGAATCAAGTATTTTATTTAAAAGTGATAGACAGATTTTTTATTTCATATTTTAGCACCACCAAAAATAATTGATATTACAATTGAATCAAATAATGATGAAATACTTAAAGAAAATGAACAAATTATATTAAAATGTTTAGCACGAGGTATACCACAACCAAATATTGTTTGGCATATACCTGGAAAAAAATATCAATTAAATAAACGAAATGATCGAAGTAAATAAAATATTTTTTTTCATTAAAAAAAACAAAACCATTTCTTTATTTTAATAGATATAATTATATATGAAAATAAATTACTTATAAAAAATCTTTCACGTACAACACCCATTGATTATCAATGTATTGCTGATAATGGAATACCACCGCGAGATACACGTACAAAACGTTTATTTCCATCTAGTAAATATTCACTTATTTATTATATAAAAAAAAAACTAGACATTTTTATTATATGAATGAATACTCTTGAGTATTATGACTCAATTATCTAAATTAAGATAACAAAAAAAAAAAAAAGAAAAACTTTTCTTTTCTTTTTGTTTGAACACAATAGGAGGTTGATGATAATATAATGATTAGTTTTAATGCGCTTATATACAGATTGACTGTATGTATGTGATAAGAGACAAGACGATCTCGAAAATGGACATATGCTTTTTTTCTTCTTTTGTCATTATAATCATCTATACCTACTTATTATTTTTTTTTTCTTATATATTATTTTAGTTTCTCCTGAAATGACAATTCAATCATCAATAATATCATATCATATATTACTAAATTGTACAATTATAGCTCGTCCATTAAATTCTGCTAAATGGAAACGAAATCGTTTTGAAATAAATAATATAAAACGTAAACAAATAAATGATTATACAGTTGAACTTATACTTTTATTAGATGTAAGTCAATACAGATGTTAACAAGTGATTTCCAGCTGTGAAATAATATTATTTCATTTGTTTATCTTTTATAAGAAAGAAAAAAAAAATCATTTCTTTGTTTTATTTTAATATAGATTAATACAAATGTATTTGGAATGTATGAATGTGAAGCTGAAAATCAATATAAAGTATCAAAATCATTTATAAATATTGATGGTATAAAATAATAAGTTTCTTTTTTTTTTTTACATCATTCTTTTTTTTAAAGAAACAATTTTATTAAATCGAACAACAACTATATTACCAAAATCTTATCGAACATCAACATCATCATCATCATATGGTAGGTTTCATTACATCTGGTAAATGGAAAGTAGATTAGCTTTGTGAGACAGTCTATATAAAAGAGAGAAAAAAAAAATGAATGAATAGTAGTAGTACTAAAAATATGTGTTTGTTAAGGGCGGCATCCTTACAAGTTGTTGTTGTCCAAGCATATACAATTAATCTCATCTTTGAGTGGACATGACGTGTTTAGAATAATATCTTATTCTTTCATTTGCTTGTACATCTTATGTCAATAGACATTATAATGATTTCATTAATGTTATTTTTTGATTTATTTTAGCACAAATTGAACTTCTACTTAATCAAGGAAAAAATTGTACATATAATTGTTATTTTATTTTATTAATTAATATTATTCTTATTAATTATTCAAATGGATTTTATAATAAACGATGAAAAATCAATAAATTTAAAAAAAAAAATATGATTTTTCTAGTCGTATATTATTGTTTTGTTTCTTTTTTTTTTTTCTATGCCTGTGATACATATTATAACACTTTATGTCTTTGTTGTCAGATGATTTGTCTCTCTTGAGTCTTCGTTTTTTTTTTTTTTTGTTTGTTTGAAACAGTGTTGGATAAAGAGGAGAAGAAGAAAAAAAAAAGGAATGTATGTAAAATAAATCTCTATAGGAAATTTGCTTGAGGCTTTATGAATGTACAGATTCACATGATTTTTAGATCAGATGTTAATTAGTCGGTAAGAATGATGGTATTCATTAGCTTCAGGGTATATATAAATAAGAAGAGAAAAAATAGCAATTTGTATGATTAAGTTGACGCCAACTGTACATCTGATGCATATATATATATATGAAATAAGAATATTCGTTTATTGTTTTTAATTTATTTGAAATAAAAACTAGAATCATGATAGATTGATTATTTTTTGTTGTGATATTTTTGTTCAAAAAAGAAAAAGCTGAAAACGGATGTTATTGATGTCGATATTATATCGTCGTATCGATTTCCGTTCATCGATTCTATTATACTAATGTCTCTATCATTTCGTGCATTGTCATTTCCTGTTAACAAGTGTTCTTAAAATGGACGAGTTTGCTTTCATGATCTCTATTTGATTTGAGAAATGTTGATGAAACTATCGCATGTAGTTAGTTCCAATAGAAAATCATCATTTGATTTTTTTTCTTCTACCGAACATAGTGCATATTTATTATCATTAAATTAGATCGAAAATCAATTTAAGAAATGTATGTATATATATATTTCAAATTTATTTTTGCTGCCTGTTGTTCATAGTTTTTTTTTTTTGTATGCTAAACATGATCGATGATTGATATTTTTATGAAGGAAAAGACACAACATGAATAATTCTTTCATTTGTTGAAAATCTTTCTCGAGAAAAGCTAGACATATGAAAATCAAAGAAGAAAATGATGTATGTATTTGCATATTTGTTTTTTTCTGTTAGTTATTTTACTGAAAGCAAATACTGCTTATTAACTTTATTTACATGTAAGTAGATAATATTATAAAATTAATTTTTAAAAATAAGAAAGAATGAAAACTGAACATTATATAAAATATAACTATAGTCAAAGGAACACTTTCACACTTTTTACTATATATATATTATTCTCTATACGTGACTTATCTGAATTATTTTATATTGTGATTGATAACTCATGAAGAGTACTATAGAATAGCATAACTTGATATACCCTTGGTACACTTTTAGAAAACAAAGATTCTTTTTGTTGGGATATACCAAAATTATTTATAACTGAAATTTCGACCTTTTAAAATTGATATATTTTCAGACATTTTTCCCATACGAGATACCTTTATTAATAAAGTTTTTCTAAACTAGTATCGTACATTTCATTGCTTACAGCTAACATGTTTTTCAAATATATTGATTAAATAAAAACCATTAAAACTGCATTTTAATGTGTAAAAGACGAACCATCGTCATTTTTCAACTTGATTTCATCCATAAACTTTTTTATTTTTATTTTTACAAGTAGAATATCTCTCTATTGTCATTATCTAGTATAACTATTGAAGAGTCAGTTCTAAAAGCATTTATAGTTGCTTTGAGCCATGGAAAAAAAGATTTTAAGATAAAAGAATAATTTGTGCAAGCTTTTTTGACTATAGGTATATATATATATGGATTTTTATGTATGTTATTCTATGTAATGAGATATAAAAGTTGAAGATAATTATTATGCTTATATTAATCATCTATATTTTAGAATAAATAGAAGAAAAACAGTTTTATTGTATTTATAAATAATTTCGATAATGAAACAAAAATATGATGCGAGAAAATGTGTTGTCATTATGTTATTAATAGTTACAGTTATATATAAAGAATTCTGAGAACTGAATAGATAATCATCTTTATTACTTAGGACTATCCAAAAGTAATGTCGTCACTATGTTATTGTATTAATAGAAGGCTTAAATAAATTTTCTTTTTTATTAGGTGATAAAAAAAACCACGCTCTATTTTTTTATGCTATATGAACAATTCTCAACTAATCTAATGATAATAAAATTTTGATAAGAAGTATTTTTGTGTAAAACTTAACTATCGATTGAGGTAGATTAAATGGATACATTTTGCATTCCAATTTTCAATCATTTAATAGGTTGTATTAAAAAACAAAATATGCTACAAGATGTAGCGTGAGAAGTTCTACAAATTTTAAAGAAAAATTTATTTTGTATTTTTGGTAAGAAACAAGAAATTTCTCTTATTATAGAAAAAAATGTATTTTTTTTAGAACAGCGGAGACAATTTGACTTTTTTCGGAAAATAAGAAGTATGCTATTAAAATAAAGGATCTTATACAGATTGTAGGGCTTTTCACGTTGTATCTCTTGATGTATTTTGTTTTTAAATAAAACTTACGAAATGATTGAAAATTGAAATGCAAAGTGTATCCATTTAATCTACCTCAATCGATAGTTATGTTTCACTCAAAAATACTTTTTATCAAAATTTTATTATTATTAGATTAGTTGAAGATTATTCAAATAGCATAGAAAAATGGAGCGTGGTTTTCTTTATCACCTAATAAAAAAAGAAATTTATTTAAACTTTTCATTAAGAAAATAACATAGTGACGACATTACTTTTGGATAACCTTAAGTAAGTGATGTATATGAATATGTCTACAATATAATTTTTAATATTTCTACAGATATTATCTAGATTTGAAATCAAAACTTTTTTTTTGTAACATTCATCTTGAAATTCGATAGAACATTCTGTGCAGATAAGCAATGGTAAGTAGTGCCATTACATTAGAAAAGAAAATAAAAAGAAATGAGAAAAAGACAAATAATGATGTTGTGTCATAAATATGCACAAAAGAAAGAGTAAAAGTAATGTAAGTCGATGCATAATCAGTGTAAACAAAGGTAAGTGATATTGGCATTTTAAGAAAGATACGAATAATTCTATAAGAAGTTTAATGAAAAGAAAAGTGAAAGATTTTATCAATGTACATATAAATAATTTAAGATTCATCTAAAAAATTCTGTCCTAAAGAGGAAACATGTTTTTTCATAGTTTTTCAAATGATTGATCGTGCATATAGATAGATCTTGTTCTTCTGACTTTTTACTTATCCAAGTGAAACAAATGCGAAATAAAATTTCTTTTCATTTTATAATTGATAATTTTCTTTATTTTCAATATTTTTTATTTATACAGAGATTGCTATGTACTTTTTCGTCATCAAAATATACAGAAAGAACTCTAAACTTGATTATGAGAAAATAATTACAACAGAAATGTCGGTATTCATTTTTATTCTATCGTAATTTTAGACACAGGGAACACAAAGAAGAGGAGATGAGTCAACCGATGACTGATCAATTGTACGCGTCAGTACAACTATTTTTAAATAGATGTGGAGAAGACAGAAGAAAGAAAGAAATAATTCATGGATCATTATCTGTTACAATAATGTAATATTTGATAACGTTGATTGAATCGATAAATGTCTTAATAGATTGTACTTTTTTAAAACATACTTCAAAAATGAAGTCTAATGATATAGAATGGAACAAAAAAATCATCTCATTCCATTCCTTGAGATATATAGATGAAATGGAAAAGAAACCATGTAATGAGATTTTGACTCGAAAATATCAAATAATAAATTATTTTCCAATCCAACTTTCTTTCATTATATTTAATTATATTTAAGTAAATTAAAATGAAACAGACAATAAATAGAATATTCTAGTATGTAATGCATCGATAATTAACAATAAAATATCTAAAAAATATGTAATTATACAAGTTCAAATTACAATTAGAAAAAAAAATGGGTGTAAATGCATGTTAAAATGTTTATCCTACGCTTTAAAAAAAAAATCTTTAATATCATATGAATAACACCCCCTCGGACAAAAAAAAGTGCAACTATAAAATAAGCTGTTCTTTGTATATTGTAGTCCTCTTCATACTGCATCTTCTGGTATATTCAGATTTATTAATACAATGTATTAAGTAATGGGAAAATGCACTTTTTTTTTGTCCGAAGGGACTAAATATATATTTATATGGTGAATTTGAAGTATGTCATCATTTGAATCTATATCTCTTTTATTTTTATTTTATATCTTAGTTAATATATGATCTGTCGTATATAAATCATTTTAATACACATTTAGAGAATTATTTTCAAAGAAATAAAATGAATAAATAATCAAAAATTATAATATAAAAATACATGAAATTATCGAGAGACATATATATGTCATCATTGTATGTATAAAAAGTTTTCTTTTTTTTTTTCTTTTCAAGCGATGTCTTTGTTTTGTTTGAAGTATGTAAATAAAAGTACAAACATGTTATATTAAAACTTGGCAACAGTTAGAATTTTTTTGTTAGTTTTATTTTTGTCGATGTTTTTATCGAAAGAAACTTCGATTTATTTACTAAGACAAAAAAAGCTACTTTCTTTTTTTTTCTAAATATTCTTATCCTATATCACTTATTCAACCATATTTCAGATATGGCACCTTTTATATTCTATAATAATGGTTCATCATCATCTGTACGAATCTATATGGCAACATTAATTATTCTTGTACTTACTTGTTCATTTTCGTATGGTTCTTCATTATCATCATCTTTATTAGATTCATCTAATGTTGATATTAATAATAATATGAAAAATTTTGATATTGAAGAAAATCTTAATAAGAAAAATAATTATCATTATCGTTTACCATTTCGATCATTATCTTCCTCAATTGATGATCTTAATTCTAATGAAAAATTAAAATTATCAAAAAATTTCTTTCGAAATCTTCTATTACAAACAATTAATGAACAAGAAGAATATCGTCCGGAACAACAAGATCAATATCATATTAACAATAGACGATATGCTCCACAATCATTTCATGCTATGCGTGGTTAAAATAGACTAAATATTCAAATACTTTTTAGTTCTTCAATATTTAAATGAACCATATTTTTTGTCATATCAATAAAAGCAAAAATATGCAGAAATTGAAAATATCATGCCTTTTGATTTTATATTTATGACAGATACATAAAATTGAAATTTGAATAAATAAATAAAAAGAACATGAAATTAATATGATATACATAACGTTATTGATTGAATAATGAAGACAAAAAAAGAATTGTACAGTATAAAGGGTTATCGAAAAGTTCTTGCACAGAATGTTTATTCACTTTTGACCGGCTAGAAAGTATTTCCTATTAGTCGAAAGCTATGAGCTAGAATCAGAAGTTTGTGCTCTTTTCGAATATAGACTCAGAAATTTTGTCTCACTTTTTATTCAAGAATAGTGAAATAATCTTTGAAAGGCTCAAAAAATTAGTTTGGGCGAAAAACATTTTTCGCGCACTTTTATATTTTCACTATTACAATTTAAAACTAAAAGTTGTAATCTTTACTTTGTATATCAGTTTGTAGATAAGAAACTGCTCTACAAAATGCACTATTTGAGAATGTTTTTGTCTATCGAAAAAGCACCTCAATTTTCGTTTTTTCTAAATACTCATTTTTAAAAAACTGACTTTTTAACCAAAATCGTTTTACGTTGAAAGGAGGGCTTGACAAAATGATTGTAACGTCAGCTGGGTAGAAGCTACAGCTTAGTTCAATATCACATTTTGTAGAGAAGTGTTTGCTCTACAAAACGATCGATTTTGACAATTCTTAGTATGTTCGACAAGGCACTTATAGGGTAAACAAAAACGTGTTGATTCACCATTAAAAATAATTTTTCAGACCTTTCAAAAAGTTTCTCACGGTGCTTGAACAAAAACAGATACAACATTTCTAAGCCCATATTCAAAGAGAGCACAAGATTCTGATTCTAGCTCATAGCTTTTGACTAATAGGAAATACTTTCTAGCTGGTCAAAAGTGAATAAAACATTCTGTGCGAGAACTTTTCGATAACCCTTTATTATCTTGCATGATTGCTTCAAATAACTATCAAAAGTTTTAATTTTGATTTTTATAAAATACATATGCGCACATTGTATAGAATTAATTTTTAAATTTTATTTTCTATTAAAAAATAATAAGAGAGAGAGAATATATATAATCTCCATAACTCGATAATAGTCATAGCTAATTCATAAGAATGATGTAAGTAAATAGTTTTATTAAGTATTATTATTAATTTATTCATTATCAAATAGAATAAATATATGCAAAGCATTCCATCATGTAAGAGAATAACAAGGAAAAATCAAAATAAATATGCAATGTTGACTAATTCTGAGAACCAATTTGTCTAAATATTAAAATTTGTGGTCAAAAGCGAAGCCGCTGAAATAAAGTTCTTTGGGTACTAAATTACTTCTTTCCTTACAAAAAAAAACATACTAATGTTCCATGATTAAAAATTTGGTTTTTTGTGTATTTATAAAATGTGTTTTGATTTCCTCTTGTTAGTTTTCTTAGATAACCAATAAAATATCTTTAGTAATTTTATCAATAATATTTCATAAAAACATTTGCTTACATTATTTGTATGAAAAAAAAAAAATTTTTTTTATTAATCAAAAAATCAGTCTATTTATTTGAACTGAAGCAGAGATATTTCAGTTTATCATCGTAGTGCTATTTATGGTCTTTCCTGTATTTGCATGCTCATAATATGCATGTTTTCGAACCCTTTCCGATGATAATTACAGTCGTTTAGTCTTAAAATTAGGTTGAAGTTTTTATGTCTTTTAGTTTTTTTTTTTGTCGTTCTTGTACATAATAAAAGGTATTTATCAATCTCATCTTGATTTTTTCTGCATTTTAATATTGAATATTTATTAAAGTTTTACATAGCAGCTATCATTTATCAATAGCGAGTTATTTAACTGGTCTTATTTATTTAGTTATAAAAGAAATAGATAAAAACTAGCAAAAATTGCAATCATAATTATTTTCATATTAGTACGAATTGTAAACAAAAATATTATTGTATATGTATATAAATATTGTCTTCTAGTTAATAATGTTGATATTTTGTTGAAAGATGTCATAAATTAATTGAAAAAAGTCGACGAAAAGGAAGATCATAGTAATGATAACATTGAATAACTTTCATGAAAACATTTATATATCAAAAATAGTACTTCTATACTTAATAGACAAAATATTTTAATTTTTATCATACTGATTTTCACACAATGGAAGAATATTCACGAATATATTATTATAATTAATCTATATTTTGCTCTTTTCTAATTCAAATTAGTTTCTCATATATCATTGGATTAATTTTTTATCTAATTATCTATAGAATAGACATAGTAGAAAACTCTACATTCTGATATTTCAATCTCTAAGGATTAATCTATTCTTGTATAAAAGATCTTAAAAATTAATAGAAAATAAATGAATATCATTTGATTTAGTACTGAAATTTAGTTCTTGTTTTACGTTCTTAGTTAATCTATCTAAGTTTATTCTATTTATAATTTTGCTTTTTCTTTTTATTTGATGATGAAAAAAAATTCTTTGTAATAATAACTAATCGGAAACTTTTTTCTTACTATCAAATCAAAGTCATTACCGTTTATGCAATTTTTTTTTCTCACTTCGTTTATATTAATATTTAAAATCTCTATTACTTGCTTAAAAAACTACTGGTTATTAATAATGTATAAACGACTTATTAACATATTGCAATATTAATAGGGACAATCGGCGTGTTTGAGTTATATTTTCTTTCTGTCTTATTATTTCAAATTCTAATGAGCATTTTTGTTCTATAGTTCTCTTTCTTATCTTTTTCTTTGATTATTTTTTTGTCATGCAAAGTATATGCAATAGCAATATTTCATATAATTGATTGCTAGTATTATTTCCTATATAAATATTCTTCTAGTGAAATCGCAAATATGTAAGTCATCTATTAAAGTTGGTATATCTGATTTCGTGGTTGAATAGTTAAAAGGAATAAACAATAGCACTAATGGAGTTATTGATTAAACAGAACGAAAAAAAAAAAAGTTTAGTAGAGCATATTGAATGAATAGAAATGATTTTATCAGTAGAATAATATTCTTGGAAAACATGAGTAATAATAAAAGATATAGATATTATGGGGTAATGTCTTTTGCTAAAATTTGACATAAATTTTGAATTTATTATTTACATATGATTTTATTAGAAATCAAATGAATGAGTAAGTTTATATAAAATTTTTCTCTTAATCATTACATTTTCTTTTGTTTCTGTTTCAATTAGTAGAAAGAAAGAAATATTCGAATGACGTATTGCAATTGCTAGCATTTGTTCAATACTATCACGGTATAATTAAATAGTAGATTGACAGACGATGTTCGATACTAGCAGACAGTTGACGGCAGGAAGTGCATCAAAATAACTTATTATTTTAATCTGTTTATCAGTTTCTTCATGTATGAATGTCATTCTAAGTCAATCAACCGATTGCTCTATCGAAGCACAGTTTCATATAGGAAGAAAAATAATATACCAAAATCGTGAGACTATCGAAGCATATAGAAATATGGAAAATAACAATCAATAACTAATAACATTTTGATTTAATTATAATCTTTCGTGTCGAATTGCAGTCAGTAGCTCGATATATCACTTAGATTTAACCCTATTTTCTTGTCTTAAAAACAAATGTACTATAAGAAAAATAGAAAATCGTTTAAAACGACTAGATTTGTATCGAAAACAAATCTGATTTTTCCGCATCTTTAAACACTTCCTATCATATTACTTATCAACTAAGTAGAAAAAACACATACAACAATAATTAATTGAATTCTTTCTCCTTTGTTCTTATTACTAAATTTCATTTATCTATTAATCTATTATGAATAGTGAGAAAATACGTAACATATTCACATTGAATACCACGTGCAATTATCATCAATCAGATAAATCATAAAAATTTGAGTATTTTTTTCAAAAGGTGCTTCATGAAAACTTCTAATAAAAGGTATGTGATTAAATTTCTTTTTTTTTTACTTGTTCTAATGGTTTTTCTCATACTCAAAATGAACCACTTAAATACAAGTATCACATCCTATTTAACAGGAAATGTTTCCAGGGTTTTTTGTTTTGATGTGCCATAAAATTTAATCTATATAAATTTTATAGAGCTTTCGACGTCATGTCTTTTAAAATATTTAATAGTCCAACATTTGGTTAAGTCAATATATATGCAGAACAAATAAAAAAAAACTTCCAAGAAAGCTACTTCGTTTTTCTAATATACTTTTTTTTTATACGTTAAAATCTATTGGATATTCAAAGTTAGTATATCAAAAGATTGTAGCGCCTATCAAGTTTTCGAACTGTATATATAAGAGAACTATAGTAATAATAACAAATAGAAATAATTCAATTGACTCCTGCTGTTTGTCATGCATATTTCTTGTTTATATAATATTTCAATTATATTAATATGAGGTCACAAAAAAAAACAAGTTCGAAAAATGAATTTTTTCATACTAGATAATCAATTTCATGGTAAAAATTTAAATGAGATAATAAATAAACCTTTGAGAAATCTTCTATAACTTAGATTATTATCTTAGATTCTAACTAATAAAAGAAAATAGATGTGGATTTTATTGATATATTAAACAGATATTATGTATTCGCTTAAAGGAAAGAAAAAGTAATCTAATTCATTCAATAAAGTTTCTCTTATATATTGATATAAGACTATGTTTATATTATGTTTTCATTTATATTGATTATAAGATATAAAGACATCGACATAGTGTTAACGTTTAGATATGATTAAAGATAAACACTATTTAAAATATTAATTGAGATTACTAGAGGCCTATAAATTTGTATATGTCATTTTTTAAAACCCTTTGACGGGTGGCGGATCATGTATGCATCTCTTATTTTTTTTCGTTCTGTTCTTCCGTACTCCTTTTAGCTTTTTCCATTCAAAAGTCGCCTGTCAAAGGGTTAAGTTAAATACATTTATCTGTCTCATAAGTATAGTATCGATTAATAATGGTTGAGAACATACTAATAAGTTTTCTTTAGAAAATAATAAAAATATATATTATGTTATTTTACTATACTATTGCATTAATTTTAATCATAAATCTAATAAATATGGATGAATTAGATATAACCTTTAATATTTTGATAAAGTTACCATATTTAATCAATAAATATTATTATAGAATATTGATTGTATCGATCTAATATTTCATGGCTAATGTCTTTTAGAACAATTCTTCATTAAAAAATCGCACGTCATCAGCAATCTAGAGCATATATTGCTTTATAATATTGCTACTACTTCTATATCTTATCGACTTATCACTACGCAAACATGCTATAATCTTTCCTCTTTTTTGCATAGACGCTGTGCATGTCTCAAGGCAATAATACTGCATTTATTTACTGTCACTTATACTAGTGCTTGCCTGTCTAATTTCTTTGATTAATTTTATGCGAAAACTAAATAATTATTTTTTTTCTTATCTTTATTTTTCTTTTAAGTGTATATATTTACACATACATAACGGGATTGCTTAAAAATTTACATATATATATACGTAGTTCTTAGAAGTTCCGCTTTTCTAATAAGTGTTCTTTAAAATGAGACAGGTGATGCGTGTGCTTATATATAATTTCTTTCGTGATTTCTGTCACTTAACAATGATAGAGGAAAAAAATCATGGATTGCCGGAAATGTTATATGGTGTCTGTCAACGTTTTCTAAATTGCCTCTGTTAGTTATATATATATATATATGCTAGATCTGTTGACGTTACGACGCAGAAAGAAAAAAAAAGACTGTTTCATAATAAAAGTAGCATATGCTGATGACATATTGCAGAGGAACAAAAGGAAATGGAAGCATTTATAATATTATCTTTTTTTTTTCCTTTTCTATTTATGAAAGAAACTTATAAGTTAAGAGAAATTTAAATACAATAACAAAATATATCCATTTAAGATATTTGAATAATCTCTCAAACATGATATAATTTATTTGTGTTTTAAAACGCTTATAAACATATTTTGGAAACTTATTACGTACAAATATTCTTTGCTATATAGAAAAAAAAACATTATTATAAATACAAAACGGTAAATATATTCATATTTATTTGTTTTTTTTTTTAAAGAAAATCTGTTATAAAGTTTATTTTTGCAAACAGCTTAATTTGAATTATTTATGGAACATAAAAATTTAAGTTATAATACACTTGGGAAAACAAGATTAAAGAGGAAAAGAAAGACATATGCTTTTGTGTTTAGTCCTCAGAAAAAGGAAAGAACCTTGAGAATGTTTTAATATTATTTTCTATATATTGTCTTTATTTTTTTTTTGTATTATTGAATAGAACAAAGAAAAAATGGTAATAACATTTATTGATATTGCACATTTTTTATCTGGTTTATATTCTCTTATACTTATTCTTATTGGTACACCATTAAATCTTCTTTGTTTTTATATATTTACACGTCTTGTACCAAATCGTTCAAATTCAACAATAATTGTCTTTGCACATTTAGCACTTATTGAATTACTTATACCATTTACATGGAATATAAATTATGTTGTACGAGAATTATTATGGAAATATCAAAAACAACATAATACAATCAAAAATCTTGAACAACATTCATTATTAGTATGTAAATTAATATCTTATGGAGCATATTTTTCTCTTCAATGTGCTGCATGGCTTAAAACATTAGCTACATTTGTACGTTGTGTTTCATTACGTCATCAATGGTTATTAAATAAATGGTTATCAAGACCAGTTATAATTCATCGTGTTATTTGGGCAGTTATTTTTCTTGCTGGTTTAATTAATTTTCCAATATTAATTATAAATGGTAAACGTATATATTATAATGATGAATATAATAATACAAAAATTCAAACACAATGTTATCAATCAAGATTTTTTCAATTTTGGGAAATAACACATTTATTATTTTATAATTTTATTCCATTTACATTAATGATTATAAGTAATATAGCATTAATTCGTCAAGTAAAAGAATCTCATAATCGAATGAAACAATCAAAAATGGCTTCACAAAAAAATAATAGTCGTCGACAAAAATCTAATGAAGGTTCAAGATTAACAAAAACATTAATATTAATAACAATATTTTTTATAACATTTACTTCACCTTCAGCTATATTTTATATTTTTTTTGGAAAACGAATTAAACGTCATAAAGATTTAATAACAATGAGTTTAAGTAATTTAGCAACAACAAGTCATGCTTGTTCATTTATTATTTATTGGTTAACATCAACTGATTTTCGAGATGCTGCTATTAGTGTTCTCTTTTGTCGTCCAATAACTCCTCAACGACAATTAACAGAAGAAAGACAAAATGATAAACCTATATCTGATCCACCACGATTATTATCATTATCAAATCAATCTAACAATGAAAATCAACGGAAATTACCTTTACTTCAAACTCAAATAACAACAGTTGAATAATGTATATAAAAATATTGATTTTATTTTATTTTATTTGTTCTTTCTTTATGTATTGTCTAAAAATAAAAACTAATCAATAAAATAATACATACATATATTTATTTTACAATAACTATCTAAATAAATACGAACAAATAAACAACAGTTAAACATATACAGTAGGTGATAATGATGATGATGACATTAAAAATCCGCTAGTACCATTTTCAATTTGTTGTCGAAGTTTTCGTTTAGTTATATCAGGTACAAATAAAAGACGAAAACGTTGTTTTAATGAATCTCTTGAATCTGAATAACGTATAAATGCATAGAATATAGTTATTGGTATTGGTAATATAAAACACATATTAAGACACCAACCAAATATAATTGACCATGATGGATATTTATAATTACCATATTTTAATTCATCTGAATAAGTTAATGATAATATCATAAGTAATATGACAATAACTGGACATAATACTGTCCAAGCAAGACGAAAAAAACGATTTGGTTCGAAACCAAGATTTGTACGAATATCATTGACAATATTATCAATACCATAAACCTAAAATTTTATATATTAATAATAATATATAACTTAAGATTTTTTATTTTTCTATTAAATTAAATAAATTTACCCAACTAGCAGCTATAGCTTCCATCATAACAACAATCATAATAGCCGGAGCTGTTGCAAATTTATCCAAAAATTGTACCACATAATTACCACCTAGAAAACATTAAAAAGAATAATATTTTATTAATCATAAGTTTTTGTCTCTTTAATGACAAATTTCATTAACCTTGCGTGACTGTTGGGAGACAGGCAATTATAAGTAGACAACACATAATAAACATTCCAGATTTTCTATGACGTTTTAATAATGGAAATTCATCACTTAATGCTGCATACATTGCTTCTAAACCACCAAAATCACTATCAATTCCTAAATTAATAACCATTAAAAAAAATAATATTGAAAAAAATGTTGAATATTTAAATGTTGCTAAAATTTCTGGATAAGCAATAAATGATAAACTTGGTCCTTGATCAACAACATTTTCAATCTCTTTGTTTAAACGAAATGACATATGACCTAATGCTGAAAAAACAACAAAACCAGCAAGAAAACTTGCAGTAAAATTAGCAACAACAGCAATTAATGCATCATAATAACAATTATTTGTTGAAACATTATATGAACCATATGTTGTTAATACTGATAAACCAGGGCCAAGTGTAAAAAAAATTTGATTAGCTGCTGAAAACCATACTTTCATATCTTTTAATCTTTTAAATGATGGTCGTAAAAAAAATCGTATGCCTTTATGTGAACCTTCTAAACTAAGACCTTGAATAAGTAATATTATTAAAACAACATAAGGTAATATAGCTGTTACATAAACAGCTTTGCCTAGAAATTTTTAAAAAAAAATTATTTGAAAAATTTTTTCTTATTTTTTTTTTTTTTACCTGTACTTTTAACTCCACGATAAATACACATATACATTAAGATAAATATTGATACAAGACATAAAAATAAATCAATTTTAATATGTCCCAAATCAGTTAAACCTTTTGAATGATTTATACCTAACATATAAATATTATAATATTCAGCAGCTGATGAAATTTGTGATTGATTTTTATCTGTTTCATTTGAATAAAAATGTGTTTGATTATTTAGATTTTCCATACGCATACGTTCAGAACATAAATATGTATTCCATGTATGTGAACATAAACTCCATGGCATAATTTCACGAAATGATGAAAATAAATAAAATACAGCATGTGCTATAAACATACAATATAACAAAAATACTTTCAAATAAATAAAAAATTTTTACCAATTATTGTTGTATAAAATAATGTAACAGCTGTAACAATAATAAATGATGCTATACCAATACCTTTCATTGATGGAGCTATTCTACCCCAAAGTGTTATATTACCACAACGATAATATTGACCAAGAAATAATTCCAAATACCTAGTTTTATTTTTTATATTAAAATATGTTCTTTTTAAATTAAAACTAAACTAAACTTACATCATTGGTATACCAATAAGACATAAAAATATCATATATGGAATAAGAAATGCACCACCACCATTCTCATAACACATATAAGGAAATCGCCAAACATTACCTTAAATAAAACTAAATAAAATCTATTAATTTTATTTAAAATATATCATACCAAGATCGACAACATAACCAATAACCGATAGAAGAAATTCAACTTTATTTGTCCATAAATCTCGTGGTACAGTTGGCGATGGCGGAGGTAATGCCAAAGCCGATCTTGTTAATATAACTAATTGCTCCGTGGCGCTTGTTTTTCGACTAGGATTATTATTATTATCATTTGTCACGATCGTTGATGTTTTCATCTGTTCACATTCTGGTATATTCTCACTTGAGTCTATAATATCATAGATCAAATAACAAATTAGTTAAAGTAGACTCACGTAATTTGATTATTAAGAATAAAAAGGAAAAATAGATGTGAACATGCTCATTTAAATCTCAATTATCATTTTTAAGAAAAAAAAGGAAATATTAAATCCTATCTTATTATATTAAAATGAAAATTGAAACGAAATTATTTTTAATTTCTATTCTTAGAAAAAAAACATCATATACTCATACCCATAGCTTCCATTGATTGTATTGAAATCAATTGTCAAGAAAAGATTTTTTTTCTTATTTTAACTTTCTATTTAACATAATCTATTGTTATATTACTATATTTGCATTGAAGCAATCAAATAGATTCCCTTGACATTCTTTTTATAGGAAAAAAAAACAAACAAAACTAGAAATCTTCATATTCTAATAAATGACCAAAGTATTCGAACATATATAGAATTTAAATAGGTAATAAAAATATACATACTTTTATGTTCATTCATTTTAGTTGTTATTTGTTCCATACCACCATTGTTTAATAAATTTTTCATATTTTTTGAAATAAAATTTGTATAGATATAATCATGTATATATCGTCTATCTAACTACTAATCATTGCTTTCTTCTTCTAGGTTTTCTTCTTTTTTTTTTTTTATTAACTAATTTTAATATCTCATGAGAATATAGAATTAAAACGAATACCGTATATATCTTGATTATGATGTAGAAGACTATAATAATAAAAAGCTAAAGAAAGTCTTGCTTAATCAAACAATATTTTTTTCAATGAACTAAAAGAAATTTATTATTTTATATATCTAATATTCAAGTGTAAAGTGACATCGATGATGTCTAATAATCACGCAACACTTTTCCGACATATACATCCTTTGTTTTTTTTTTTCTTGTATTATTTTATTTCTTAATGTCATTTGAGTAATCATAAATGAGCTCATTTCATTCAATTCATTTAAATTCTTTTAATTTTATCAATTAAAATATCCAGGTTTCTTATTTTCTTATAGAATATTCTTTGTATTTTTTCTTTTAATCTGTTATCTCTATTTGACAAGCAATAGTTTTTGAAATATATTCAAGACACTATGGTGATTGATGTTGAAAACAAGATTACATTAAAAAAAAAAAGAATTTGACATAGATCATATAAAAAATAATCATCTACATGATGATATCAAGGTTAAATTAATCAAAAGAAAATCTTGATTTTGTTTATTTGTTATTTTATAATTAATTTTAATAATCAATGAATATTAATCAATATATTGAGAATTTACATTGCAAATTAAATAAATTAGTACGACATCAAATATACTATATAAAAAGACTGATTTTTATATATTTTTTTTTATTTATGATAAATGGCAATAAGATGAACTCTTGATTGTGGATAAATATTTTTTAGAGCAGGCAATTAGAAAGACTTGAGCCCGGTTGTAAGATAGTTTAGATGGCGCTTGTAAAGTTAAATTCAGCAATACGCTAGATTATCGTGATGCGTAATTCGTGTATTCAATATTTTTCGAACTTCTTACACATTTCTTCATGGTCAAATGAACGTGGAGATTTGTCGACAAATTTTTTAGTGAAAATGAACTTCAATTCTATATTGTACAAAGTACTGTAGCCATAAAACGTACAGAAAATATTCTGAATGTGATTTCCAAGTTGAAGCTACTTTTTTTTGACGGTGAAATAAGTTTCAACATCCAATAAAGGCATATGTATGCAAACATGCAGGTGGTGCTCCGATACATTTTGGGTTATAAATTATACCTGATTCAGATAAATTAGAAAGTTTAGGAAAAACGACGTGGACAACCAAAAAAATCAGGGCCAGCTTTATCTTGTTAACTTTTTGTATGTTCTTTTTTTCGTTATATTTAATTAATAATTATGTTATTTCTTTCCAAACTAAATAAACTATAGCGGGCTCAAAAAAATGCTTGTCCCTTGATTTTTCTATCATCTTCATTCAGACAAATATCATTCTAATTTTTAAATTCTTTTAATACACATCAATACACTTGTGAATGCTCATTCAAACCTATATAATGCGTCTAGTGTAGACATTTATTTCCTTTTAACTAAAAATAAATTGGTCATTATTAATACTCATTTTTTTATTTTAAATTGTGCAAAATGAACAGTTAATTTTACAAATAACACATTCAAACATTTTCTTTTCAATTAGAAATTGATTGTAGAAAAAGAAATACATTTAATGCAAGATAATATAAGATACAAGCAAATTGATACTAACTATTGTAATACAATGTTTAAGAAAATTAACTTCATTTATTATTATATAAGATGAGAAGTTCATTCACATTCATATTTATCTTTCATAGCATGGAATGTTTCTACAATGACCAATACTATTATAATCAAACTAATAGACTGAATTATTCAATAATGTCAGTATTTAACTAACAATTGTATTTTATTCCGTCACGCTATGTCAGTAGATAATAATACGCAATGACCTAAAGTTACTCTACTGAAAAAAAAAGTTGAATATCTTCATTACGGACCGAGCAAACGAGCTGATTTTTTTATCAATGATAAAGAATATATTTAGACGTTGAATCTATGCAAACAAAGTTAGAGAAAGAAACATTGTTAAATATCACAATGAACCTCAACAAAACAACTTTAGTTTTTTTTTCACACGTATAAAACAAAACAATATATGATAAAGAAAGGTCAATTTATTCGAATAAAATGTAATCCATCAAATAAACTTGTGAATAACACATATGTATTTTTATTTGTTATTTATCTCCTTTTACTCTACTATAATCCATGTTGATACCTCATAATCTTTTCTTCTTTTCTATATCTAAAAAAAGTAAAATTGTTTTGTTGAGGCTGATAACAATACTTAATAAGATGTTTCTCTAGGCATGTCGTTATGACTATAAAGTTTGAACATGCTTCTATCATCAATTAAAAAAAAACAGCTTATTTGCTCGAGTCATAATGGAGAGATTCAAGGTTTTTCTCGGTCAAATGACTTTGACACCACATGCTGCATATTAGTTTGAAAGTTGTGAAGTATAATTATAAAAGATTCTAATTTATATGACGTTGTGTTTATATTTTGTACAAATCAACAGAATTGTATGTATGTTGAATACAATAGTTTAATGATTAGTTTACAATTTGATTTTTAAACAAGATGATATTCTTTATTTATATAATTGAATTAAATAAATTATAAATATATTATTTGCATTTTTTTCATTAAAATAATTTTGTCTTTGTCTTTTAAAAAAGTCTTTATTTGAATTAATTTATGATAATTATTTCCTTGACACATTCGTTCTTAGTTTAGCTTTGTTTAATATAAGATTAAATCTCTTCAGCTTTTCATTTTACTGTTAGATTTTATTAGATGAAAAAAAAAAAGGAAAAAAACAGAATAGTAAGAGGATCTTTTTACCAAAGGCCAAGCTCGACATCTGTTACTCTCATCATGCACAACACGTCACACATTTACTTTCTTTTTTTAACAACAGAACATAAAAGAGAATAGAATAAGTAAATGAATGATGTTTTCATTGTTGTCAGTACTACATTTTTTTCTCTTTTACACATTTCTTATCATCGTCACAACATTTTAAATCTTAAAACAAAAAAAAAAAGAATTTTTTCTTATTCTAATTTTTCTTAAATCAAAGAGAGAAAAAAAATAAATTTATGACTTTTATTCAATCAATCTTTTTTTATTCAAACAATTATTTGTCGGCATTTCTATAGAAGAAAGTAGAAAACATTTTCAAAAAGAATGAATGAACATCGATAGAGTTACCACGACCACCATGTTCGTTTTCTCTTCTTTCTCTCTATCCGTTCTTCTCCAAACAACAGCAACCACTACCGTCGCCTTATATACACATATTTGAATTCTGTTACCGGCACACACATTCACACGCACATTCTCTTTTTCTTTTTTTTTACTTTCTCTCATATTTTTTTTCTTTCACTATATTATCTTTATACTTGCTTTTGCTTGTTTGCGCAGAGCTTGCGATGTGTGAGTGTATTTGCATGTATATATGTAATGATGGCGGAGAGGAATTTATACATGATTGTATACATATACACACATCGTTCTGCCATCGATTCAATCTATTTTGTCACATATATATATATATATGTATATACTTGTCTTTTTTTTCATAGAGATGGTGAACTTAGTCCCTATAGAAACATATCTATCGATTAGGTGAGAAAGAGAAAAAAAAAGAATGAAAGGAATTTTATTCTATGTCATCAGAAATATTTTATAAGTATTCAGAGAAAAATAACATGCATGTTTATACTATATAAGATAAATTTCGTTGTATTCATTTATATGAATTAAAATTTTTAATTTTTTTTATTTCTATTTTTTTCTTTGTAGATTTTTCTCTAAAATTATAGAATAATTTCGATTGTATTATAAAGGGCAATTAATGGATGATACAAATGAAACAAGTTTTGTTGTTGATGAAGTATCAAATGTAATAAAAGAATCAATTGAAGCAACAATTGGTTCTCAATCATATCAACAAGCAAAAATTAATACATGGACATCAAATATTGTTGAAGCTATACTTAATTCATTAACAAAATTAAATAAACCATTTAAATATATTGTATCATGTGTTATTATGCAAAAAAATGGAGCTGGTTTACATACAGCAAGTTCATGTTTTTGGGATAATACAACCGATGGATCATGTACTGTTCGGTAAGAATAAATAAAAATAATTAATTTATTATTATTATTTTTTTTTGTTTTTATTTTTAGTTGGGAAAATAAATCAATGTATGCTATTGTCTCCGTATTTGGCTTGTCGATCTGATTTCTTTTATTTCTTTTCTTTAATCCTTATCGAATGAACGAATATGTGGATATATTAAAAAACAAATAAAAGACAAAAAAATATCAATAATTTCTTGTGATTTAGTTTTCTTTTTTTTTTTTAATTTGAAAGGAAAAAAAAATATATAAGACAATACATATAAAAGAGAACAAGAAAACAAAATGAATATTTCATAGTAAAAATTAATAAATTGATTATACAAAAATTTTTGTATATATATATATAAATGTCATTTTATGAGGGCGAACATTTTTTTGCATTTAACATAGAACGAGCACGTTTAGGTTTATTTATTAAATTATTATTATCATTATTTGACGTATCATTTTGATCAGATGATAAAGAATTCATTAAAATATTTGTATCCGAACGAGTAGGAAATAAATTAGATGGTGATGTTCTTCGACGTTGTTGTGTATCACGACCTTGATCAATTAAATACTCGTTTTCTTGGCCATGATCATTATTGATTGTCTGAATATATCAACAACAATAATATTTATTATTATTATTCAAAGGTAAAAATAACCTTGATTTTTTTTATATACGAATATATAAATCCATTGGTAAATAAAAAAGTAGTCAAAAGATGAAAAGAGTTCTTCTTTACGGATTAGAAAATTTCAATGAGAAAAAGAAACAAAATTTTTGTTCTACTAAAATCTTATAAAATACTTTTTAATCCTCTCTAATAGAAACAAAATGTATGTATAAATATATATTTACATGTTCCTGATTATCATCAAATATTCTATTGATATCCATATTTGAATTAAAAACTTCTTCATTTGAACTATGTGAATTATTATATTCTTTATTATTCATATGATTTTCACTTGATTGTTCTGAATGATGTACATTTAATAAAAGTGGATTACAAATTAGTCCTGTTGATGAAGATCGATGTTGATCTGTTAAAGAATTTTCACGAGAATTTATTTCTTGTTGTTTATTTATATTAAATTGATCAAATGTATTTAATGAATGAATAACATTAAAAACTGATGATGATAATGTTGGTTTATTTATATGTGAAGAATCATTTATTGTTTGTTGTTTATCTTTATCAGTATGATATATACGTTGAAAATTAGTTAAATTATTTTTATCAATTGATGTATTTGTTGCAGCTGACTTAAATAAGAATAAAAATATAAAGTTTGTTTTTTTTTTGAGAAAAAAAAGAAAATTTTTTTTTTTACAATTTCATCAAGTGCATTTGATAATAATTGTTCAGGTAGCATACGTTTTTGATGTGGATCATTACTACGTTGTCTTTGTGTTGCACGAACAGCTGCTAACCAAACAAGACGATGAATTTGTAAAACATGTATTTCATTATTTACAATTAAATTATAATCTGGTATAAATATTGAAAAAATTTCATCAAGTAAATTTTTAATATTATTTATTTTTGTATTTATTGTTAATATATAATCAAGAAATTGATGAACATCTTTAATAGTTTTATTTTTATTAAGTAATGCTGATGATGCAAAAGAACTAAATGGACCTATTGTTGACATTATATTTTCAATACCAGATTCTAATATTGCATTTCCTTGTATAACTAATGTAAATAATTCATATCGATAATCTTTTTTATATAAATATATTGAATCTGTTGATTGATTCATTTGTCGTTTAATTGTTGCATATATATTATAATTAAGAAGAATTTTTAAAATTTCTTGAGATATAAAACCTGATGTAAATTGTTGAATGTCTAAATAAAATATTAAAAAATTGTTTTTTGAATAAGAATGGATTTATTCTAGAAATAAATACTATTAAGCAAAATCTAGGAACAAAAAATATTTTTTACGCACCATTAAAAGCTATACATATGAACTATAATTAGAATTAGTAGATTAATAAAATAACAATTTATGATTAAGAAATTTAAAATAGAAAATTCTTAAATAGAAACCTACTTGTACTTAAAAATTGAAATACAGCTATTTTCAATTGTGGACTTATTGAAGGACCTATATGAAGAGAATTTGTTTAATTAAATTTTAATATAAAATCTTCAAATAAACCTCGAACAGGTCGTTTAATTAATGCTGTATAATCCATTGTTTTAGCTCGTTTACGTTGAATTTTAGTACGATTATCCGCTAAAAATAAAATATATAATCAGTACTTCAAAGCAAAATTGACATCTTATTTCAATAATATCTCACTTAAAGGTATTTCCTCTCCTGAAAAACCTATCTCAGGTGAAGTACCTGCAAATCATATATTGGTATTATAGTAAACTATTCAGTCTTATACAATGATCTTTGATAGAAATATCCACAAAACATGAATCAAAAGTAGCTGATTTGGCATTTACAATTTCTTGGATCAGGTTTATTTTTTTTTGTTTGAAAAGTATGTCAGGCCTGATAGAATCCTTTTTTAAAATTCTTATTTTTTATGTCTACAAGAAGGATGATAAGTTTAACACTTGAAAAAAAAGCACTTCAAATATAATGGTGCATTTATATATAATGAAACAAAGCGTAATTTAACAAGTCTATCAGGTCCTACAACATTCGATTCTCTTCCAAACAAAAACATTTCGAAAAAATCTAAAGATGGGCTATCCTTCCATATATTCATCTTCGTTTCGACTTTTTTTTTATAAGGAAAAGTTCATTTCCTTTTGGATATTTATCATATAATTTTTCTTTAAAAATAAAATAAAATTTACTAAAAAAATCAGCTTCTTCTATAATTTCTCTTTGTAACATTTCTTCAATAACATCTTCAAGTGTAATTATTCCAACTGTTTTATATACTACATCATTATTATCATCTTCATTATTCCCTGATTCTTGTACAAGTGCAATATGCCAACGTGCTAAAATAACAAATAATAGTAATAAAAATTATTCTTATTATTTATTATTCTACCTTTAAGAAATTCTTGCATTAAATCATATAATGAATCCGTTATTTTTGTATAACCATATGGATCTAATTATTATTATTATAAAAACAAAATATTAATAAAAAAAAACAAACTATTTAACATACGAGTATGAAATTCAAGAAGATTTTTTATAGTTAAATGATATTGTTCTGGTGTAATTAAAGCAAAATCTCGTATTTTAACAATACCAATAACATTTGTTCTAAAGAGAAAGAAAAATATATATAGAATAACACAAAAATGTTTAGTGGAATTGAAATATTTATTAACATCTTCTTTAGAATAGATGCATCTTATATCGATAAGTATCTAATAAATTATTAGTTCTAATGATGAAATCAAAAAATCTTATTGAATGATTTTAGAACTATCTTATATACATATTAAATAATTTAATTCGAAAAACTAAATACAAACTTTTCATTTGAATAAACAGGAATACGTGAAAAACCATGTTTATGTATATCAAGTAATAATTCTGCATCTGTTTTACGATCTTTATCAAGCATATAAACATCAGGTAATAAAGTCATTGCATCTTTTACAGTTTTTTGACGTAATGAAAGTACACCTTAAATATATATAAAATTTTATTCATAATAAATTCTTATATATATATATTAACCTGTAATAACATCAAGCTCAGGTTTTTCAATATCAGCACTAATTTTTGAAAGCATTCCAGCTATTTGATCACGTGTATAAGAAGCTGTTACTTCTTGTCCAAGAATTTTATCAAGAATAAAACCTAATGGATATGATATAACTCCTGTTATAAACATACATGTCCATGTTATGACATGTGTACGTGCACCAATAACTAAACCATAACGTGAACATATAGCTTGAGGAATAATTTCACCCATAAGTACAATCATTACTGTTGCACCAATAACAGCAAATACACCATGAACAATTGAATCAAGTAAAACTGTACCTAATGAATTAACTAAAACATTTGCTATAACAATTGAACATAATAAAAAATTGCCACGTTTTCTTAATGGTAATACACGTCGAGCATAATAACGCATTGATGAATCTTCAGATTCAGCAATTAAACATAAATCATTAACACTTAATGACATTAAACCCAAATTTAAACCACTAAAATTAATTTCTTTTTTAATATTCAAAAAAAAGAAAAGAATCTTTTCTTTTATTTACCTAAAAAAACCCGAAAAAGTAAATAACATAAGAATTAAACATATTTTTGCTGCAAGTGGTAATCGATTTTTTTCTCGTAAAAATAAAAAATATGAACCATCTAATTGTTTATTATTTTGTAATTGAGTTGTATTTGATATAAATGATGTTGATAAAAGACAAACAAATATTGATGAATGAGCTTTTGATACACCTTTAAGATGAATATTTAATTCAATAATTGATGAAGATGATAATGGATATATAGGCGATATAAAATCAGTTTTTTTACATTTATTTGATGATCCTGAAAATACAATTGAACTATTACCAAGATTAAAACCACTTATATAAAGACGAAATTTTTTTTCTTCACCAAGTATCCAACCATGTTTAGGTTCAAATGGTATAACTGTTTCTTTATCATTTGCAAAAACAAGAAATTGAGTAATTAATGGTTTATCATTTGCTAATTTTAAAGGAGATAATGTTGTTATTTTTGTCATTTGAGATAATACATTATGAATATTTAGAAGAAAAATCAATGATAAAGATATATAATATGTCATCTAAAAATAAATGATACATTGTATACTATTTTTCTTATTCCTATCTGATATTTTGTTCTTTTTACATGATATAGTTAATGTGTCGATCATTTAGTTCATAGAAATGAATAAGTAGATGTTAGATCGAATAAAACGTTTTTTGATGAAGCAATAGAGGGCGCGCAATTATATAGTAAATTGAATAAATTATGAATTATTTTGTTAAAAAAAAAATTGTTTTGCATTTAAAAGAAAAAAAAACGAAGGTAAAATGAAAAATTTTTCATTTTCATGTTCTTATTCAAGAATGTTTGATGTTGAATAAGCGAGGGAAAAAGAAAAAAAAAGGAATATTGTTTATTAATCCATTTTATTTATTCATTCCGAAGAAATAAAATAAAAGCACGTGAACATTATTTTATTTCTATATATATATATATATATATATAATAAATATGTCATCAAATCCACCAAATTCACCAATAATTGATTCTGTATCAGGTTCATCATCAGATCGTACATCATCACCACCTTCATTATCATTAACTACAGAAGTATTTAATCGTTTACAAGCTTTTCAAGTTTACCTTGAAATATCAGGTTCAATTGATGCATTAACAGATTGTGTTGCACAACTTAATATATCATATTCTTTATCATATTCATCACCACTTGAACAATTTAAAGCTATACTTCGTTCAAAAATACCACAAACAATTGAAGCTGATTGTTTACAACAAGAAATTGATGAACTTAAATTACAAATTGCTCAATTCAAACATAAACAAAATTAATAATTATATTCCGTTTATTTTCTAGTTATTTGTTCTATTATATAATTAGATAAAAGAATATAACAATCAATGAATAAATAAGAAATAGAAAAGAATAAAAATTAAATTTCACAAATAAAATAATTTTTTTCTATAAAGACAAAACTATAGATTTTTATAAGCGAAGAAGGAATAAAAATAGAATATATGATATCATATTTCTCATTGTTTGGTGAATGAAACACTGTTATTTACCTTATGATGTGACTCTTTCAAACAATTAACCAATATATACGCATAGATAAAATCTTAATTGATACTTATTTTTCATTGCTTTTAATAGAATCTTTCTGAAATGTCATTTGATATTATTGATAGTCATGAATAATTGAGAGGTAAAGAAGTAAAAAGCAAACCATTTACATATGCAAAGAAAACTTTAAGAATTTCGCTGGTAGCGATGAAAAGTAATCCAAGTTTGATTAAGAAATAAACTATAAAATCATTTTTTTTTATGTTTTGATAACAAGAAAGAAAAATAAAGATCAATGGATGTCAACCATCTACAATGTAGTTAACAAATAGTAACAAACGGAGATTAAGTTATAATCCTATGAAAAATGATCCTATATATTATATAACTATTTGTCAAATGGTCGATCTTGATAGAGTGATATTTAAAAATTTTTATGCAAGTATGTCAATTGAATCCTATACTAAAAATACTTATTCTACAATATATTGAAGTAAGCGTTAGATACTAGGATATTATTACTATATGATATAAATATAGATCGATTAATCATCGTCAATTAAAATAAATGTTTTATTTGAGCATTAATCATCATGATAGTCTGTTAAAGATAATTTCATAATTATATTATTTGCAGTATCATATGAACGATCAGAATACATAACAAATATAAATAAGAATATTATTAGACATATGTCAAAGTATCTCATTTAAAATTATTTATCTTTCAACCAAACTTCAATTATCTGACAATTTTTTATATATAATCAAAAAATATACCGATAGATGCTGGTAATGATGTTATTGGAAAATATATTCAAACTTAGATTATGTGCTTGATAGATAATAGATAGAAATAGTTCGTAAGTCAACAAACGAAACGGAATGAAATTAATACAAGCAGTATATACATCTATGTTAGATGAGGTTTCAGTAAGCTCTCTCGATCAAGAGAACTGAGCTCTGTTTGCAAAGGATGAGAGAAACTGTACTGTAATTGATGTATTCGAAGAAAAAACGGACGAAAAACTAAAACTCAAAAAAAAAAGAAAGTATAACCAAAAAGAACGATATTCATTCCAACAAAAAACGTACCGAGACAGAGAAAAAGAAGAATAAAGAATGATATTGAAGATAACATTCTTTCAAACGAACAAAAAAGATAAACGAGAACAAATTGAGCGCTAACAGTTTCATACCAATGCTAATGATATACTACATGATACATCAACTTCGACTTTTTTCAGATTATTATGCATTTGTAGCTGATAATGTATTAGTGAGTAATATTTCAATTACTTCTCTCGTTGAATTAATCATCACCAAAAAAGTATCGAAAAAAGATATCAATATGCTATTTAAATTGTAGTTTAGTTAGTGAAATGATGTGCACCTATCTATCCCTTCGTTACTTCCATAACAACAAGCGTAATAACTACTCAAAATAAGAAAAAAAAGCATACTTATTTTATGTGCAAGTTATGTCTCCGGACAAAAGCCTTTTCTTCTTCTCTGTTTCTATGATATTATTCTTTGTACCATATTTATTCTCAAATAAAGATATGACATGATGGTTTTATTTTATTGTGATCTATCCATTATGCTGAAATTAATTTCTCACGTTATGTCTTAATAAAGCAAAGAGGGAGAAATTTCTTTAGTTAAATATAAATCGATCAATTAAACAGATTTTAATGATGAGATTTCTACAACAATATTTTGTTTTTCAAATAAATCGACATATATTCTATATTACTCGATAAGAAGACTTACAATCACGTGCTTTTTTTATTCAAAATACACGTCTTTCCTTTTATCTTGACAGATACTTGAGTGATTATAGAAAAAAAATAATATCGGTGCAAATATAACATTTTTTGATAAATATTCAAAATAACAGAACAATTTATTTTATAAAGAGAAAAAATAATGCAGATTTTTTGTTATCAAGGCTTTTGAGCTTGATCATCAAAACGAATCATTTGTGCGATAGATGGTTTACCCATACAATCAATATAAAACAACATATAAAATCCTGGTGCAATCAAAGCAATTCGAGCTTCAGGTGTTGTAAATTGTAACATTGTTGATGAAGATATTTCTTGAAAAGGAAGATTAATTAGTTGTTGTCCTCCATCCCATCCATGTGTAGCTGATCCTAATTTAATAAGTCTTAATTGACTTTTACTACCAAGAGAACATTGATTTGGAAGATCACTTAAGTGTATAATATATTGACGATTGCTATGAAGAAGATAAAATCGTTGTCCAGCAATAATACTTTCAAATTGATATTCATTCGGTTTACTATAACTTAATGAAATGATTACTGGTCGTCGTTGACCATCAATATATAAATAAGGTGGACTAAAAATTTCTGCTACCCATGTTTCAGTAGGTACGGTAAGTGATCCTTGAGTACCTTTGGATAATCGTCCATCATCAAACATTTGAACATTTAAATCGATATTAGTTGTATCAGGTAATGGTTGACTATTTGAACTTGAATTGTATTGAGATAAAGGTTTTTCTGATAATGGAGAATAATGAATAGTAGCTCGAGCTGTTCCACTACCTGAGATCCATATACGACCATCAGGTAATAAAAGAGCTACATTATGATATAAACGAGCTTCAATGCCTTCGTTCATACGTGCCTTATCATAATCAAGAAAAGCACCAGTAATATTATCAAATTTAGGTGTTAATAGCACTGGATAATTTACAGAGCCGTAAAAATCATAATTACCTCCATTAATAACAAGAACTTGTGATGTAGGTAAAAGTAATGCGTAATGCATTGTTCGATCATCTTGTGAATATTCTCCTAAAAAATTTGATTTTAATGTCCAATGACCACCACCAGGTTCATAATTTGATGTAAAAAATTCTTCTAATTTTCTACTACCTCGACCACCAGCATAACGTTGATAACCTATAGATTCAAAGAAAACGATTCGTATTAAGCTATATTGTTAATCTTTGATTACTTTGACGAGTATTATCTTGATACAGTTGCGTTCCAGGTGATGTTGGTTGACCACCAATAAGTATGATTCGACCACTATTTGGATCTTTGATTGTTGTTCCATACGATGTTATATTCTCAGGTCTTGGTGGACCAGGTGAAAATGTTACAGTAGGAGATTGACGACTTCCACCAATATGCATATGATAGGTATCTTTTGTCTTTCGCATAAAAGCAGTATCACGTGTTCGTGCACTTACCCAATCACCTTCACGTGTCAAATAAATTCTACCTTCAGTCATTAAATATGCTTGTTCATAGAGTTTGAACACATCATATTGATTATCCTTAATACATCGTGTACTACAATTTACTCCAGGTGTTGGTTTAAAATAAGGATTGATATGATTAGTAAAAGGACTATTTGCTGTTGACTTTACATTGACTTTCTTCCATGCGGATTGTGTATTATTCGATGATGAAAATACTTGAGGATCAAAAAATTCAACAAAATCATTGTTTTCAAATGAATACATTGAAGGATAACCAGTATCAAAGCCTACAAAACCACCCATTATAACTAATCGACCATCAAGTAGAGGGACAATTGATGCATACCAACGACCACGTTCCATAAGACCTAGAGTAAATTACCATTTTTTCTATACTGATGAGAATATCGAGCTGATTATTTCATAATTCAATTATAATGTACTCAAAGAAAAACAATTTAGATGAACTTCTGGTTTCTTAACATATTTAGAAAGATTCGTTGTATTAAACTGATTTTTATTTTTGATTTGCTTATGTAATTCATGTGTATAGACTTATGATATTAATAAATATGAATTCATACCTGAAAATATCCATGGATTGTTAGAATTATCTATTGTATTATTAGTATCTGGCATACGTCTCCAATCAATTTGATTCCATGTAATATTAACATGTTTTCGCCAATCATACAAATATGTTGCACGATTTCCTGTACGAAATGGATGATAATATTGAGTTCCACCAACAAATAATACATTTCCATCTGGTACATGTAGATGTCCAGTACAAAATAAATCATTAGGAGCAAAATGTTCAGGCCATTTAGGATCTGGTACAGGAACCGGATGAGGAACACGAAAGAATGTATTTCTTTGTGGGTTGTAAACTCCAACATTATTTACTAATTGAAAATAATCATTTATTTTTTCCATTCGAAATGGATCTTCTCTTTGTTGAAATACACCTTCGCCTCCTCGAGGATCATCTGCTTGAGGATATGTTTCTATTGGACCACGGTTACGCCAACTACTTCCACTAGCGACTAAAATATCGCCAGAAGGAAGAAGTGCTGCATGAACAGTTTGCATACCAAGACTTTTCCCAATAGCTCCACCTCCAAGTTCAGGAACTACTACTTGCCAACTACCACCCAATAGAGTATTTGGATGATCTTGACCAAGAATTACTTTAATAAAAAGTAATGCGATAAATAGAAGAGACATTTTTTTCAATTGATTTTGAATATAATGAAAATTTACAATAAAGTTGTTACTATTTTATACTAGATTACTTCCGTTGTTTCGCTTCCACGAACTTTCACAGACAAAGAATCATACAAGATTATACATAAATACATTCTCATTCGTTGAGTGTAGGATGACAAATATTTGAAGTGTAAAAGAACGTCATACTTTTGTGCTTTTAGTGACACATAAATCTATGTAAATAAGATTGTATAAAAAGAAAAGAAAACTGTGAAATAGTATAGTAGAGTCAATTATACTCTTTATGATTTGTTCTTTTTTTTCCAACATAGTTTGATTAATATCAATTATCATGCTTTCCGAGAAAGATAATGAAAATGAAATTAGCAAATAAGAAGAAAGGAAGTGACATATATCTTCATTTTTCGCAGAATTCATCTGATATCATATTGCAATAAAATGATTAGATCTTATCAATCTTTCAAATCACCCTTTTTGCATGTTTAGAATAGTTTTCAAATTATGAATATATAGGATGATGAAGTAACTAAAACCAACAGAGTAAACAACTAATGAATGCATATTTATACTGGATTAGGACATCCATAAAACGTGATTAGTTAACTTAGGACTTGTTTGAGAAGATTTGAATGGTATTTTTCGTATGTACCACCATTTAAAGTATTATCAATAATTTCTTTTTATAATATGATTCATTGCGGACGAATACTATGCATTTTTGTTGTACAATGTGATTATATTTCAAGAATCCACTTGTTACTTCTAAAATTTTATTATTTATACTTCTGATGGATTTAATATGAACTAGACAATGGTGATCTGCACATCTTCATTATTATATAAAACAAGGGAAGTCATACAAATAGGTTATAAAAAATAGCTAGATTAATATAATTTATTCTCCATTTACGTTATGGTGTTGCGTCATTCGGATTTTTATGAGAGTTTCTATCTGTCTTTTTAGTTGCTTGACGCAAACGTCGTTGAATTGCAGGAAGACAATCAATAAAATCTGTTGCCATAGCTCCATCTTCACCCACTTCTTTTGAAACAGCTTCACCAGTAACAGCATGAAAATAAACACCCCATACAGCAGCTTTAGTTGGTTCCATACCTTGTGCTAAAAGTCCACCAATGATGCCTGCTAAAGTATCACCACTACCTGCAGTGCCTACAAATAATAGTTCACGTAAATATTCATTAAACTGCAAATGAAGAAACGTTTTATACACAAAAAAAAGGTTTTTCTTACATAGCTAGATATTCATTGAGACTAATGAAAAAAAAATATAAAATTTTTGGTTCACTAATCTCTAATCACTTGAAGAGAAGTATTTAAACGATCAGCTAAGATTTTTATAATTGTAATATTTCTAATCATTCAATTAACCATGGTGAAACATTATACTTTTTTGATTTCAGACATCACCTGTTTTATTGTTTCTTTAGAGATGGTGGCAAATCTTTGAAACTAATTCTTCACTTAACACATTCACGGCGATTCGATTTTCATAGAAAGTGGCATCTCTAAATGCAGTTTATTAGAAAACAAGATATATCACAAGATGCAGCGTGAAAAGCTCTACAATCTACATCTTAAAACTTATTTCAATTGTATACTTTTCATTTGCAAAAAAGGAAAAACTATGTGTGACGAATTTTGAGGTTGCAACAATTAATCGCACACAGTTTTGCTTTATTCGAAAACCAGACGTACACAATTGAAATAAACTTTACAATGTAGATTGTAGAGCGTTTCACGCTGCATCTTTTGGCATATTTTGTTTTATCTTACGAAATCATCTTATATGACAAAAAGATGAAATAAGAAAAATAGAAGTTCATATTCATGTAGAAAAAAAAACGATCGTTTCACAACCATAATGTTAGTCACGCAGAGTTTTACTTTGCCTGAAAACAGAAATTACACAACCAAGATAAACTTTACTATGGTAATTGTATAGCTTTTCACGCTGAATCTTATAGTGTGTTCCGTTTTTTAATAAAATGTATTTAGAGATTAAAATGTGAAATACAAGGTGGGACCCACCGGTGGGTCCCATCGCCGTGAATGTGTTAATGGAGAAAAAAAGTCTTCTCAGGAACTTAAATATAAGTTTAGTTAATAGTTATGTTGAGTATAGTCATTCCGAGATATTCAATGTAATTAAGATAGTTTTTCTTACCTAAAGCTCTACTACCGGCTTCATTCTTGAATACTGATCCATCTGGTGTTGCAATGAATGTATTTTGTCCTTTGAGTACAAGTACTGTATGCGATTGTCGAGCGAATTCATTAGCAATCGATTCAGGTGCTGTCATGTCAACTTCTTTACCATTTGTAAGTGCTTTAAATTCATCTTCATGAGGCGTGAGAATTCGAGGAGCTATTGGTATTTGTTTTGAATCGTAGCCATACAGAGCCTATGTATAAAACTATCAATCACATATTCCAGCTAATAAAAACGATTGCACAATTTTTACAAGATTTATTATAAGTTAATAATATTTGAAGTATGCTACTTCACCTATTTACATTGGTGATTTACAATTAACAAGCACTCACATCTTAGTGCTCAATCCATTCGAACTTTATCTGTCAACTATAGGCAAATATTGATAAAGAACGAAATAGCTTATAACAAATGATGCCTTCATACTTTTATTTCCAATTCCATCATCATTTCGAAGTAGAAGCAAAATATGACTGATGCCAATTGCTTTCTTGCAGGTCTACTCGAAATTCTTACAAACAAAATTTAGGAATTTCTTCTCGCATCTCACTTGTATATTGTTAACGATTGAATGAAAAAATTAATTTCAACTAAAAAAATACACAGAAAAAAGAACAGGACAAGAATGTAGCTAGAAGACTATGAAAGACAGAATACGAGAATAGAACATTCATCAACAAGATACGATATTATAACAACGAAGGCAAAGATTAAATAGAGAATTTTTCATGCTCTATGGATCGAAAAACAATGAGTAAAAGTATTATTGATATGATTTGACCTAAGTCTGAATTCAGATTAAGTTGGATAAACAATGTATGAAACTAGGAAAAGTTTCACCTTTTGATGCTTTACTGTTCTTCAGAAAACGGTCATTTATTGCTTCATTCGCTTTTATATATATATATATCTTGCAAATTTGATATCGTGAAAATAAAGATGTAAGAACATGAATCTGTTCCAGATTTTTCATACTTGAAACTTGGATAATGTTTACTTATAGTCGAAAGATGAAGTTTAAACGGTCTCAACACCTAAATATGTTCTCTCTTAAATGATTAATAACTATTTTTCCTTTCAATTATATTTTCTATAATAAATAATATTTGATAACTAAAATTATTATGTAAATTCAGACCTTTTTCCTAATTAGTTATAAACAGAAAAAAGCTTTTATGCCATTAATATGAAAAAATTGTCTCTATTCTATAATTTTTAGTTCATAATCTTGTTATATTATAAAATCATTGTACAATTACTTGTGGATTTTCTGAATATTTAGTTGCTGTTCAATATTCAAATCCTTTAATGTGATAAATTTTATTGTAAAATATTGGTTGACTGATATGTGAACCTAAACTATTTTATTTAATAGCTTTAACGGTTTTTCTTACCTGTGCATCAACCACCATTGGTAATGATGCTTTGACAAGAAGTTCATGAACAGCTTTTTCAGTCTCTTTATCTTCATCAATACCAGGACCCAACACAATAGCTGAACATGCCTTTATTTGTTCTTTAAGTAGTTTAGAAGCGGCATTCGCTCCTATTGTTCCATGTGATGTTTCCGGTAAAGGAATCATCATTAATTCTGGAACAGCAACACCAATTTGTGTAGCAACACTTTCAGGTACAGCTACACGAACTGTTCCACAACCAATACGTAATGCTGCTCGTGCAGCAAGAATCATTGCTCCAGGTAAACGTCGGCTTCCACCAATAACTAATAATTTTCCACGACTAGCTTTGCTTGTATCATCGTCCCAATCTGGTAAAGGCATAGTTTTCAATAAATCTACATTGATCTTTTGCACAGATTTCATGATGATAGTAATGAATAAACGATATGTTGGGTAGTTTTCCTAAGTGTTACAAGCACAGAGAATATATTCAGTTTACAAAAGAAAATTGCTTCGCAGAATTAGAATTTTACGAGTCAGCCAACGATGAGTACATGAGTGTCTAGATCTATAATATCGACGATAACAAAAGAAAACAAGACAAATATGAATGAATATGGCTAGAGAAATTTATCGATGTTGTCTTTTCTCGAACTGCACTCTCACCTACGCTCAGACGCTTCCATGCTCATCGTTTCGTTTCGTTTCCCAAACTAACACAATTAGTCCAATGAATTCCTACTGAATTGTTGAAACTAGAAGTGGCAACAATGGCCTTTAAATATGCTGTTGATCCAGGTACTTATACAATTACAATTGGCATGGTAATTAATCATCATCATATAAAAGAAGAATTGTAAAAACTCATACGCATTTCTGAATGATATAGGATTATTGTTTTTGAATCTTGATTTCATTAATTTAATTTTGAATGATTTTATCCTTGTTCTTTCCAATAAACTCTATTGTCTTATTTTACATTCCCGAAAAAAGTTTACTTAGAAAAAAAATTGTTTCTATATTGAAATTCGTAAAGATGATAAATGAAATTCTACCATTCATATTAGTTTCAAAATTGTAGATTCATCTCATAAAAATTTAGTTTTGCAAACTAAACTATCGTAGATATTTATAATTCTGTAGAAGAAAGCAACAATGCTCAAAATTTCGATAGTTAATAAGTATATCATTTTTCGTAGCAAAACAGGTTAATCAATCAATTTTAGCTTCATTCATATTTATGAAATAAGTCATAATTTTAATTTTAAATAATTCAATTGTTTCATTCAAACTTCTATTATAAAATATAAACTACGATAAAGTATATAAATATTGATAGAAATACTAAATTGTTCTTCTAATTCAGAAAAGCTCATACAAAAACTGTAACTTAATCCTATTTTCTAGTCAATTTATGCATTAGTTTATCTCAATTTTCAATGTCTAGTTCTCATATTAAAAACATTCATGCTTATGTATTCAAAACTAAGATTAAAGCAACTTACTTTTATTAGAAATAATATATGAGCTATATAAAATATTATTACAAAATATGTTATCTAAAATGAACATAAGATTATGTTCATAACAGATTAATAAAATCTTGAGATACAGATAAAAAATAAGTTTGAATAGATTTAAAAGTAATAAATCATTCTTAATGAATATGCAAAATTAGCAATTATTTTTAAATATAAAATGTGCTATATAAAAGATAATTTGTATGGGTAATTTCATTAAAAAAAACATATTTGTATATAGCAATAATTTTCTTTTCGTTGATATCGTTACAAAAAAGAAAGTAAAGTACTTATAAAATACGATAACAAAAAAACTAACTATGAATAAAATAGATAGCTTGAATAAAAATAAAACATAGAAAATATTTTCAGGTAATAAATTATCCAATAATCCAAGAGTAGTGTATGCATTTTAATTAATATTCATTTGTTTGTATATGAAAAACTAAAATAGGAAATAAGGAAAAGATATTCTATAAATATTTTGAGCAAATATATTAAAATACATTTATAAAAACGTAGATCAATTCACTTATTTTATTTTTTGACAAATTTGTATTATCATTTTTAGTAAATTATGGTAGCAAAGCAAGTTCAGCCATTAATGGCAAATGATCACTTGGATGTTGTTCATTTGGTAAAGTAAAATCCTCATTCATTGCTCGTTCACCATCATTATGTAAAGCATTTAATAATTTTAGAGGTCGCATACGGTCACGTTGATAATAAATATAATCAATTGTATCACAAAAATGATTAACAATTCGTGTTGTAAATGGCATTAAAAATGTCTTTTCATTATAAGCACTTTCTAAAGCTTTTTTATACATATGAGATTCAGTAAGATATTTTGTAGTCTTAATTAAATCATCATTAAATAATGGTAAATAAACTTCATGTACTTTAGAATAATAATCAGCAGTATCTGTAAGAAGTCCATTTCTTATATAATCATGAACAATTGAATCACGTGTACTATTAAAATCACCAACAATAATAAATGGTTTATCACCAGATTCTTTGTTTAATCGAGTAAGCTCATTAAAAAGAGTACGAATTTGAAAGAGTTGTGTTGCAGGTAATGTATGATTCCAATTAAGATGTGTATTACATATCCATATTTGCTGTTTTTCTCCATTCAATGGATTTACCTATAAAAAATAACAAATTTCCAAACAATATTTTGGCATCTTTTTCAAATAGATGTTCGATATTTTTGAAGAATATTTTTACTGTTTAAGTACTTTATCATATTACCGTATTATTTTGTAATTGAAGAAGACAGAAGAGAGCAGCATTATATGTAGCTAATGCTGTTTGTGTTGGAAATTGAGTTTGTGCACTATCGAAATATCCAAGTCGATGTTGAGTTATTAATTTAAATTTATCTTGTTTGAAAAATATTACAACACCATCTTTAGCTTTGACACCGCCACGTTCAGCAAAAATACCATTATCATATCCTAATTTAGAAAGAAATGGACTAAGCCATTCATGAAAATTATCTTTATGCATCTCTTGTAAACAAATAATATCTGCATTAAATGATTGTAATTCACGTTCAAATAATTTTGATCGATATGAAAAATCGAGATAAGCTGGATTAGTTTGGGGAAAATATTGTGTTTCAGCAAGATTTGAAGCCAGGCAATTATATGTTAAAATAGTAAATGTTGAAATAGGTGCAGAATGATCAGCAGTATCTTTAATTTGAATCATATTTTTAAACAAAAGTGATTTTTGTCGTCGTGAAATATTGAATAAAGTAGAGCGTAATTGTTGTGAAAAGAGTGTTTGACAAATAGATACTATTTTCATTAAAAACAAATATATATTAATGTGCTCTGAAGAACAATCAATAGAACATTAACACAAAAATGTAATAAATATATTTTCGAAATTTAAACGTATTAATAAATTCTATGTATAATTTTATTATAGTTCAATGGAATCCCTAATTGGAACTATTGAATCAATCAAACTAGATATGTAATCGCACCTTTTTGAGGAATTTATTGTTTTAATAGTTGATAGAATTAGACATAACGTAACTTAACCGGAATACTCAGCAGAACGATAGGAGCAAACTCAAAGCCATTCGAGAAGAATACTCAGCAGAGGGCGCTTGTTTTTGAATTATAAAACACTTCAATATCGTCGTACAATGTAGTCTGTAAAGGATATATAATTGTAATATTAATTCGACATATATTTTACAAGAATAGTTAGAAACTGATAAAAAAATATGAACTTAATATAATATATTTTCGTAAAATTTTTCTTAATGGCATAAATCTGTATGCTTCAAAATATGCCTCACCTGAATCTATTACTCAGGATACATTGAAAGATATTTAGATATACGTTAGAAGTAATGATGTCATAGAGAATAACATAGTTACATTGAGATATATCAAACGAACATAAGTTTAAACATAAATACTTTTATAATTAATGCATATGCACATACACCTTTCATACTATATATGCATTAATTAAGCCTATTAGTATAAGAGGGATCAATACTATTCTCTATATGTCAGCATATGATTCTTATAATTGGATTCATATGCAAAATTCATCACACTCAAATATGTGGTATACGATTAAACAAATTTTGTTGTGCACAAAAACAACATTTCATATGTATATTAAAAGAAAATATTATTTATATGACCATGTCAAGTAATCACATAAAGATATACATGAAAAGACGACTACACAACAATATGCATTATATAAAACTGTTGGAAATGTACATTCACATTCGTATACCATTATTTTCTATTATGCTTCTTGCAAAAGTTTCAAAAAAAAAAGCTAAAATGTTTGTGAATGAAAGTCACAATTGAAATAAAACAGTTTGGATACTATCTGCGATTGAACGCGACCTCTTCATGCACTTACATATTTTTATGAAAATATGACTCATTTTAATGTCGTTGTACGAGAAAAAGATTTAGTTATATTGACAGAAGTGAGCAGGCAAACGTGTAACGACATATTCTTCTTCTTCTGCCGTCCGAGTGTGGCCTGCAACTGCCTTATCATAGCTATTCGTCTTTGAAACCGACATTGCAAGTGAAGTGATATTATGAATAATACAAAAAAGAGTATGTTATTAGTCATTTCGAACATGTTCTGATGGAATAAACAGATTTAACTAAAAAAACATTATCTTACATAGGAAGTCAAGAAATTCGATTTCAATGTAACATTATTCATTTTATAATAATCTTTATATGATTGAATCATTGCTACATGTAGATAACCCTTATCTAATCTTTAGTTACCCATGTAAGATTAAACGTGTGCTATTATCCATTTGTAAACAGAAAAAGGACAGATTATTTAAACTAAATTTTTGATCAAAATAAAATAATAGTCCGCGATTTTTATCGTTGAAAAGAGAAAATAAAATTTCATTGAATCATAATTTGGATTTTTTTAAAAACTTTTCTCAAGATTTTCTATTCAAGTTTTTCAAAAACGATAGATTGCACAAGTTAGGAAAATTGGATTTTTGATTTTCAGAGATATACAGGATATTCTAATTAGGATGCTGAAAAAGTAAACAAGCTATTACTACAAGCCTGCAAGTTTTGAAAAATGTTCTGAAAAATTACAAATCATATGATCCGATACATCTTTTCTCTTATTTCAATCAAAAATTAATCGAATAGTACTCATCCTGTCTCTATTTTAAAGTGTACAAACAACAGAAGGTTATTTCAATTAGTATTTACCACGAATATCATAAAAACGATGTATAATTCAAAATCTGAATTGATTAATTATTTAGATGAAAAACGAACTAGATTTACTTTATGACCTTTCTGAAAATTTGACTTAAGCCAGATGTAAGAGATATGAAGATATACAAATATAATGAACAGGAAATGTAGGATTATTGGCAATACTAGTGATATTGAAGGAGCGCGTATTTCCATCCTCATCCGCATTGAAAGGGGCGCTCTATGTGAATGCCTTCGCTATCATCTATCTTTTAGAAGCTGCAAAGCAAACATTTGATTCAAGAAGTATCGTGCACATACCTTGGGAAAGCGAGCTAGCTGACGAAGAAACATTTGTTTTAAAAAATATTGTGCACACGCCTTGGGCAAGCGAGCAAGCTGATGAAGAAACACTTGATTCAGACGATATGCTCACGCCTTGACTAAGGGAGGAAGCTTCTGAAGCTGACTTTCCGAATCCATTTATTAGCGTAAGTAGTTTTCATAACAATTGAAAATCCAAACTAGGTTTGGATTGGTCTTCAATACGGCTTTTTGAAACATTGTTTGCTATATATTAGGAACCGATACAGAATGCGTATCTTGGTACTTCGTCAAAGACCGTTCGTAAATGTGTTGATTGTAAGAGAGCGCCTCATATGCAGTGTCTTCATTGTTCAAACTATGTTTGCATGGAATGCGCTCAAAAACACGTTGCCCTTGCTGCTGAACAAATAGATATGGTTCAACATGTTCTGAACGAGAAAATGAATATAATTGATCGCTTATCGGCTGCAACTAAAGAACGCGTTAATGCTGAGCATAATAATATTATAAAACAAGCAGACACTGAACGAGACCGAGCATTTATTACAATCGATCAAATGGCCGAACAACAAAAGACATACATACGGAACAAAAATGTACAATTAAGTGAATTATCATTAGACGAAGTTCCATCTTACATAGAGTCTATGACTAGTGATATTGAATATATCAATGAAACCAACATCCAACTATTTCGCATCAACAGCGCCTTGCCGAAAATTCAAGTACAACAATAACTAACCACTCATAAATAAAAAGTAATTCAAAAACTTTTATGATGTACATATTCTGAAGAAAATAAATTCAATTTGAACCGGAAAATGAAAGTGATTCATACTTATGATTACTTTGCATTGTATATCGAGTTATAAAAAGACTTTTGAACCAAATTATTTTGCTAGAAATTGTCATTCATATCCTCAGAAAGAAAATTTAAATTGAAAACAACAAGTTTTCTACAGTAGTACAAACCTCTTTAAATTTCTTTTTTCAAAAAATAATTCGTGTTGCATATATACCACTTCGTTTTCTATCTAGTTTTCTTTCATGTTAAAATAAAAGCTAAAAAAATTTCTAACATCTATTATACTTCTTTTTATTCTAATTTACTACGCTTCCATATTTTCGCTTACAATATATCTAAAGTCTTATAATCTATACTTAATAAAAATCGAACAACTTAAGAAGTAGTCTAAACAAGCAAATATCATACCATATTATGACTGCAAATTTTAGGCACAATAATAGTCTTCAATGATGATCAAATATTACTAGGAATGTGACTGATATAGGAAAACATTCTATTTCAAAAAATATTTTGACAGCAATCAATTATTGTTTAATCAGAATACAGAAAGAATCAAAATCAATTCCTACCATATAACGTAAATTCATTTGATTCAGACGTCTGTGATCGAAGATAAATACAAAAAACGAAAAGTTATCATAAGTAGAGATTCTATTACACAAAAAAATCATAGTTATCAAGTTTCAAAGATAACATGACAAGACATTTAGATCTATGTAAACAATCTACTTTTGACTGTGTTGTGTTTCTTATATACTTATAAAAATTTAAAATTTTACTCAACATGTTTTCGCTATTCTTTATTTTATCATATTCTTTACCTATAATAACTCATATTTATACAAACCGTATTTAAAATAACAGATCTATGTATAATTAATTTAATTTTAAAGATCAAAAAGTAAGTTGCTTATTGCTTAAATTCATTTATTTTATATCTATATTCAATAAATAAAGATTACTGAAACTATTTTTCTATATTATTTAGTATCTTGTTTTATGCTCACATTTTATTCTTAATTTGTATGAAAATCTATTTATATGATGGGAGAATATCACAAACGAAATACAGCTGCACAATATATATTTGCTTTTCTTACATATATTAATATTCTGGCAAAGAAAAGCTTTACGAATATCGTTATGTCTGTTATTTTTCTTTCCTCTCTATTTTTCTTTTTTTTCTTATTCTTGCCCTTGATCATAGTTTGATTTTCACGACATACACACATATAGTGAGGTACTAGAAAAATGATTTCTAATTTTATAACACAATATCGATGGTTTTGTCTGATCTTTTCATAAAAAGAGTTTATTAATATTGAGAGTTTATTTTTTTTTCATTTTATTTTTCAATATGTAATATGAATATTTATGTTTTCTTGACATTTTTCATTGAAGATACGACCATGAGTGTACATCGCATATCAGTAATGACCTACAACATGTGGAGATACCAAAATTATCCTGGTAATTGGCCACAACGTCGACTACCCATTCTTGAATGTTTAACCACATTTACACCTGATATACTATGTGTACAAGAATTACATCCATTATTTCATGATGTTATTGTCGAAGCTTTACCATCTCATGTATACGTTAAGGATAATTTTTCTGGTTGGCAGAATGAAAGTAATATATATTGGAATTCAAATCTATTTAATATAGTAGAATATGGTATTATTGATATTGGTATGATGGAACCATTACGACGTCTTTTTTGGGTACTTTTAAAGATTAAACCATCGCAACAAACAATAGAAGGACAAAATCAATCGGATAATATTCTTACACAACAGATTTTAGTGGCAACAGCACATTATACATGGGAAGGTCATGCAGAAGAACGTACAACAAGTGTTAATCTACGAAAACAACAAGCACAACGTACTGCAACAGCTTTACATGATCTAGAGGCAAAGTTTGCTGATCCACATTTAGCTATATTATTTATGGGAGATTTAAATGAAAATTTTCATCCACGACGTATTTTACGTGAAGCTGGTTTTATTGATTGTTTTACTGCATTACGATTACCTCCACCTCCTACTCATCCACAACGTCCTAGTATACTTCAAGAAGATCTTCTTGGTGATTGTACATTAGACTGGATAATGCAAAACAATAATGCACGTCCTATTTTAGCTAATGTTCTGAGAAATTTATTTTGTACAGGAGGTTATTCGGTATCTGATCATTGTCCAGTTATGTGCATCTATGAAGTCGGATCTGGACCATATGTATTTAACTTAATGCAAAATAACAATCCTACAAACATTGTCAATCCAACCTAACTATAAGTTTAGAATTCAAAACATCAAAATAAAATGAACATGTATTAACAAACATGTTAGTTGATGAAATGAAAACATCTTCAATCAAAAAAAAAGACTAGATATTTTATCTTGAGATTGGATAATGTGCTTTTTATTGTATAATCAATTCATAGAGAAAAAATTAACTTAATATAAAACTTTCATTATCAATTCTAATATTTTTGATTTATTATTCCAATCCTTTTCCATCATGTCTTACATCATAATTATTAGATATTGTTTTTCAAAAGTTTTTATTCATTTATTCTTTCAAATATGTTTTTATTTCATATAATTCGAAATAATAAAACAAATCAATTATTGTATATTATTGAATATCATAAATCAACATTGATTGTTTCATTCGAATGATTAAATATTGTTTATCTAACATACAAGCATTAAATATAAAATCATCAAGAATTATTTCGAATTTTTCTTCTTGACCATCAACAAGTAAAAGAGAATGTTCATGAATTCCATTTCCATAAACAACTAACCACCGTCGATCATCAATAAATGGTGTTAAATAAAGCATAAAATCACTACTTCGATTTCCTTTTAATGATGATAATGAAGGTTGAATTGAAATTGTAGATAATACTTGTGTTAAATCTAATGAATAAAGACTTATACGGAATTGATCTTGTTTATTTTTAATAATAAAACCAAATTGTGAACAAGATGGATTAATACGAATACATCGTATACCTTAGAAAAAGAAAATAAATATTCTTATTAAATCATATATTTTACCAGCATCATCTTTATTAATTAAATTATCTTTTGACCAAGTTTTTATTAAATTCCATTGTGGTAATGTACCATATTGTCGAAGAATTTCTTTTGTATCATGACAACAAATAAAAACACATTGATTTTGTTCAACATAAGTTAAAGATATTAAATGATGTGATTGATTACCACGAACTTGTGGAATATTTGTACATGTATATAAATGTGTATCAAATAATGAAAGAATCATACGACTTAATACAAGAAAACAATTAAGTATTGAACACCAAACAATATCTGATACAAAACCATTTTCTATTGTTGACCATGATACACTTCCACCCTAAATTAATAAAATTATTAAAACAAAAAAATAAATAAATAAATAATTACTTACTAAAGTACCATTAATATTGTATAAAATAAGTTCATCTTTATCATATATAAGAATTTCATCATGTTTTGAATTACATGCCATAGCACGACATGTTGATGAAAAACGATATGATTGTACAGGTATTGTTCGTAATAATGAATGACGAAGTAATGAATAAGCAGTTGGTGTATTAAGAATATTAGTTGAACAACATATTTCAAGATTATAAATTGAACCTGGAATATTTTTAACCTAAATTAAATATATAATAATTAATTAAATTAAAAATAATCATATAAAACTTGTATAATTGTGGGTATTTGTGTTTGTAATTGTTCTAATTCTTGTATTAATAAATCATTTTTTTGTCGTGTTATTGTCATTAATTGTCTTTGTTTATAAATTTTTAAATTTTCATTTAATGTATCATATAATTGATCAATTTCATGTAATTTTTTATTATAAGTATCTCGTATTAAATTTAATGATGAATTTAACCATAAATCAAGTTCTTTTCGAGCATTTATTCGACAATCACTTGATGAAAATGTTAACGATTGAATCATATCAATAAGTCTATTAAATAAAAATATTTCAAATTATTATCAAATATGAATACATACTGATTTTCCATTATTAATTTTGACAAAAGCAAATTAATAAATATCTAAAAGTAAAATAGATTCTTTCTAACTAATTAAAATTATAATTTAATTTTTCATAATCTTTATTACAATAGTTTTTCTTTTTCAACAAAAAAAAAAAAATAATCTTTCAAAAATCATAACAAATCAAGATAAATAAAGAACAATCTAACTAAGAACGATATTTCAAATATTGTACACGACTAGCATTTACATTAAGTAACATTAAATCTTGACAATTTGGTAATAAATAAACAAATTGTTCATTACGATCAATACTTTTTTCAACAATCATTTGTTGTATTTCATTTTCATTATTAAAATTAAAAAAAACTAAACGATTTTCTTCATTTTGTTTCATACCAATAAATACTAATGTATTATCATCATAAAGACATTTTATCGATGAAATATTATTATATAATAAATTAAATTCATATTTAATTATCATTGTTGTTGGATCTAATATAAGAATTTTATTTATTATATCTTTTAAATTAAAAATAAGATATGAATTTGAACATGAAAATATTTCAATTTGATTATTAACTATTGAATTAGGTAATTGTTTTGTATGTAAATGAATAAATTGAAATGTATAAACATCAATTGATTTTATTGATTGATTATAAATATAAAGACGATAGGAATTACAAGCAATGATATTTTTTAATAATGAATTATAATGAGAAAAATCAAAACGTTTTTCAACTAAAAGTGATTGATTTGTATCATATTTAAATGTATAAAGACTTTTTAATGTTACAACTAAATAAACTTGTAATACTTCACACCTATATAAATTAATTAATAAGAATTTTTAGAAAAAAAAATAATTGATTATTATTTACCAAAGTAAATCTATAATTTGTTTTTCTGTTTTAGGCCATCGTAATGATCGAATATGATAACCAGTTGGTGTAATAAGATGAATTATATTTCCATTTGTATTAATACATATTGTTGTTGATTGATTATCAGATGCAAGAAGATTTGTACCATGTGGAAGTTTAATAACATGAGCAAAATAAAATTTTGATATATCTATTTGATTAATAAATGTTGATGTTGATGATATATTATCATTAAATATTGAAATAGGTAATACCGGAGATGAACATATTGGTTCATTAATTGATGTTCGACATGATGATGATAATAATGTACGAGAATATTTACTTGAAGGAATATTTAGTGACATTAATGGAATTGGAGAAGAATGAATGATATGTTCGGATAGATTAATATCATTTATCTTTGAATTATGTTGAATATTTGCCATTTTTGTACTGTTTTATATTATTAATTAGTGTTTTAACTTTTATTTTAATAGAAAAAATTCTAGTGGTTTATAAATATGGAGGCAAATGGAATTTTCTTCCCATATTCGCGGAACAATAAACGATTGGTTAATAGAGTTGACGTATAAAAGTTCGTGATGAAAGATTTTGATCTTTTCAAATAAGAAAATATTTATTTTTTCTGTTATTTATTATGAAAACGACTTTAATACTATTTTAAGAATTCGCAATGAATTCTTTTGCCTCTTTCAGTTAAGTCGTGACTCTGCTGCTAATATAAGTGCAGTTTGAAATATTGATGTTCGTTTTCCATTGTATAGACAATCTATGTGATTTAACGTATATGTATACATTCAAAATCTATTACTATTGATTTAAAATAACGAATATATTTATTAAAAAATGAAATTCTTATATTATTTTATATGAAAAAAGTAATGTACAGCTACAAAAAAATAAATGAAAAAATATTTTTTGTCTTTCAAATTTCATTGATTATATTCTTTTTATAAATCTTCAAAAATATTTCCATAATGAATTCATATTTTATAATCAATTAATAAAATCAACGATCTTCATGATATGAAATGTTATCATGTAAACAATCTACTTTCTGTACTATATTGTTATTGAATATGACTACAATAAGCCCACAACATTTTTTATGTCATTATTGTTTTTTTCTTCCTGCTATTTCACAATCCTTTCTCATGCACAAGAAAATGCAATGTTTTTTTCTCTTCTTATGTTGCAATATTGCATCATTACTAATATCAACATAATAGACATACAACAGATTGATATACAACAATTAGTAATGTCGACTGCAATGCTATATACTTTACCTATTGAACTTATTTATCATATTTTGGAAAATCTTGATGTACAAACAATTCTTTTTTCATTTCGAAATGTATGTAAACGATTTTATACGATTGTAAATACCTATAATCAATATAAACTTCAATTAAATACAATTTCAAAGAATGATTTTCATCGAATTTGTCGTATAATTCATCCAGAAAATATTATTTCACTTACACTCTCTGATGGTGATATGACACCAGGACAAATTTGTTTATTTATATCACTTTTTAATATTAAACAATTTATACATCTTCATTCATTAACTCTTATTCAAATTGAAAATTTTGAATTAAATATACTTATGGAACAAATTAATATTAATTCTCTACGTTCATTATCAATTAATATTCGAAAAAATAATTCAAAATCAAAAGATATATCAATAATATCTCTTTTATCAAATATTATTAAAGCTAAACTCTATAGACTTGATTTAAGTATGTGGAATCATGAAATAAATAATATAGTATGGCCTAAACAATGTACATTACGTCATCTTACTATTGGTCATTATTTAACATTTAAACAAATTTTTATAATTCTTTCTCAATTATCTTATCTTGAAACACTTGTATTAAGAAATTGTATTGTAAATGATATAGATCAAATAAAAATTATATTTTCTAATATTGAAAAAAATACAAGTTTAATCTCTTTAACATTTAAAGATAGTCGATTACAAATGAATGAATTAAAATCATTACTTTCATTAACACCTTCTCTTGTTCATCTTAAATTAATTGGTAGTGTTATGGCATCTGATTCTATATTAGATGGTTCTCAATGGGAAGAATTTATTCAAACAAAATTATTATTACTTAAAAAATTCGAATTTTTCTTTCGTGCGAAAATTAATATTAATCAAACTTCTACAAATATTGAATCATTACTTAATTCATATCAAACAATATTTTGGTTAAAATATAAATGTTGGTTTGTTACTTATAATTATACTATTAAAACTGGAACATTAAGATTATATACTATACCTATATGTGATTCTTGTATAACATATGAATCAGATTTTGATAAAGTTTCATATACAACTTCTACAATAATGAATAATGAATCATTCATAATGAATAATGTACATGGTGTTCATTTAGATTTAACACAATTAATGACAACTGTAACAGAACAAAAAGTAAATGATGAAATAAAACTAAAAAAGAAAATTTTTTTTGATTTTTCTTCATATAGATTGTATTACCAGATCATCATTTATTTTGCAATCTAAATGAATTAACATTAACTATCAATGGAGAATGGCCTTCTAATTCTCTTAAATATCTTTCAAATCTTATTGATTTATCACATCTTACTACACTTGAATTATATATTGATATTGACTATTGTTCAGCATTAAATACAATAAATAATATAGAATATTTACTTCAACAAACATTCAATGTTCATTCACTAACATTATCTAATTCACATTGTCAAAGTAATTTAAATGGTATTATTGAAAATTTTTGTTCGATTATTCCTCAACATATTAAACATTTGGATATTTATGATATGGATTTAGATGATATTAAATTACTTTTACAACGATTAAAACATCTATCAAGTATTACATTTGTTTTTATTTATGATATGCCATTTAGTCCTACGGAAATTATTGGATGGCTTTCTCAAAGAAGAAATTTCACATATTTAGTAGATAATTGTTCTCTTTCTATATGGTTGGGAAATAATATTAACATGTAACCAAAATTGACATGAATAACATAGTATTTATCATGATTTACAAAAAATTAATTTGTATAAATTTTTTTACGCATTAGAAAGTAAATGAACAGAAACCATTATTTTTCTTCAACAGAGTTGGAATGTTTATTGTAAATATAATAAAAAAAGAAAGTTAAAATAAACTAATAAATGTAAAATAATATTCTAATAAATTTATTTATCAGGATTGTTAATAAAAGCATCAACTTGTTCTTCAACACTATCAAAAACACTTGGTCGATGTGGTTTCCATCCCAATTTTCTAACTCTTTCAGCTTTTGAATTTGATTCACTACCAGCTATATACCAACTATATTTTCCCCAAAGACTACTTTCGACTTCATCATCTGGAAAACTTGTAACATCAGATGATTTAGCAATACCTTTTTTATGTATAACTTCACCAATTTTTTCTGAAAGTTGTTTCCAACTATGTTTTCCATTTTCAGCAAAATAATAACCTTCACGTCCTGTAGTTAAATATGGACTAATATCTGCATTTGATGTAGCATTAGGACCATATGCAGCAAGAAGTTGATCAAATATAATTATATATGCATCACATAAATCAGCAATATGTACATTATTCCATGTTGCTTCACCTGATCCAATCATTTCAGCTTTATGACGTTTTAAAGCAGCTCGTACAAGTGCTGGAAGTTGAACAGATGTACGATTAAATGGACCTGTACCAATACCATAAATAAGTGGAGGAAGAACGATAACAGTTTTTAAAAGAGGATTTGCTTCAGCAGAATGAATAATGTAGAGATCAATTTCACGATGAGGTTGTTTATCATCAAGACCATTAATTTGAGTAGGATTAAGATCAGAATAGATTGTACCTGTACCTTTCTTACCACGAACATCTTCTGTAAGTACACCTGTACCACTTGTATGAATATAAATTACAGGTTTTCCTGTTTCTTTAGTTCGTTTATTTAAACCGGAAATAATAGCTTTAGTTGAAGGAAGATCATCAGCTGAATTTGCTGTATGAATAACAATATGGGATTCGTTTGCAGCTTTTTCGATAATTTCAAATGATTCATTTGAACCAATAATAGGTGTAACATTGAGTGATGCTAATTTTTTGACTCGTTCATCATCACCACGAATAAGGGCTGTAATATGAAAATTTGCAGCATTTGAATGTTGAAGAAGGCTTGTTAAAATACTTCCTCCAATATAACCAGTAGCACCAGTTAAAAATATGTTAACTTTATTAGAAGACATTGACTCAATATTCTAGTAAACAGTGATAACTAAGGTGAAAAATAAAGATATATATATATAGGCAGTGAGAAAGAAAGACGTAAATGAAGAAAGTAAAAAAAAGAAAATGTGCACTCTCATCGATGACATAGCAAATATACAGAGAAAGAAAAAAGAAAAATGTGTTAAGAATAATGACAAAGCATAAATCGATATTTTGGTTTAACACTTATCATATGTTCATTATTTTGAAGTATAAAAAACCAAAATTCTCAATAATAGAACGTCTCTTCCCTAAGTTTTAATGATTTATATCAGAGATATATCAGCTATTAGTGTAGGTATTCCAAAAGTTTCAACTATATCTTTTAGGATTATTTATACTTACAGAAAATATCATTGACTAGTAATGGTACATTAATGGATTAGAAAAATGATTAACATTATCTGACATATTTTCTCTCTATCAAACAATGTCATTATAGAAACATTTTATAATATGACCTCATGTATTAAATTCATTGTACATATAACAAATTGTGCTATGCTAAAAGAAAACATTTAATTCAATAATATATTTACATACTGTTCTTAGAAAAAAAAAAAAGAAAAACAATGTCTTAAAAAAAATTTAATGAATATTATTATCATCAGTTAAAATAGTCATTCGAATAAAAGTTCCATAATCTAAAATAATTTGATTTGATGTTTCAAATTTAATTGAACATTGATTATATTCATTTGAAGATATTGTAATTGATTCATTATTATTATTATTATTATTTAATAATTGTTTTTTCAATAGTTTTATTACTTGTAAGATGATAAATATTTTTAATTAAATTTTTTCTTGATAATGATGTTTTAAATAAACGTAATGAAAATGATTGGTTTTTATCTGATTCAAGTGTTAATGTCATATTACCCGATGGAAAATGCCAAAAAAATGTTATTTCTCGATTTATACATTGATCAATTGATGAACTAATTGATGCTTGTTGACAATAGAATGATGATGATGATGTAGATGAAATAATAAATGAACATGGATAATAAGTCCAAACATTTGTAATTGATTCACATTTTGATAATATAGATGAAACTTGAATAAAATAGAAAATAACTAATGAAAATATAGTTATTATAAAGAACATTGCATCATTTTGTGTGCGACAAACTACTGTTTGATAGTAGAATAAAGGAAAAAAAAAAAAAGAAATTTGATTTAATGAACGTATATGTTTACATGAGATAGGGAGGTATGCAGGTGAGCCGATTGTAAACATACATACGTGTGCGTATAGGAAATGTGTCATCACGCATTCGATCAATAGACACTAAATGTTCGTCGACGGAAGGGGAAGACATTAATTATCTTCGATTTATTGGACACTCCCAACTATTATTCATTATTTGTTTTGTTTTTTTTTTAATCAAATGTTCATTATATCTCATTTTCTTTGTTTTTTATTTAAACAAAAAAAAAAAAATGTAACAGACAAAACTACACAAAAGAAAAGAATAACAATAATAAAGACAATGAATAAATTTTAATTTTAATGTTGTTCTTTTAAATAACAACACGTTTCATATTTTCAGTTTGTAATCGAATTGCTCGATCTACAGCATTTCGTACAGGTTTTTCTAAATTAATAATACGTGAACAAGTAAAATATGGATGTTGTTCAATTAATTGTTTAGCTGTTGGACGTGTTTGTGGATTATAAACGAGAATATCCTAAATAATAATTAATATAAATATATATATGATATATGTATATATAAAGTATTCATACAGCTAGCAGTTGTCGACAAGCAGTTGACATAGATAATTGTGATAATTCGACACCATTAAATGGAAAATTTGGAAAACTTGTTTGATAATAAAGACATTTGGCAATATCAGGCCATTCAACTACCGATGGGGTACCAAGCAATCTACTAATGCAGAGTGAAAAATCAAAATAAACTAACTTACCGAAAAATAAGTAATAATTGATCAATTTCACATTCACCACGAAATAATGGTCGATGAAGACACATTTCAGCAAATACACAGCCAACACCCCATATATCCAAAGGCATACCGTAAGCTGGTGCATTAAGTAATACTTCAGGTGGACGATACCAAAGTGTTACAACTTCATGTGTTAATGCTCGTTCATGTATACGACAACGACGTGCAAGACCAAAATCAGCCAATTTTAAATGACCTGAAAATTTTCTAGAAAATATTTTTAATAATAAAATTAAATATTTACCATCATAATCAATAACAATATTTGATGGTTTTATATCTCGATGAATCTTAAATAGCAATAAAAGAAATCATAAGAAGTAAATAAATAAAAAGAACAATTTACAATTGCACGTCGATGAAGATAATCAACAGCACATAATATTTGATATGTATAATTCTTAAAAAATATAATAAAAAAATAAATTTAAAATAATATTTTATTTATTAAATATACTTGTACGAGTTTAGGAGATAAACGTTCTGTACATAAACATGCATCCATATATCGTTTAAGATCTATAGGAAACATTTCAAGAAAAAATGAAAGAAAATCTTTTTTATCCAAATTATATTCAACACGAATAAGTCTAAAAAATATATTATTATATTACAATAAAAATTTCTTTTTTTTAATTGATTTATTTCACTTAATAATATTTGGATGATCAAGTGTTTTAAGTATAGAAATTTCTCGAATAGCTGTTGCTGATATATCACCATTAGCATCCATTTTTTCATTATGTTTTATTGTTTTACGAGCAAATTCCCAAGTTTGTTCAACTGAATGACGAACATGATCAACATAACCAAATGTACCTAATTAATTAAAATTTAATTTTATGATTAGAAATTAAAAAACATTACTAACCAGTTCCTAGAAATTTAATGTGATTCCATGGAAGTGGAGTAATTGACTGTCTTTATTTTAGAAAATAGGAAAAGAATAAAAATAATATGAAGAATTTATCAAAGAAAAAAAACTTTACATTGGCAATGATGATCGACAAGTATTTTTATGATAGTTCATTCTTCTTTATTTCTCTTTAATCTCAAAAGGAAAACTGACTTGGCACACAAATTCAAAATGACTCTCGTAAAATAAATACAGAGGAAGAACGAATTTTTCCTATTGATAGATAAATAATGTGATGTGGTAATGGACTGAGACAGAATCGCGCTGAGATATACTAATTTATTTGTTTACAGATGTCCCTCAGTGACTGCTTATATAATCACCTTTGTATAATGTATAATTTTATATAAAATTGAAAAATAATAGTGTGTTAGTAGAATGATTCCTATTGAAACTTGGTTTTTAATTAATGATAAAAGGTGAACAAAAAACTAAGGTATATTTATATCTATGCATTCTTGAGAAATCACATGATAGCCTTGACATAAATTTGGCATTATTTGAAAGCAGTAGGTGAAGATATTTATGTATAAAGGTAGAATCAAAAATTCTCGAAGCATCCTTTTATTTTGGAATAAACGATGTATTCATCTGTATTTATTATACAGATCTTCATAATCATTAGTATGGCTTCAATTATTTGGTTGATGAAAAAATTTGTAATTACTTTTTAAAATTTTATTTGTGCACTTTTTTTTTCGTTAAATGTGCTTATCTTTTTATTCTGAATTCAGATTGAACTACAAGATACACAGACTACCATAGGTAATAAGTAGAATATCGAATAGTAACACTTGCAACATGTACCATTCTATCGGTAAGTTACACTATTTTGTTGATGAATGAAGTTAATGTTGTGTCTCGAGAGTGAGGAATTATTCTCTACATTTTCTGCTTTTTAACTCATTCGATTAAGTAAAGTAAATTCCAATTTATCCTATTTAATTAATACAAATTATGTTGTTTTTTATCTCTAAGAACGGTTATAAGTCGACATCTATGCTTCATTGATACCTAGCACACAAAAAGAAAAGATTGATCTTTTGTTCATGTATTCTCTCGTTTGTCTGTTCGTGACATATGTATCAATTTTATAATGACTAACTAGTAATAAATTATATAACAATTGTTGTTTTATGCTTTATTAATAGTGACGTAGATCGAGAGTATTTCATATGTGAGATCAGTAATCAATGGTCAATGTTTCAAACCTCAATAAGTATATGAAATTGTTGCTAAAAAATTTTTATAAGAAGTCGAATTTATGTTACAAGTCATTCTTAAATTGTATGATAGATATTGTTTTTAATCAGTAGATATATTCATAAGTAAATTGATGAAGTTATTCGTTGTAAATCATTTAATAAGATAACGAAAACAATAAAATAATATATCAATAGGTCTATTTTATGATTTAATAAGATCGAACAAATATGCTAAACTCTTTCAATAGCTAACTAACTTATTTAATACAATTAAAAATTTCAGTTCAATTTCTTAATATCATTCGATTATTATTATTTATTTCGTTTATGTTTGAAGATAATAGTATTTTAAATTTTAATATAGTTTCATTGAATATCTACGATTAAATTTAAAAAATAAGAATTGATAAAATCATTTGTCAATATCTATATTGAGGGTATTCAGTTGTTCTTTACCAAATATTGACATCAAATATAGTAACATTCTTTTTAAAAATTTAATTCTAATCTTTCATTTATTCCATTTACATCATATTTAAATTCAATCATTTCTTTTGAACATCTCGAATAAATCTATTGACAAGGTTATTTTCATCAAATACAAAGATATAAACTCATTTGAATATAATATATATTCTTATAATTTTTTTTTTATTTATTCATCCCAATCTTTTTTTGATTTCTTTTTTGTTTTTATTTTTTCCGGTCTAACATAAGTTTCACCTAATTCAAATGTCAATTCATTTTGATTAATTTTACGATCAACTTGTTCATGTATAGGTCGAGGTCGACTTATAATATCACCATAAATTTGTGCAAGATGACCAAATTCTTCTACAGTTAATGTTAAACATATTGTATTTGGTTTAATATGAGCACGATGAAATAATTCTTTTAAATTTTCTTCACATGTCTCTTCAGGAAAGAGTGATCTAAAATAGATTTAAAAACAAAATTATTAAAATAAAAAAATAAAAAACTTACGCCATAGTTATTTCCATTTTTTTATTTCGTGTATGAAATGCAGCTCGAGTTACTTTATCTAAAAGATCATAATTAACATCAATTAATGGTCGTTTTAATGGAATTAATTGCATAACAGCAACATTAACATTAGCTGCTGGAACAAAAGCTCGTCCAGAAAAAACATGTTTAATACGACAATCAAACCAATTTTGAAAAATAATTGATAAACGACCACGTTGATCCATTAATGCATCTGATACTATTCGACCAGCAACAGCTTCTTGCATACAAATTGTAATTGGTATTCTATAACCAAATGAAAATGGACCTGATCGAGTTGATACTTGTTTTAACCAACGTATAAGAAGTGGAATAGCAATATTAAATGGAAGATTACCAACTAAATGAATTGGTGAAGATGATAAAGATTCTTCTGATTCCCATGATTTATGAGCAATAATATCATCAGGTATAACAGATTCAATATTAAAATCAAGTATATCACCAAGATAAAGTTTTAAACGAGAATCAACAGCATTAGCTAATGTCTAAAAAGTATAAATTTTCTTTTTTCTAATAAATAAATTTTATATTATTTACTTGTAATGCAGGAAATAATCGAATATCTTTTTCAATAGCTGCTACTCGTGCTGCTCCATGTTCAAATAGTTTTCTTGTTATACCTCCTGGTCCAGGTCCTACTTCAATCACAAATTCTAAATATTCATTATTACAAAAAACAAATCATTTTAATATATACATATATATTACCTCTTTCTATCTACATACTATTTTCAATATTGCCTGCACATGCTACAAATTTACTAGTTGCACGAGGATCAAGTAAAAAATTTTGTGCAAATCGTTTTAAAGCTGGTAATTTATATATACGAAGTAAATCAGCTGGACTTGGTGTTGGTGGTAACATTATTTTTGGTATGTATCCCATTATAATATATATATATATCTATAACTCACAAACTATATTTGGTTTTTTTTTTATTGTAAAATGTATTAAATTTTGTCATTAAATGTATGTTATTTTTTTTTAAGCGATAAATAAAATTGATTATTAATAGAGAAAAACAGGTTTTAAAAAAAAAAGAAAAAAGAAAAATGATCTGTCAATTTATGAAATAATTTGATCGAGTGATGTTGATGAAGCTGCTGAAAGTTTGATTATTCGTTGAAATCGTGCAGCTCGAAATGATGTAATTGCACCAAAAACACTTAATAAAATCATACAAGTAAACATTGCTGACCAACCATATTGAGCAACAATCCAACCAATTACTGGACCTTCTAGAAATGTGCCAATAGAACCAACACCTATCAAAAATAAACGAAATATATATTTAAACTTTTAATTCATAATATTAATTTATAAAGATTATTTAAATCATTATTAACTGTGTATAGATTGAATCATACTGATATTTCATTAATATTCGTTGTATCTTTATCAATAATCTAGATTTAAGTATCATCATTTTGTAATGCTTATAGTGTTACTCAAGATCTATGTATCTATTAAATTTGATTCAATACTTTTCTATTATTAGTTCGAATTCAAAATATTCAATATAATTCGCAATAAAACGTTCATATCTACTGACTGAGACATCATCTTGATATGACATATTTTTATTTATTATCTCATAATCATACAAGATTCAAAACAAAAGATCAATATAATATATATATATATCTTTTCATTGATCAATCATCAGTGAAAAAGTATAAAGCACTACGATATTGAATGTATTAGTTAATAAAATCCAATGAATATTGATGATGTTATAAATTTGAATAAACAAAAAAAAAATATGAAACTATTGATTATTTCTTGATAATGTATCAACATGTGTATTAACATTTGTTTCGTGTTTGAATTGTGAAGTGTATTATAAAGAAAAAAAAATTGTAGAGACTTGACACGTTTTTTTGCTTCTCAAGGTATCAATGAAGTATTACGTCTTTTACTTTTCTTCTCCTTTTCCCTACTTTTTTCATTTTCTTTCTTTTTTACTTCAATTAAAAACTTTCAAAAGACAACAACAATTGTGTATATTTCATTGAATCATTTCTTCTTTTTAGTATTATTAAAAAAGTACTTGTGATTTTACATGTCAAAGATTTATATATATAACTACATTGATTATCGTGACTTTTCTGACGTTGTCTCAATTTCCTTGCAATTTTTTTTTTCTCAAACTTTGCATACCATTGTAAACATCGTCCATAATTAAGTGATCTTTCTCTCGTTTTTCCGTGTGTCGTATTGAAGGTGGTAGTGTTGCAATAAAAAAAAAAAGAAACGAGCGAGAGGCGAGTCAAATATTAGCCGACAGAGAGAAAGAGAGAACCGTTTTATGCTTTGTTCAAATTATCATCCTTTACGTCTTTTTCTCCGACGAGATGTATGCCTTTAGGGCATCTTTCTTTCCTTTTTATTGAACATACCTACCGTCTGTTCGTCAGATTATATATCGGGTCTAACGTATATATATATATCTACGTTCATTCATTTTTCATGATCACTACCATCTGCTCACACCTGCATTAAAAAAAAGTAACCTATTTGTCTGTCTCTCTTCTTCTTTTTTTGTTCGCTCGCTTGCTCACTTAATTGCCGATACGTTTTTCCAGAAACAACATTGCCTAGAAGGCAAATCCCGGAATATCGACTATATGTGTTGTAGGCGATTGACAACATAAAGAGAGAAATTCTTTCTTTACATGCATTGCACTTCTTCTTTTGTTTAAACTGGTGTTGGTAGCTGGATGTATGTAATGTAAAAAAGCCGAGAGTGCTGCTCCTTGCTGGTCGGATGAAAGTGATGAAAAAGTGTCGATAGAGAAAAAGAGAAACGAACAAAAAAAAATCTTTCAATATCCATATTCTTATTGCTCCAGCGTCGTTCTCTTGTTGATAGTATTGGCAGCTGCAGAATAGAGAGTAACGGAGTTGCAATTGTTTGCTATAGCGACTGACTGCAGATGCAGACAGAAGAAGGAAAGAGAGTTTCGTTTCACTATTACACTCTCGATACTTTTTTACAAACCAACATGTGCGGCGCATATACAAACAGCAAGTGTACCACTACTATCGGGAGAGGTACTGCGTATACATACAATTAATTAGAGCACGAGAAGGAAGGTGGGTCGCACGATCAGTGACAAATATGGACATAGGTGGAGAGAAGAACGCTTCTCTATATATATATATGTGTGTTTGTTTCTTTCTCTCCTCCTTTTCTCTGGCACTAAGCTAATGAACACTGTCGCTCGATATTTGCGCCCATAACAATGTCGTATATCTCAATGTGAGGAAGAAAAAAAAACGAGATACAGAGAAGGAGAAAGGGAGAATGATCTATTTGACAAAAAAAAAAAGCAGACAGGCAACAGAAATTTGATGTTGACACGCAGTTGACCTATAATCATCGTAAAAAACGAGAGAGAGAGAAACAGAGAAACAGAGTAGCGTCCATCATTATCAGCAACTTGGGATCTCCTATGTTTTTATTTTTTTTTCTATAATAAAAGAGAAGAGAGAGAAGAACGCAGAAGAAATTACTCGTCGGCCTGTTATCATTCGGCAGATCGAATTTCGCACACTACATCAGAAGGTAGTGTATCCTCTTCGTTACATTTCATGTTTACATTCGTTTCGTAATACACATACGCAAATGCGCGCGCAAGCGCCATTGCTACCCGATCGAAGAAGAGAGGGATATCTTTATATTTGACATTTGGTCAAAATCGAAGGTTGCTGTTACTCTTCTTCTTTCCATCGATTTATTTTGTTATCGCTATCAATCGAATGCTTACGAATGGGGAAGAGAGAAAAGGTATTCATTCATATATACATGAACACTCGTCTATCTACTACTTGCTTGCTCGATCTTTTCCTCTCTCTCCCTCTCTCTCTCTCTCCCTTGCTTTTTATAATCCCAATACTACTGCTGCCATTCTCGATTCGGGTGTATATCCTTCCTTCTTTTTTTTTTTCTTTGTGTGCGTGTGAACGCACACACATTTTTCATCGCTCAGTTTTTTTGTTCGTTCTGATGATATACGACGGGAGACGAGGGAAAAAACTGTGTGCGTGTGTTCACTACTACAAGATATGAGACGAAGACAGACATAAGGAAAGAAATGGGTAGTCTCGCTCTCTCTCTCGTTTTTTTTATGTTTTTCCTGAACTCTATCTCGGGCACACAAAAAAAGATAGACGATGACGACCGACAAAGAAATATGAGGCAGCATCGACTAGGAATAGAAGTGAACGACAACGACGAAAGATGGATATAGAGATATGTGCGAGACGAGAAGTGTTCATCTCTTTCTTCTGCTTCTTCTTTTGTCAACTGGGTGACATATATAAAAAAAAATCAACGACATCAATGAGAAATAAGACAGAGAGAGAGAGACAGAGAGAGAGAGGACGCAAAAAGAAGAGAGAAGGATATATCCTTATTCGAGTATGCTAGTGGTGAACTCTAGTTGACACCCACATTCATATATAGCCAGACATAAAACGGAGTAACGAGGTGGGTAGCACAAGATGATGATTATTATCATCATCGTTACATTACGAGTATCTGTTGAATAAAATGAAAAGATGTAATCAATATTTATGAGGTGAGACTTGGTAAATCGTCTGTTCGACATGTTGGTATTAGTTCTGTCTTTCGTGTTCATCATCATCATTCAACAAACGTGATACATAAAGATATATATATGTATGTATGCTATTGGAATAGTTGAGGAAGATAGAGAGAGAGAGAGAGAGCGCAAAAAAAATCACGAAAGAATAGGATATCTACTAACTTTCGTTTAATATGCAGCACCAACCGCGTATGCTCGACAAAGTAAGCAGATGGTACGTAAAGAATAGAGAGAAAATGTGCTGTTTGCGTGTGTCATTTGTGTATGTAAAAAAAAAAAAAAGAACGATGATAGAGACTAGTAAACGAGAAGAACAAGAATATCAAGCATTAAACAACTGTCTGAATGAGTATTCGAATAATAGAAACCAATTTAAAAGGTCAGTTATAGTATCTAACATATGAAAGAAAAAGAAAAACGATTCATTTCTTTATATCTTAAAGATATTGAGTTTTTTTTTTATCTTATCTCTATATTCTTTTCGTATATTGACGTTGGATAGAGACAAAGGATGAGCCTTATTCGTATGTATATATCACGCAATTTGTCATCTTAGGTCTCTTCTCTCTATATTCGTTCTCTCTCCCTCTATCGAATATTCGTGCGTACATCCGTCGCTCGTTTAGTAAATACCAGGATGCATAAAACGATACTCACATTTGTATGCTCAGGATATCGTGTGCTTTGCTTATGTCTCTTCGACCTCCGTTTATTGTTCATTGTTTGTTCATCGTATTTACTACTACTATTACTTTTTCTAGATCTCTTCTCGTCTTTTTTTTCCTTCAAATAGACAATACTCGTGTGAGTGCGTGTATGTGTGTATATATATAAAAATATGGCTACAGCCGCTACATCTCTTGCTGATTTTCATCAAATGATAAAATTATTTGGTGCTGATACGGATGAAATGACTGGTGGTGGTACAACATCAACAAGTGGAACAACATCAACTGCAGCAACATTTGTATCAACTGATGAACTTGAAGATGATGAAGAAGATGATGATAATGAAACTGAATTACAACTTGATGAAGAATCACCAAATTCTAGTGGTGGTGAAGAAACATTATCACATTCATCAATAGCAACATCATCAATTCAAACAACTAAAGATGATCAATCATCAACAAAACCTATATCATCAGCTGCTGCTGCTGCACGTTTATCACGTTTAGCAAATCAACGTATTGATTCAAATCGTTTTTTAATATGTTCAGGAACAAATTCTTATAATACAATACGTAAAACAAAACATGAAGTAAGACGTTTTGCATTATATTTAGAAGATACATTCGGTGAAACTTGTCCTATTGATGAATTAAAACCCGAACAATTATGTACTTATTTAAAACATTATTTTGGTAATGTACGTAAAGCAGATAATACTGAATATGAACCCGATACATTAAGAAGTTTTATGTTATCAATTGAACGTTATTTAAAATCTCGAAAATATCCATGTAATATACTTGAATCACCTGTATTTGCTCCATGTCGAGAAGTTATTCAAGAAAAACGTGATACATGGGCTAAACCAAATAAAAATGTGTGCAATTCAAAAGTTGAAGCATTTACATCTCAACATGAAGCATTATTACGTAAAATGAATATAATAACACGTGATACACCTGATGGTTTATTACTTGAATTATTAATAAATAATTCAAAATATTTTGATCAACGTGGTTATGAATCAACAATAAATCGTTCATTATTATGTGGTGATCTTGAAATAAAAACTGATTCAACAACATCAATTGAATATATTGAATATAAACGAACACCACCAATTACAACAAATAATAAAGAATCAACAACAAATGATATTCAAACAGCTAATTTTCGTGCTTATGCAATACCATCACATCCAAATGGATGTCCAATTGTTGCTTTTCGTCTTTTATCATATCATCGTCCACCACAATGTTCAAATGCTGATGCACCATTTTATCTTGTACCACGTACATCAGCTGATCAACGTATTTGGTATAAAACTATACGTGCTGGTCGTCATCGTCTTGATTTATTATTACAACAAGCTATGCAAAAAGCTGGTATTAATGGAAAATTTTCATGTATGAGTTTACGAAAAGGAAAAATAAAAGGTTTACTTATTCCAACAACTTCTTCAAATATTGCTTCCGTAACAAATTCAGATAATTCATTGTCTTCATCATCACCATCATCAACAATAAATGAAGATAAATCAAAACTTGATGTTACATCACCATTATCAACAACAGAATATCAACAACAACAATTATCATCAACATTAAATAATCATAAACGAACAACAAGTTCAACATCAAATTCAACTTGTTCAGAATTACTTGATTTATCATCTCATAATAATAATAATAATAATAATAATGGTGTTATAAATTTAGCAAAAAAAATTAAACGAGAATCAACACCACCATTAATTTTAATACCAATGCCATCTTCGGTATTGGTAAACAAAATTTACTTTTTTTTATTTATAAAAAAAATATTTTTTCATTTTTTTTTTTTATTTTTCTTTTAGAATAATGGTACAAATTCTAATCATCAACATTTAACATCAATGCTTCCACTTCAACAAAAATCACAAAATCATCCACAACGTCCACTTGTTACTGCTGATGATTTACCTTCATTAGTTATTCAGACACCAACATCAGTATCAATATCATCTAATAATAATGATAATAATAATAACAATACTAATAATAATAATACTACTACTAATAATAATAATACGAAACGTAAATTAACATCACATGATACATTTACAGCACTTTATTCAGCTGCACATTCAAAGTCGTCACGACAATCAAAAATGAATCTTTTACGTAAATATCTTGAAGAAACACTGGGTCTTGTAGAATTTCTTACATTATATGAATATTTACGACGTAATTCACATATTAAATTACAAGGTACACCTATTGAACATTATGAACATGTTTTACCTGTTTTACTCACATTGCTTATGCTTGAAAATACAGCATAAAAATCAATTATATCTTTTTTTTTCTTTTTCTTTTTTTTCTAATCGAGTTCTTCTTATTTGTTTGATTTATCTTCAATTTAATAATATTTAAAATTTAACCAACAAATCCATTCCACTCAGTCAATATATTCTCAAGTGAAATGATCATGCATGTATGTGTTCTTCTAGTCGTTTCTTTTATTCTTTTTTTCTTTTTATCATCTTGATTTTTATTAAGAAGAAAAATTTGATCTCATTTTCTTATTTCATTCCTATGTTGTCATGTGTTCTGTTTTATTGTGTCATTCCAAGTCTCTTCTTTTTTTTTTTATAAATGTGTCTATGTATGTTTTTCCTTTCCTCTTTTTTTTTTCGGAGTAGTATATGTGTTTATGAGAGAGAGAGAATGATGTGATTTGTATAGAAGCGAAAAAGAAAACAAGTTCTTTTTTTTTTTTTCTTTTGGGAAGTGTGGAGAATGAAATTTACTAATATACATACCGTTGACGAAACCAATAACTGCACTACCAGCATTACGACCATCCATTTCACCAATTTCAATTGGTACTGAACTACCTGAAAAAGTAAATAAAAAAATAAAAAAATCAAGAGTATAATTGTTTTAATCTCTTAGTTTGATATGTATTATTTTCTTTCTATTATAAAAATTTGTTCTATTTTTGACATTTGTCTTTTTTTTTGATTAAGAAAAAAAAAAAGAAAATGATCTTTCAACTATAAGTCATTCATAGGTAAAATGATGTGTAAAAGAACGAAAAACAAAAGGACAAGTGTTATTCAACACAAGTGTATATATATATATATCTTTTGATTAGTTTGTAATACAAAGTTTATCATTGTCTATGATGAAATATATGAATATAAAAACGATTTAATTGAAATGTATTAGATTACATTAAATTATTAAACTTACAAAGAATGATATCAGCTCCACAATTTAGTGCACCAGTAATAATCATTAAAATTGAATTAATAGTTACACCAGCTTGAGCAAATGCTAAGAAAATAAGAAGAGTACCAGCACTAAGTAATGTTTCAACACCTGCACCAAGACATCCTTCATTATTAAAAAATCTTCAAACAAAATAATAAATATAAAAAATATTGAATAATTCAAATTGAATGAACTATTTATAATTACCGTTTAAGAATAAATCCAATTGTAGCACTTCCTGCAACTCCACCAATATCAAACATTGTTGAAAAAATACCAGCATCAGATTTTGTATAATTAAGCTAATAAAAATAATAATTCAAGAATATTTTGTTCTGAAAAATAATTTACTTCTTGTTTTAAATATAAAGGAAGCCATAAATAAATTGCATATCGAACAACTTTTAAACAGAATACACTAGCAGCTATTTCTTTAACCATTCTATTAAACAAAAGAACAAATTTAATTAGATATTTTAATTTCTTTTTTATATACAAAACTTACGGTAAACGATATACTTCCATAATTGTCATTCTTGGACGTGTATCAGTTCCTTTTAATACTTGTTCTATTTAATAATATTAATTTCTTAAAAATTTATTTTTTATTATTTTTCTTTTACCTTTTCCTGTAACAACTATTTTTAATTCAGATGGTTCTCGAAAAAGAAAAAGAACCAAAAAACCCGCAAGAATCTAAACAAATATTTCCGTTTAAATAATAGTATTAAAATATTTACATACACAATAAATTGATGGTTGAAAATGAACAAAACGCCAACCATCTTTTCCTTGAATATAAACCTATCAAAAGAATAAATTCAATAAAATTCCTTTTTTTATTCTTACAGCAAGTGCAGTACCAAGAATACCACCAGCAAATGGACATGTACCAAAAAGACCAAAAACAGAATTACGTTGAATATCAGTTACCCAAGCACCAAGACCTTTATTCGCTGCTGCCCAACATAATGACTAAAAATTATCATACAATTATTCATTCTTTTTAGTTATTCTTATCATACTTGAAATGCACCATTGAGAAAAAGTAATAACAAAAAAAGTCGATAATCACTCCACCATCCAAATGTAATCTAAATCATAATTAATTGATAATTTTTTGTATATTAAAAAATAGATATAATCTACCATAGCAATTCCTGAACCAATAAGACCATAACCAAATGTACGCCGAGAACCATATTGATCACCTAATGCACCAAAGAAAGTCTATAAGGTAAAAAAAAAAAGAATTATTTTTAGACATATTATATATTTATTTTGTTATACTTGAACAAGAGCATAAGGTAATAGAAGTGCTGTATCGAATAGACCCAATTGAAATTTTGAAAAATTTAAATCATGTTCAAGATCAGTTTTAATCTATAAAAATCATATGAATATAAACTAAAATGAATAAATATCGTTTTTTTTTCCACTTACTACTCCTAATGGTTTTCGTAAGAAATAAGTAAATGCATAAGATATCCATGCAACACTAAATGAAATTAAAAGACGATTTCGTATACTAGACATATCGTCTTAAATTTCTTCAATATAAGAATACAATAATTATGTCTACAAAATACAAAAATAAAAATTTTTTATTTATTCAAAAAATAAATTTAATTATTTTTGATAATTTTTTTAAAAAAATTTATCATTACACCAATATACAAGTTATAAGATTTTGTATTTTTATAATTATTTAGTATTTATGTAAGTCTTTTTTTTTTACATGCGTGGTAATAATCATTGATATGAATATACTACCAGTTATAATTTTTTTTCCATATAAAAGAAGAATATTTGCTCATAAAAACACATGATATCTATCGAATTCATTGATATTTTGCTTGTTCGATTAAATTGAATTATAGTTGATTATTACTAAAAAATAAAAGATCAGTTAATTATCCGAAAAAGAAAAACGCTTGCTAAATAATATATGATGTATAAATTCATACATAATATTGAAGAACAGATTGATTACTATTTATTTATCAGTTATTCGATATAAGTCTCTTTTTTTATTTCTTGATCAACTGCTCGTTCTTTATTTTTTTTCTCAAGGTCTACATACTTAAGACTGTTTTAACTAATAAATGATTTTAATAGCATGAAATTGGCACACATTTCTATACAAAAAAAAATTTTTTTGAGGCATCAGATGTTTTATTTTAAATGCTTCTAGACATTTTTATTCATATGCACGAAATATATTAAAATATACTCGGTAACTTCCTCACAAATTATAGATTAAATATATTTAACTTAACTGAAGATGATTTAAATTCTTCACTTACTTATGAATAGCAATTAGTTTATAGTAATAGGAGTGATAAACAGATGAATTTCTTTTAAATATAATAGTTTGCTATAAACATTTTTTTTTTTGTAATAACATGTATCTAAACATTAACGATAAGGATTGATATATACAAATAATTCATTGTCTAGTGCAAATAATGAGTATGTGAACGCCATATTAAACAATAAATAAGAACAAATATCGTCTGAAAAAACAAAATAAAATCTTTTGATATTTTATCGAATAAATATTCCAATCAATTGTTATATATAGAAATCTTTTGTATTCAATTACAAAATAAAAACAAAATTTTACATTTATTCTCAGACTGATTGTGACATCCATCTGTTAAAGAGAACAAGAAAAAAGTGATAAAGTATATAGTATAGAATGAAAAGAGAGCATAACATTTTTGATGTTTAATACTATAACAAGAAACAGCTGTCTCTATTTAACTTTTTAGTATTATGTAATAGACGTTCAAAAATCTAACAAGTTAAAACTATATGATTATAATCAAAGTTTCAATACTTTCTTATTAACTTTAAAAACATAAAAAGATGTCAAATAGTAAAGAAATATTTAATTATTCGAAAGCTACATGTATTATATTTTTATACTTCAGTACCTGTTCATTTCATTTCAAATTCATTGTGTTTTTAGTTCAATAGGAATCATTAATAAATTTATATCATTACCATTACTAATAATTTTTATGATAATTCAAAGTAATAACATGCAGATGTAAATCAATACATGTAATAGATAAAGTTGCTTGAATTTTTTGATACGGTAAAAATATTATAGTGCACCTATGATTGAATCATTATCGATAACATGCACCACATACTTGAGAATCTGATAAGTCTCAATCTGGTTTTTTTCATTAGAATATATTTAAACACAATTAAAAATCGAATCATTTTGGTGTTAATAGAGAATTATTCGTATTTCGACAAATAATATGACGTGGATGGTGATGTGCCAGTTCATAAATCTGTTATTTTCCTCTTGTGTTCTTTATTTTTTAACATTAAATATATAATAAAATCAATTCTATAAATAGAAAAGTAGATTTCTAATAAATTAAACATAAAACAAGAAGATTAGAAACAGATGCAACTTCTATTTCAATAAATACATTGTTTCTCATGTGTAATTTAAAATAAATTAATTAATGTCACTCAATAGAGAAAGTAAGTAGATATAGAAGACGAATTATTGGTTAATCAGTAGAATGGATATAAAATATTAGGTGAAGATGGCGTTAGAGAATGCTCATACATCTTTATAACTTCGAGAAACATACAAAATTTTATACGTAACTATTTTTCAACGGCGAATTCATTATCTAAATAAATTTTTATTTAAATGGGTTTAAAAGAAATAAGAGCGCCAAAAAAAACAAGATTTCAATAAATATCATTCGCATTTCTATATATTTCATTCATTAAAAAAAAAGTTAAATCAATTGTTTCATTCACTAAATAGGTGATAACAGCTTAGACGGTGAGAGTATAATACGTAAAAGCAAAAAGGTAATCATAGATTTTTTCTCATCAAAAATTTGAGTTTATATGTAAGTTCTAGTACAATACAGATAGATATAGTATTACTAAAGACTCAAAACCATTGAAATATTCAGTATATTTTTTTCTTCTCATTATGATTCAATGTATTTTAGTAGGTTTATTTTGGTAAAGTGTGTAATTTACGGTTGATTGCTTACTTTATATTGGTAAAATGATTCGTTCTTCTGTAAAAATAACTCATCAATATGAATATTGCCAATAACAATCTATATTAAGCATCGTGGAAAAGAAGGACGTATTAGATTCAAGAAATCTTCAGTATCTATTTAATGCCGCTAATGAACCAAATGCTTAGAGCTTATAAGAGATTATGCCAATGAACCACTTCTGCCATTAAAGGATGCGTGTAAACCATTGCTTCAGATTGTCTCCCGTCTGGAACCTCAAATTTTTATAGCTCTAGAAAATAATCATGATGAACCTGTAGGCTGTCTATACACTCATCTAAATAGAGCATTGAAACGAGCTGATCGTTCTCAATTACAACCTTGATTTCGTTACTTGAAGTTATTTCTTATTGCTTTATCTAAACTTTCTGTCATTCATCATAAAATAGTATGGCGTGGTATTCGCCAAGATTAGAGTGACGATTATAAACCAGGCATGAAAGTGACATGGTATCCTTTTTCTTCATGTACAATATCTCTAAATATTCTCAAATCCGATTTCTATTTGGGCAATAGTGGTACAAGAACTCTTTTATTCAATCGAAGCACTCAATGGACGAATAATAAGCAATCGCTCTCATTTTATAATTGAAGATGAAATATTGCTGTTACCAGGTACACCTTTGCAAGTTGTTTCAAAACTCAATTCGGCACCAGATATACATATCATATATTTGAAAAAAATCCAACCAGCACATGAACTTCTCGATCTATCATTTCCCAGTAACGTGAAAATACTTAAAACATCCCAAAAGTAGCGAGAGCGACATTTTAATACCGTATGGTGAACTTAAAAAAATTTTCTTTCTGTATAGTCTGATAGAGAAAAAAGCTCTACTTCTCTATGCTTTTTGATCATACTTCAACTAATATCATAATAATAAAATTTCGATAAGATCTGTTTTTTTGTTATATATGACGATTGTACAGTTATACTTATTCTATTTAGTGGATATTTTTTCAATAAGTTTTGAGAGAAACAAGACAGTGAAATGCGCTGTTCATCATTGCAAAGAAGAGATGAAGATACATTGAATCGTGCATTATAGGGTTTTTCTAATAGTGATTTCTGAAGTGTTTTTATTCAATTTTCTACCTGTGGGAATAAAGTGTTTTTCTCATAAAAAAGTAAGAAACCTAAATATGAGGTTCTTTTACAGATTTTTCCTAGAAAATCATATATTGGCCTTGATTCTAATGCATATTATTCGTCTAAAGTTTCTACAGTTTGTAGATCTTTGATTAGTGGGATGAATCTATTCTTGCCAATTGAAAACTCACTGTAAATGATTTACCAGGTAGGTTTTCTTTAAAAAGATGAATTAAAAACTTTGTCAAAAAAATAGATCAGAAAACCCTGCAATATACAATTCAATCCATCTTCATCTCCTCTTTATAAATCATGAAAACGGCAATTTCCTATCCTTTTCCTATCGGATACTATTCGAAAAATACTCATTCGTGTTCTTTTTAAATGAGTATTATTACAACCGGCAAATATGATAACGAAACAGGTTTTTCCAAAATTTTCTCTATCAGACTCTATAAAAAGAAAGTTTCTTGAAGTTTACTATACATTATTAAAGTGTCACTCTCACTACTTTTGATTTGCTCTCATTATTAAAAATGAGAAGTAAAGAGTCAAAGAATTAATCAATATTTCTTATTGATAAAGGTGCTCTACTGTTTCTACGCTCATCTGATGCCAGGTCGGTAATGATAGGGTATTTTAAAGTTACTCAGTCTAGAAGTGATTCTAATTATAGTAACAATCATCTTAGGAGCAGTTTTAAGTAGTCGAAAGAGAAGAAATAACTTGACTATTACAACTGTAGGTAAAGTATTCTATTCTAAACTTTATGTAATCAATGATTCTATATCACTTTTTTCAATTATAGAAACGTCCGTATATCTATGTCAGTGTCACAATCCTGGTAATAGTTCTATTCATTAGTCTGGGTACGATTGAGACGTACGTAACGAGACTAATTCACAGATGGGTAAATAAATATTAAAATGAATTGTTATTCTACCGTAGATCAATAAATTTGATTTTATAGATCGCAGCAAATAATGTTTGTCTCAATGAACAGAATCATATTTATTTAAAATTAACTCGTGATAGTGCTGACAAGTAGTGGTGCACTCAAGTTAATAGTAAAGAAACTTTTTCTTTTGGTAGTTACACATTTTTCATTGATACTCGTATCGATCTATTCGATCCAAATGTTATCTTCAATTTATCTATTACGAATGTTTTCGAACATAAAGTGATATATTAATTGATATATCTGCTTAAGGAAAACAAGAAGCCACGGCAAAAAGCCTTTGATATACAATCTATCCAAATTCAATCAATCAATCGACAAGTGGAAGTACTAGTCGAATTCTAGCACTGAAAGATACTTTTACAGCTCACCAAATTCACTGGAAAAGTAATACTATAGATATTTGAAGTGAAGAAAGTTTTAATTATGATGAATCAAATTATGCATTCTTCTGATTTACTACACTTTCATCATGGGAATCAGCTGTTCCTCTAGCAGCTGCATGAGTTTTTATAAATTTATGTACATTTGATGGACAAAAACCGATAGATGGCAAAGAAATTCAAACTATCGTACATAGTTTTAACTATAAATAATTTTGGAAATTATATTTTACTCTTATTAAAACTCAATAAAATTTGAAAGCAAACATTGCTTTCAATCAATTGGATTCCAAAGAATAACGGATATTTCTAATTTATAAATTGCATCGTAGACACGAAAAAATATACAGAATAAACAATTACTTGAGAATCTGTTGTTATTTTAACTACATATTACTTTGAACACAATTGTTTTCACAATTCCTTTTAAGTTCTAAGCATTGAGTTGTCTCTGGTTTTACCATCAGTAGATATTGATACATTTTTTACTTCTAAAAGTTCTCATTTTTGAATGCAAGAATAAAAATAATGTCGCCATCCTTATATTCATTATCATCTTCACAGGATGGCACATATTTGAATTGAAATCTCATTCTGATTGAATACATTCGATTAACAAAGGCATATAGTAAATTTCTCTTCGTGATCGGTGTAATTTATTTTTCTTACTACGATATATAATTTTTTATCTCTAGTTAATCATGTAGCTGATGGTATGAATAAGTTTCTGATTTTATCACTAAGTGAATCATACGATCATCTAATAAAAGAAAATCTTGATTATTCATCAAATAAAATACTTGCTAACGAATCAAGTGGACAAGAACTTCATATAGAAGGCTGCAAAAACTTGCAATAAGATAATTTATTATTTGGCTCTATATTACATGACTTCTTTATTGTTTTCATATACAAAAATTCATTTCAATTTTTGTATTATTTCTCAGAAAGATTTAACCACTAACTCTGTTGAAATATCAATGCAGATAACATGTCTTAACATTTCGATTAATGTTAAGATAAATAAAAGTATTGTTCTATATGAATAAAAAAGGTGAAATGCGCAATATCAAAAGACTGATTCATATTATGAATAAATATTATGTTAATAATCAATATATATAACCATAATTAGATGCCTAAACATATTTTAAGTTTAGAAAAAAGCCAGATCATTTTCTTCGTTTCTTTTTGTATTAATGAAATGCTTCAATATTATTTCAATTTCGTCTCCAGAGTTCAATCAAAAATTTATGAGAAGAACGCACTTAAAACATATTACTATTTATATCCTATTTAGCACCTATATGTGAATAACACTCGTGTTTGTACTTAATAATTCAAAAAGAACAACTGAGAAAATAATACACTAAAATACCTTTTAAATCACGAATAATCACTGATTTATGTATTGACGCAAAAATATTTCACGCATCATTTACAATTATTATCCTTTCGGTATATAACAGGATTGCTACACCAGTTTATACAGCATAGATTGTTGCATTCGTTCGTTAATACTTCTGTAAAAGTAAGAATATTTCGATTTATATTATTGTATAAGTATAGATCTATCATTTGTGTGTAGATTTGAACAAAAATGCAGAAAATATATCATATTATAATATTGATCATATCTCTTATCGGTCCGATATTATCAGCGCCTATAAACGATAATTCAATGTTTGGTTGTGGACCCAAGGGTTTCAATATTGATCTACTTCTCGAAATATTTCTACGAGACCAGATTGTTTCATGTTGTGTCCAGCATGACATATGCTATCGTACATGTAACAAGACTAGAGATCAATGCGATAATGCTTTCTATGATTGTATCATCCAAAATTGCATCGGTCGTTTTCCAAAAGACATAGATTGTTCCTTTTATGCTTGCAAATTTTATACATTAGTTCGAATCGGTGGTGCAGATTCGTATATGTCTGATCAAAATAGAAGTAACTGTTCTTCTACAAATACAAATAGTGAACCAAACACATCATCAATGAATAAGAATAATTCAACTGATCTACATTATTGTAAACCAAATAACTGATTATAAAAATAAAAATTGTTAATAATTCATTAAAAAATAAATAAAAGAAAAACTAGATGTTTATTCTTGTAGAAAAAGTTTAGTTTCAATGTCACAAATTTTACATGTATTATTGATAATATTAGTTGAATTATCACTAATAAAATACATAAAAATGAGTCGAAAATAGTCGCTTTGTTTTTTCTCAACTGAAATAATTCATATTATATAGTAATTGGAATAACTAATCCATGTAGTCAATGACAGTACAACGAAAACTATATTGCATATATTGATTAAAATGAGGGATCGAAATAATTGCGATTTTAACGTCAATATACATCAAACAAATTTTAATTGTCTAATAATATCATATATTATGTGACATATATAAAATCAAAAAACACGAAGCATAATCAAAATTTCATTCACATATAAAAGCGTAAGATTCTACTAGACAATCCCCTTTTTAAAAGAAAAAATTCAAACGATATTTAAATATACAGAATCATAACGAAAAAGTGGAACATAATAAAAAGATGAATTTTGTGACAAACACACGAGCTTTAATCTAATATTATCTAACGCTTAAAATAGAGAGAAATATAATAGTTATTAACAAACTAAATAACATATTAACATAGTATACAAGCATGAGCATAAGAGATTATAAAAAAAATTTCTCTTTTATCAATTTTAAAGATGATTTTAAAATTATAAAGTTAAATTTAAAAAGTTTTATTGAGAATTATTCACATAATAATAATAATAATAATATTTTTGATATCAATCAAGTCTATTATAAATATTTACACAAGATTCGGAATTAATAATTGATAACTGACAAATTGTCTTCCTTGTTTATGTTTTTTACCACTTTCTAACCATAATCTAACTCTTAAAGGTTGTGTTCCTATTTCTTCTTGGCCAGCTTGTTTATTTTCATTACAACCATGTGTATGTGAATGTTGATGTATTGGTGGTTGTGTACCACCTTGACCAGTAAGTGTTGATGTCGGACCTAATTCAATAGCAGGAATATCATGTTCATCAGATTTGGAAAGACGATGAAAAAATCCCGATTTAATAGAAGTATAAACACATGGATTAGTTTCTTCAGTTTGTTCAAAATAACACCAATTTCGATTTGAAAGTAATTTTTTATGTCGTATTTTTCTTCCAGTTTCTGGTAAACGTTGAAAAAAATCAATTAATTCTTCTTCAGTATTTGGAACAGGATGCCATTTTGTTTTAACATAGTGAGCAATATGAAGAATACGTCGAGATGGTGGTATATTAACAATAGCAGATGATATAATTTGATACATTAATTTACTATCATTAATAGGTTTTATATTATCTCTTATTTCAGTTTGAAATCGACTAATACCACAACAATGTACATCACCACTAAAAAATGTTATTCTTATTCGTTTTCTTTCTGATAATTCTTGAAAATGTATTAATACATGATCACGTTCAACAATATGTGCTTCATGTGTCCATTCATCAAGAAGATCATCATAAAATTCAGGTAAATTAAATATTGAATTTGTTTGTTTAATAATTGGAACATTTCGAAATTTATTTGGAAGTTCCTTAAAATATTGAAGAATAGATTCAGCTAATTTAAATCGAACAAATGAAAATGGTACAGGAAATAAAACAATTAAATGTGTAATATTTGAAATATTATTTTCTAATTTTTCAAATATCATATCCCAAGTTTTTGGATGATGTACTCTTTCAGTATTTCGTTCACTACGTCCATCAGCACCAATAATAACTAAATTTGGACCACAATGTGCAAGAAAATTATATCCTTGATAACCAAATAAACCATGATCACGAGCTTTTTCTTCTGTTGTATGATGTTGAAATAAAAGTCGCATTTTTTGTGCACTTTTAAATAAACCTGTCATCATAGGACTATCATGAAGTAATGGAGGATATGAACCAGCACCATCAAATATATCATGATCATCCCACATCATTAAACTTGGTATAGATGCTAATGCATGTTTAACTTCTGAACGTTCCCAAGTTTGAGCATATGTATTAAAATGATATTCTTCTACTTGTTCTCTTAAATCATCTTGAAAATCACATGTCCATTTATGATTCCATTCCATTTCTACCCATTCTTTTAAATATGGAATATCTTCAAATATAAAATCAATATAATTTTGATCACCACCCCATAATAATATATGAAGTGGAGTTTCATCATGAATAGAATCAAGATGTTTCCATACATCACCAAATGTAAGATCTGATTTTGTTTGATCTGGTACAGTTGCATCAAAACCATTACATGAAAAAAATCCTCCACGCCATTTTTGATTATAACGAGCTATTCGAAATAAACCATCAGTTGTATAATTACCCCAATCAATTTTCCAATGAATTTTATCATCACCTGCACCATCACGTAATTCAATAGATATATTAATTCGATAAGCTCGCATATTAAATATATTATCATATAATACTTCCCAAGTATAATCTAAATTTGGTTCACAAATAAATTCAATTTTTGGTTGATGATATGAAATATCACGAAATATTAGTGCACTTCCAAACCATAACATTTTATTTAAATCAGTTGTAATAAATTGATAATATGGTCCTAATGCAGGTCCAGGTCGTTTTGGTGGACGAGTAACAGAAGGTGATTCAATAGAAGCTGAGGTAGGAGGAGGCATATCTTCGACTTTCGATGTTGTTGCCGTTGGTGTAGGATAATTAGTATTGTCGTGAGGATTTGGATTTACAGGATTAGGAGAGTTAGCGTCTAAATCACCGAACATATCTCTTGCACCGACGTCATGTTTATTGATATTATCACTGGAATTTTCGTCTGTCATATTAATATATGTATTCTATGAAGATAATCACGAAACGTACAATTTATACTATAAAAAAAAAAGAAAATTTTTCATATTAAAATGAAATGGATAGAAAACATTAGCTTCAATCATTAGAAAAATCACATCACTGATACTATGAACGTTATTTTATAAGAATGAAAAAATAAAAGGATCATAATTGTTAAACTACTTTCTAAAAATTTCGTATACTATTTTTCAGTTTGATAACATTCAGGTTTTAATGAACAAATCTACATAGTTTGTAAGTGAAACTTTTTATTCATGAATTTATTCCAAAAAAAGATCAATTTTTAAGTATTATTAATTAAATGAGTTCTCTATAAAAATAACTGTATAATATCAGTTATAGTTTTGCATTTATAATAAATCATGCATGTTACATAGTACGGAAGAATTAAATCGAATTACTACAGTAAATTATTATGTTGACTTGATGAAAATTTTCTTTTTGAAAATTTAAACAATAGTAGAACATTCTCTCTAATTGAAATGTAAGGTAGTATTAAATTTATAAGACTATTATACGATGTTTTATCGTTTAATAAATTATCATATGTATGTACTATACCTGATCAAATAGTAATAAATGAAGAGAAAATAATAGTATGAACTGTACTGTATTTTTTTTGGAAGACATTTATTAAATTTTTCTTTCTCAAAAAAAAAAAGATGCGATTTTTTTATTTCGATACATAATATCATTTTAGATTAATTTCTGTGACTTGTGATACAGTCAATCAAAGTATTATTTCAATATGAATGATAACAATTAGAAAACTAATTAATTTCTTATATATATAAATCATATCAGATTATTACAATATTTATTTCAAAATAAAATTTATCGAATACCTACTTTTAACAATGTAAACGTTTTGTATATTACAATATTGTATTACTCGAAGAAATAGATTAATGATAGATTCGTTGTTTCAACATATAAATACTACTCGTCAATCTTCTCGTATTATATCATCTTTCTTTTTCTTATTATTTGATTTGTACGTAACCATGTGTATATATTTTTCGTTTACCTTTCGTTCGAGTAATGATATTTAATACATTAAACATGTACTCTAGAACAATTACAAAATATATACATTATATCTCGAAAATACCTTTTGGATGACTGCACATTAATCCTTATACACAATTACTACACATGACTTGTACTGTTTTCGTGTTGATCAAAAATATATATCCATATCACGCCTATCCATATTTTCTTTCTTTTATCTATTTTGAATAATGGTATTGTATATATAATGCTAACAAACTTTATAATGGCAGATGTCGTGCACTTACAATCTCTGAAATTTACAAACAGTATAGATTAAAATAGTCATAGCAAAGGGAAAAAACGTATAATAAAAGTTTTTAAAATAACGAGCAATATGCTCCAATTTTGAGATTTAAGATTAAAAATAATAAATTTTTCATTATTTTTCACAGGAATATTCAGCAAACTGAAATTTTGGATTTAGAAGTTTTTCGCTATAAGCTTTCATGTGAATCATATAAAGTGAACATTTTAAAAATAAATTCTTTATTTTCTTAGTTAAAATGAAGTATCAAATTCAATCTTTCCAATTTTATCCAAAATATATTCTGTATCAAAGACTGATCTGACAAACTTTTCAAAATATCATTAGATACATTCTGATATATTCTTTCCAATGAGTCTATTCTCAAACTAATCCACTTCGGTGATTCAACTAACCTGTCATATCTATATGATCATACTTTCTGAAAATGACATATAGCAACATACAATTTCAGTTATCATCCTTATTTACTAGAAAGTGTTATTCGGCAAGATACTTCACATATATACTTAAATACGTATTTATGCAATATCTTGGCCTCAGAATGTCTTATCTATTTAAGCTAAACCTTTTAGTTTGTTTCTAACTCAAATACATCTATCCAGATTGATCATATACAATCTGTATTGTACAGCTCAATATTACGATCACAAATTTAACCACTATTATACATTACTTCATACAATTAAATCAAGAAACAATTTAAAATAAAAACCGAATAAAAAATACTCGTCTTCAATCGGATTGATCCCCTAAAAAACTTAAATAAAATCATACAAATAAAACTACTTATGATTTATCGATTTAATCCCGTTAACTTGTCTTTTATTCTATTTCTTCGCTCTCTCTATATATATATTCTGAGCTGCATGCGTGTTGGCGGCATATTTCCTTGAATTAAACCTATATTAACAGCTTATCTTCGCTTATGTATTTATCATTCTTGTTAGCCATAACACTATATTAACGCAGGACAGGATTATATCCGATTACTGAACAGGTGCTGTCACTTCTGTGCAATATACGCAAGTAAGGATAAGATAGATATTAAAGAAACATGTGAATCAGGAGATAGAAGGCAACGAATGAAGTCAAGTGAAACATTATCTGTATTTATTCCAGAGATATTACTTTCTTTCTTCACTGTTTTCATTGAGCTTATCCGTTTACGCCAGAAATTTCTAAAGATATGTGTTCAATGATTGTATACAGTCGTTTATAAATGTGCATGTTCGATCTAAACATGTGATTATTTTAAATACATCAGCAACATCATCGAAAATGATTGAACAATGTTGGCAATAACTTATGTACAATGTCTCTTAAGATTATCAATTTTACTTTTTTTATCATTTTTTTAAAATAAATCAGTGAAATATTCATGTAATACTATAATTTGTATTGTAATTTCTTTTAAATATATTAACTTTTTTATATTCATATCATAAACTAGTAAAACCAAAACAACATTCTTAAGAAATGTTGAAGTAACTGAAACTCACTTTAAATAGTGTACAGCGGCTTAAAATATCTCAAAGTAATACAAATTGACTTCAAGCAGATATTGCTGCAGTTTGCTTATGTATGACATCTTTTTTTATTAATTAAAGTAATTCTTTTACAATAAAATATCTTTTACAACTTTAATTAATAACTTATATTCGACATGAATTATCTGAGAGAAAACCACTTTGTTTTTGACCTTAATCAATGTTAAAATTAACAAAATAGCGCTTCGAAAAAAAAAACCACCATAAACAACAAAGTGATACCTGGAAATTAAATGTCAATTGAATATGTGCTTTTTAATAATCCAATTGAAAGTTTATGCATATCATCAATTGATATTAGTCAATGCATTAGTAGATCATGTTGAAAGCTTAAATTAAATAGTATATATCAGAACATTAACAAACTCATCTCAAAAATATAGATCATATCATACACATAAGACCAACATATATTTTTCGGTTATCAGACAGCTAAATACAAGTAAAACAATGATACAAAGTAATAATTAAATTGTGACATTGACGACCCATTGTATACCAATGATAAAGTCTATTTGAAACCATTCAGATTCTGAAAATATTTTAATTTCTTTCTGTAAGATTTTTCTGTTTAACTATAAGAATCTTTGAATATATTATAAGTTAAAATTCCTTCATCATTTTTTTAATAATTAAGTTCGTCATTCAGAAAAAAAAACTACTATATCTATTCATCTAATTTCACAATCACTTTCATTATACACTACTAATCTTATCTATTCTAATAAAATAGAACATAACAAAAGAAATCAATCTTATTTCTATGTTTAGATTATCTGTAATAATGATTATGAAATTATACTTATTTTTGAGTTTGCAATTATTTTCATGTTATGCGATAGAAATATATCCGAAAGCAACACTCGATGAATTTTTTAATTATACTACTTTTCCATTGTTAAAATTTTCACCTACTGGTCAACATTTACTTTTTCAAACTAGACGTCCATCATGGCATACAAATACCTATGAAAATACTTTATGGCTATATGATATTCAAAAACAGACAAAAATATTAATTACAAAAAATCTTCATAAATCAATTAAACCACAATGGTCTCCAAGTGGTAAATCGATCGCATTATTACTTGATAGCAATTCATGTACAAATTGTTCACAATTAGAACAATATATTTATTTATATTCTCTTGCATTAGACAAATTATTACCTGTTCAAATTGGATTAGATATTTCATTAGCTTTCACTTGGTCTAGCAATGATTCATCTCTTTATCTAGTTGAAATTAGTTCATCTTTAACTGAAAAAAATAATGATCTAGATAGTGATGAATGGAAAGATGTTATTGAATATAGAAAAAACCAGAAACATATATACAGTAAAATTTATCGTGTTGATCTTAATGAAGATAATCTTTTATTCCCTGCTAATATAAATATTATCAAGAATGTTTCGTTTTTAATTAGTGAATTATTATTTGTTCCAATAGAAGAAAAACTCATCTGTTCATCTGCATCATGGAACATTGAAAACGTGCAAGATTTCGAATTATATTCAATTAATCTTCGGAATATTTCATCATTGTCAAGACTAACAAATAATGTAGTACTCGAGAAAGATTTAAGTTTATCATACGATGGTAAATATATACTCTTTAGAACTTTTAGTCGAGGTTCAAGTGAAGGAAAAATTAATGATACACAAGAACGTCTATATTCATTAGATTTAATTAATGGAGAAATAATACGTTTAGGAGAAAGTTTTAATGGTAATATTATGGGATATACACTAGGATACAATCAAACTATTTATATATTTGGACAAGAAGGAACAGAGGTACAAATTTATACAGAACAATTACAAACAAAAAATTTCAATTATCATAATGGATGGAATGGATCTTATGAATCTCTTGCTTCATCAAATAAAAATCAATCTCTTGCATTTGTTTATTCATCATTTGAAAAACCAATGGAAATATATATTATTAATAATATAGAACAGCTTTCATCAGCACAAATTATTACAAATGAAAATGACCTCCTTACTCAACGAAGTCTACCTAGAATCAAAGTATATAGATGGAAAAATGACGATGATGATGAAATAATAGAAGGATTATTACATTATCCACCTGGACAATATGAATCAAAAAATCTACCTCTTCTCGTACTTATTCATGGAGGACCATATGCTGCAAGATTAAATCGATTAGAACCAGATTGGTACTATTCGGCTCCATTAATGGCATCAGAAGGTTGGCTAGTTTTAGAACCTAACTATCGAGGATCAACAGGATATGGTGATAAATTTCTTAACAAAATTCGTTATAAACCATTATCTGGACCAGGAAAAGATATTCTTTCAGGAATTGATCATTTGATTAAGGATGGAATTGTTGATTCACATAAACTTACTGTTGGTGGTTATAGTTATGGTGGATTTTTAACAAATTGGCTTATTACACAAACACAACAATTTAATGCTGCTCTATCAGGTTCTGGTGCAATTGATTTTACTTCTGCATGGGGTATAATGGATTTACCTATATTGATTGGATATTTATTTGGAGGATTTCCATGGGAAGTTCCACATATATATCAAAATGAGGCACCTATTTATCAGTTCGATAAAGTGCATACACCTACACATATAGTTACTGGCGACAATGATATCCGAGTTCCAGCTAGTCAAAGTTATATGTTGGAACGGGCACTCTATTATCGGAAAGTACCAGTAAAGCTTATCGCTTTTCCCAATGAAGGACACGAATTAGATATTAATCCTTGGTATGGAAAGATAAAAGTACGAGAAGAACTTAAATGGTTACAAAAGTATGGTCATCAATCATCGATAAACATAAAAAACTAAACATGTATTGCTTTAAAACTACGTTCTAGCTACAATTTTCTTCATGAATTTAAAAGAATGCTTTAATTGAGCGAAATAGATAGAGCAATAGTTGTCCTTCTTTACAATGTACATACGATAATTCAGAAGTTCTTGGTATATCTTCATTTTTATTCAATGAATCCATTTGTGGGATGTCTTGTAATCAAACATGTATTTTCTGACTAGTATCTCTCGATTCTTAGTCTTCTTATGGATGACCACTTAATTTTCAATTGTAATAAATAATATCCTAATAGGAATTTTCTGCTTTAGAATACAAATTTTTTGTATTTCTGCTGAAAAGATATTCATTTATTATATTCAATGTACAAGAATCTGAAAAATATGTTATAGAATAATGTATGTTTTGCTTTTAAAACTGATCAGTAAGTTGTTTGAAGTATTTTCATCATTAGATTTTGTTCTACAATTAAAGTCAATCGGTACTAAGACTGAATAAGAGAATGATGAATTAAAATTCAAAAAAGGATCGTTTTTCTTAATATTCGATCACTCTGCTTTGACAGAATCTAATAACGAACGTATGTGAATCACTCTCGCAATATCTTCTTCAATTTTTATTACGTTCCTATGTTCTGAAATGAGCCTGAAGGTCATCCTACACTGTTTTCCATAAAAATTTTTCTCAGAATAACAGTAATGCATACATGCACTATCGAAATTGTTTACTATACAATTACAATAAAAACTTATGCTATGCAACAGTATTTTATTTTTCTTAGGTATTGTTCTTTTTTTAATTTTATTTTATTTATAGCAATAAAATTAAACTGAGAAACTATTTATAAAAACACAATATCCAGATATATAAAAACTGTTAAAATGAGATTCAAATCATTTTTATTTTTAATTAAGTCTTTTACAGTTAAAAGTAAATTAGAATAAATTATTTTCTAATAAGGAAACTCACGTTATTAAATTATATAGTATATACGAAATCAATTAACAATGAAAATATTTGATTTTCAATAGATGATATATATGTGTATATATGGAAGAACTATGTCATTATTAGTATTTATTTATTAGATTGATTTCGCAATTTTATTATATTAGAGAATAAAAGTTATCAATGTCGTGTTGGTGGAGGACCTGGGAAAGGTCCGGGAAAAGGTCCAGGAAAAGGACCAGGTGGTCGTTGGCCACCACCTCCTCCTACTGGTGCTGGTGTAGCAGTTGGATCAACACCGACTGTGATTTCACCTGCCATTCCTCCATTAAATTCACCCGTAAGAAATCTGATCGGTATAATCATTGTTGCTCCATTTGATTGTTTATAGATCATATCCTCATCATTGCGTGTACGTTGAATAGTATGCGTTGAATAAGGATGAACTCTAGCAACTGCATCAGTCAGTGAATCATCAAAATAAAACTGTCCAGTATGTGAAACATGTCCATCTTTAGCATGAATTACTCCACCAATACTAGCCAAACTAGCTCCAATATGTACTTTAACATGCATATGTGTTGCACGACCACGATACCAACCTGGATAGATAGTATTGAATACAGCTACACCTTGAGAATTGGTTATTTGTTGACCTAATATTTTCTAATCAATGTGACATAAAAGAATAAAAAAAAAGTAGTAATTTACCTCGAAAGAATGTTGAATTATCGGTTTGTCCACCCATTTGTCCTTGACTAGCAGCAATATAATGTGAATAAAGACCTATACTATCACAATGCCACAAATCAACAACAGCATTAGGTATAGGTGAACATGATCTTGTATCCAGTACTGTTATTGCCAAACGAAGTGGAATACCTGGTCTACTCTCTCTATTATATTTACAATCAAACAATTTTATAAACAAAGTAAATATTTTACGTAATATCTTGTCGTACAGTTGAATTCCAATAGTAAGGTCCTTCTGTGACTTCTGCAGCAAGAAGACAAGAACCAGCTGCTCGTGCACATCGTCTCACTAATGATAAAAGAAATTCAATTTGTTTTATTTAAATTATTTCTATCTTTTACCTGATTCATGCTGGCAGACAACCATTTGAACAGTAATGACCAAAAGTACAAATTTGACAAACATTTCTAGGAAACAAACAGTAACCTACGCTGAATTTATTTATTATTGAAAATCTCAATAACATTATATCACTACCGTGCCTTTTTGTAATAGCATGAACCTCTTTCAATCTTTGTCCTATTTCCTCTAAGCATTAATTCTCATCTGTGTAACATATACAAACACAATTCCATTTTGGAAATACTAACTTTATAAAAACATATGATGAGAATTTTTATTCTATTTCTTCACGAGATTGATTTACTTACTGTACTCTGATTGATTTGATTAATTTATTTAGCAAAATCCTTTATATATATACGAAATCATTCTGTTAAAAGTACATTCTTGGCACATTATATCATAGCATCTTTTACTATCATTTTACATCAAATCAATCCTATGTACTTTTTGTTTTAATAATAAGACTATTCACCTGCCACTATTTTTCATAGTTATGTATTTTAGGTGTCGTATTTCATACAACAAGGAAAAAGGATTAGAATAATAGAAAAAGAAACAGAAAATCGAATTAGATTGCTAGACAAATAATTTGTCTTTTATTTTGATTATCATATAACTATTCTTTACTTAATTTATATCATCATACAAAATGATTTTTTTTCTCGAAAAAAATATTATTTGCTTTTTGTAATTGAGAATTTTCATATTATATCTTAGATAGATAAAAACGTTTAACCGATATTTATTTTTATGTTTAACATTGAACAAATCCGCAAAAGAATACAAAATATGATCAATGTTTCTATTAAATAAAGAACTAACAAAAGTTAGTATTTAATTAATAGAATAGTACAGAAGACAAAAAAAGTGAACTATTTATTTATTTATGATCTATTAATTTTCTTTTTTGATGAATTTCTATCAGATTTTGATGATGATGAAGTTGAAGATGTTGAAGAAGATGATGATTCGCGACGACGATGATTACGACGAAAACGTTGTCGTAAAAATTCTGGTGTTGGTGAATGAGATTTATTTGGTGATTGTCTTTTTTTATTACGATTTTTTGATGAACGACGTGATGAAGATGAAGATGAGGATGTTGTTGATGATGAAGATTGAGAAGAAGATCGATGATAACGACGACGAGGTGGTGGAGAACGACTAAATAAAATAAAATTTATAAAAAAAAAACGAATAAAAATAATTTACCTTCTTGATCTTGATCGTGATCTTGATCGACTACTTGAATGACGTCGTGAACGATGATGACGAAATCTAGCTGATGATTGACGTAATTCAGATTCTCGAGCTTCACGTTCTTTTTCTTCTCGTTCTTGTCGTTCACGTTGTTGATCTTTATCTTTTTGAACTAATATAATCAAATAAAAGCTAATATAAAGAAAGAAAAAATCAAATAAAATAATTTACATTGTTTTTTTAATAAACTTTGCATTCGACGTCGAAGTTTTTCTTGTGGAGTTTTGACTGATGAATTCTATTGAAAAAGAGAAAAATTTATTAAAATAAATTTTATTATTATTTTTACTTTAGTTGTCGTTGATTCATTAGAAATTTTCTGTTCGTTATGATTCGAAGGAGTTGTTATTGAATTTTGATTACGTCTTGAGAAGAACAAAAGAAAAAGAAGTTTTTTAAAGAATGTTTTTATGTTCATTTACTGTCGAGCTTCTTTTCGTTTAAGATACTGTTGAAGATCATCTTCTTCTTCATCATCTTCATCATCATCATTATTATTTTCTTCTTTATCATCTTTCTTGTCTAATCTAACAATTTTTATTGTTGGTTTTTCATCATCAGATAAAACTCGTCTTTCTCTTAATATTTAAAAAAAGAATTATATAAATTAGAAATAAAAAAATACAAAATTAAAACATACGGTGATGAATCTTCTTTTAATTTTTGTAATGTAGATAAAAGAACTTGACTTTTTCTTTGAACTGTTCGACATGGAATAAATGATGTTCTAAAAAATAAAATAATTATATGAAAATTATATAATAAATAAATACGTTGGTGCGGGTAATCGTGGTGGTGTAACTAATCGACGAGTTCGTATTGGAATAATATTTGGTTCAGCTTTCTTTTTTGCTTCACGACATTCATCAAGTAAAGATTTTTCAAAAGGTCTTTTTCGTTTTAAATCATTCATTTTTGATGTATCATCATCACCAAATGCTGTAATAAATTCAATTTTTTCCTTTATTGGTGTTGTATCAATAGGTGATGGAGATCGAGATTTTGATTTTGTTTGTACAACTGGTAATTTTGGAATTTCACGACTTAAATAACTAAAAAGAAAAAAAATATTTGAAATAAAAAGAAAGAATGAAAGAAAAAAAAATACCTTGGTGGACAAAAATCACGTTCTTTAATTCGTCTTTCTTTTGCTAAACGACGTTCACGACGAGCTCGACGACCCTATTTTTTTTAATAAATAAAACGATAATATATATATATTAAAAATTTTATCCTACTTTAACAGGTACATCTTGTTCTCTTTCTAATTTATTTTCTCTAATAGCTTGCATTTCTTCTCGATCAAGTATTAACATACGTGCATAATCTCCAAATGCCATTCCATAATGTGTAGCAACTTTATTTAATGATGCTTTATTTTCACTTGTTAATTGACTTATATCAATTTCAATATCTAAATCATCATCTTCATCATCATTTTCATTATCATTATCATCATCATCAATATCATCTGTTGTTGCTGTTGTTGTTGTTGTTGTCTTTTTTGATGATGTTGGAAGTGGTGCATCATCATAAACAAAACCAATTTCCGCTTTTTTTGTTGACGATCTAAAAGAAAAGAAAAGAAAAAAAATCGATAAATCAATTTGAGCATTTAAATAACAGGACTACTTTTCGAACGCTCGCTTTCTTTGTCCTTTTTTTTTTTATATTCTCTATTGGACAAAGCCTACTTTTTCTTCTTGGCCTCTTTTGATGCTGGATGATGATCATCTCGTAGTGCACCAAATTTTTCATCAAATTCAATATCACGTAAACATTGTTCTTCATTAACTAAAATTAATTTAGAATTTTTTTTATTTTAAAATTCGTTTTTTCTTTTTTCTTACCACCAGTTGATTCATTATGAATTAAAACTCGATAACGTTCATAATTGCATAAACGTTCTTCATTTTGTTCTGTTTCATTTAATGATCTATTATGTATAAAAGAAGGTATACTTTATTCTTTGAATTGATTCGATATGGTACGTAAAAAAAATTGAAAAAGTACCGACTCGGAGCCTTGTTGAATCTGTTGATGTTTTAAAGCATATTCATCGATTACATCCAAATGTGAACGAACATCAAATCGATCAATCATTGTTGTTTCATCATCACGCCATGGTGTTCTACAAAATATAAGTGCGTAAAGTTTTTTTTTTTAATTTAATATAAAGTTCATAAAATATCTTACAATGTTGATTCAGCAGCTATGGCAATTGCTGGATCTAGATGAATTTTAGCTGGACGACCCCAAATTTGTAAGAATTCAGCTGGATCACGTTTCTATAAAAAAAACAAAGATGAATCTTGTTTTCTTTAAATAAATTAATACGAACAATTCTTTCATAGTATTCTTTTCGTCGTTCTGATCGTTTTTTATAATCAACAATCATTCCACGTAATTTCTTTTCATGTTTTCTCATTTCTTGCCACATGATTTTAAACTTATTTTTCTTTGAAATCTACAATTCAAAAAAGAAGAAGAAGAAAAAGAAAAAATATAATGTGGATAAAAAAAAAAAAAAAAGAAAATTGATCAAACAGAGATTCATTCACTGTATTCATTCGAAACAAGAAGAAGAAGAAGAAGACGAAAAAAAAACTAAAGAATTAATTTTGTTGTTGTTGACGTTTCATTAATGCTTTCATTTGAGCAAGTTGATCAAGAAATTTAAGTATTCGTTGTTGATCATCTTCAATTTCTTTTATAGTACAATCTTTTATTTTATTCATTAAATCATGTACTTGAATATAATCACGTCCAAGAAAATATAAAATTGTTAAACAATGATAAATTTTATTTAATTCTTGTATCATTGGATTTGTTTGTTGATTTTCAAGACGATATGATAATAATGTTTGAAGTGTATTATGTGCTTCAGCTTCTGTTGATAAATCTAAATAAATAAATAAAATAATATATATTAATTAAAAAAAAAAATAATTTTACCAAGTTTGGATGAATTTGTCATATTATCATCATTATCATCATCATCTTTTTTTCCTAAAATCGCATCCATATCAGTAAATATAACACGTGTTTGAAGTAATCGACGTAAATAATTATACCACATTTGTGTTACTTGTGTATATAATGATTCTGTTACTTCAAGACGATTCATTAATTTAAATACTTTACCTAAAAGAAAATAACCTCCAGCTACTTTATGATGTTCTGTACCATAAAAAAGTGAAGCATCATATATCTAAATAAATAAAAATAAA
>JAJEKB010000543.1:391360-475596 GCA_022393335.1 Macrotrachela quadricornifera
AAAAAAAATTATGACATTCGAGATGTCACTAGACAACAGTGATTGTAAAAAAACCTCTATCTTCAAATTTATAATTGGTCAGCATCCATCAACCGTTCCGTATGTGACATCATAAAATATAATAAAATATGCACCTTTTTTTTTACGAACCTGTATTTTGAATAATCTAATTCGTCTATTTTCTCCGTTCTTCTGGATTTATCAGCAAAAGGTACAATAATTAAAAAAAACGCATGAATAGCTTTTATTTTTCGTTTACTAAATTATTTCTCTTTAGATGAGTTCTGTTGCTCGTCGACCAGCTTTACTTATCGATAGTTTTAATCGTTTGCATAACTACTTACGTATTTCACTTACAGAACGATGCAACTTAAGGTTATTAAAAATAGCTTTTTTTTTTCTATGATGATAAACTTAATACATTTATTATAATGATTATTATATAGATGTCAATATTGTATGCCTGAAAAAGGTGTTGATTTATCACCAGCAAATCATTTATTAGATACAAAAGAAATTTTACGTCTTATTCGTATATTTGCAATATATGGTGGAGTTAATAAAATTCGTCTAACCGGAGGAGGTACGTCGTGGTAACAGGTAAGTGGCTTCTTTCTAACGCATAAATATTTTTATTTAAATAAATGTTAGTTTGAATTTTTTTTTCTATTTTTTGAATTTTTTTCTTAGAGCCAACAATTCGTAAAGATCTTATTGATATTATACATGGAATACGTTCATATCCATCGATTAAAACAATTGGTATAACAACAAATGGCGTACTTTTACATCGTTTACTTGAACCACTTGCTCAAGCTGGTCTTAATTCATTAAATATATCATTAGATTCTTTAGTTAAAGAAAAATTTGAATTTTTAACACGACGTGCAGCATTTACACGTGTTTTAACAAATATACGTTTAGCATTGGATATGCCTAAATTATATCCATTAGTTAAGATAAATTGTGTTGTTATGCAAGGAGTAAATACAGATGAATTAAATGATTTTGTTGAATTAACATATAAGCAAGCAAATTTAGCTGTACGTTTTATTGAATATATGCCATTTGATAATAATAAATGGAGTGAAAAAAAATTTTTTCCATATGAAGAAATGTTAAAAATAATAAAACAAAAATATAATTTAGAAAAACTTCCACAACAAGATAAAAATGATACAACAAAATGGTATCGTGTAAATGATAATTCTTATCATGGAAAAGTTGGTTTTATTACATCTATGAGTGAACATTTCTGTGCAACATGCAATCGAGTTAGAATAACAGCTGATGGACAATTAAAAGTTAGTATAAAAAGAAAATATTTTGTATAAAAATAACAAAAAAAAATCTATTTAGGTGTGCTTATTTGATAATAAAGAAGTATCATTACGTGATGCTCTTCGATCAAGTTTAAGTGATGAAGAAATTTATGCATTAATACAACGAACATTATATAAAAAAGAAAAAGAACATTTACCAGTAAATATTTTAGCAACACAAGAAAATCGTCCAATGATTTTAATTGGTGGATAAAAACAAAATATATTTATTTCTGTGATTTGTGCAATCAAACAACAGTGAAAAGAAAATTATTTTTATTTGCTTGTTTCTTTTTTTTTTTTGTTTTATATTATTGTTTAATAAACAATGATATTTACTTCTATTAAAGTAACACTATACGCTAAATTTTTTTTGTCTTTTTTTTTTCAGAATAATGTTGATAATAAGTAAAATCCTACTTATCTTTGTTATCATTTCTCCTAGTGTTTCATCAGGAGAAGAATGTGTAAGTAAATTTTTGCCGTTTTTCATTTTATTTTAAGGTCTACTAATATTTGCTATATTGTAATATATAATTTCTACTTATAGTCTTTTATTTATAATCAATAATGACCAGCAATAATCATTAACCTTGAAAATATTATTGCAACTGAAAAACAAAATTGAGGAGTGTGTAATATTATTAAAACATAGGGTCTAGGTTAAGATATTTTACTTTTAATCTATAGTATAATCAATATGATTTTTCTTAATGATTATTTGCTTATTTTTATTTTTATTTTTTTGTTTTCTTCAATTGGATATATTTCTTGGTTTATTTTATAATGAAAAGGCAAAAGAGAAAATAACTTATAATAAAAAAAAAACATTTTGATTTGTTTGTTTATTTATTTATATTTATAATTTTTTAAATATATTTTACTAATTTAGGAGAATACGAAATATATTCTATCAAAATGTAATAAACAAAGAGATTATCAATGGTTAATCGAAGTACCAAAATCTAAAACATCTTGTGATGGAAAATCAATTGCTAATCCTCAAAGTGTTCCATGCAGTAAATTAATTTTAATGAACCCTTTCGAGGCGATGTTGCCCATTGGTGGATGACGCTACAGTTTAACGAGAAACAGTATAGAAAATCACTTTCTTTTGCTTTTTTTTCCTTAGATAAGAGGTTAAACACAATGTGTTATCTACTCCGTCCTGAATATGTTTTTTGAGTCTTTTATTTCATAGCATGATATTTCTTCGCAAAACAATCAAAATAAAAGAATTAATTATAGTCAGAACAATAGATTTTTGTTTTCTTTTTGTCGTATAGCTCTTTTTCTTGATTGTGATTCTTTTCCCTTCTCATAGTAGTCTACAGTGTCTGTGAACATTGCGTGCCGATTCTTCTTTTTCTGCAAGCTCATAATCAGCAACTTTACACTTCGAATTACTTGTTGATTGTTACTTCATACCAACTTTCAGCATCTCGAATGACATACTTAGATGTAACGATCGTACAAGATTCAGAAAACTATATCATGATCACATGAGTTCTCTTATAGTTTTCCTTTTAAATCAAATAGGTGCTAACTATTGCCATTCGAAATATCAATTCGAACGTCATCTATTGATATCATTTTATGGATTGCCTGAGGCATGTATAAAATGCTGATAGCTAATCAGATAAATCTATACTTTGTTTTCTTCTACTGGAGAATGCTTACTGATGAAGATAAGAAAAATGTCTTCTAATTGCACCTATAGGAGATGTAAATTATAACAGAAAGAATCAAAGATGATACTCTGAAAAGAAAACAAAAACAGATTGACATTTTCTTTCGCTATATTGTTCCTAGTGAGAATACATTTGAGAGAAAGAGAAAAGCAAATTTGAGTAACTACTCAGCTCTATGTAGAATAAGACCACTGTGTAATGATACAAACAAAAAAAGGAAAAGTGAATGGGTGTACATATTGAAAAGTCCAACGAGTACATTTATCCAGAGTGAATAGCATGAAGATGAATGTGTTTAAATCATTTTCTATGAAAACCGAATCGCCTCGAAAGGGTTAATATACTATTACAAAAAAAAACTTATTTATTTTTGTTAAGATTTTGCTTGTTCAAAAGGACAAACATTTGATAAAGTTACACTTCATTGTAAACAATGTAAACCAGGAACATTTTCACTTGGTGGTGGTTATCAATATACATTTGATGACTCAGAAGATATTAGTAAAACAATGCCAGAACTTACTCTTACAGCAACAGCATTAGTTGGCTTACATGATGTTGAATGTAACAAACACGAGTAAATATTTGAAAAATTTATATATATATAATACATTCTAAGAAAAATTATTTTTAGACTTTGGAAAGTAAAAAATAATGTATTACAGGGTGATGTTAAACCTAATTGTGCTATTTATTTTTCACTTCGATTTAAACTCGAACAAGCCGGATCAATCACTATAAAATATAATTTAGCTACATCGTATGCTTTTGCAGTGGTAAAAATTGCCCATCGAAATTATTTAATTAAAATTTATAATAAAAAAAAAATTTTTGTATAGGTTACATCACGATGTAATTCTGCTATTAGAAATGATGACGATGATGATGATGATAGTAGTAATCTAAAAGATGAAAATGAATTTACTCTTCAGCCAACAGGTTATGGTACTTGGAAGACTAAAAAAGTAAAATAAGAACTTCAAAAATTTTTTTCTTGTATTCTAAAATAATTAATTATATAGATTGGAATTGCCGACGAAGGAGAATATACACTTTCAATGTATACAATTGGTTTAAATAAATTTCATTTTCCATTTTCAATTGCATCAATTATTATTGATGGTTAGAAATTAAAAAAATATTCTATTGTACCTTACATATCGTCTTTATTGTAGGCGTTCAAGCTATTCAAGATTGTACCCTCTGTCCACCAGGTAAAATAGATGATTATTTGTTTAGTATATTCATTGATTCTACGTTTAATTATCAAATTTCTCTGCGAGAATGTTCAATGTTATAGATCATGACTTATATCTATCACAATCTTATTTATTATAGGTTGTAATGTGCTATAAGTCTTGATAGATACTATTAAAATCTTTTCATATGCTATAAAAGTAGCTTTATTATGATTTACATTTAATTTCATGCGAATTTTTTCTGCGAATATTGTATTTTTAGGTACATACGCTGATAAATCAGGTTCTCCCATTTGTAAATCGTGTCCAATAAATACATATGCTGAAGATGAAGGCTCTACTGAATGTGTGCCTTGTGGTAACGGCAAATATGCAGGTAAAAATTTATAAAAAAAAATCTATTGGTTCATAAAAGATTAAATTAGATGAAGGTTCATCAAAATGTTTACAAAGACCAACATGTGAAGCAAAACATTATAAAAAAGTATTTACTGGTTGTGATAAATCTGATATGGTAAAATTAGTTTTCTTTTTTATTAAAAAAAAATGATTGAATATAAAAATTTATTAGGCAACAATTACATATGAACCTATTCAACCAAAAATTTGTATAAATGGTGGTCCTCCAACAGAAACAAAACAATCACCTTGTGGAACATGCAATCCGTTCGTACCTTTTTTTTTTATTATATAGAGCATTCGAAAATTAATGGCAAAAATACTTTATTTTTTGATGATGTTTGAGAGAAAATAATGTTATAGTATGAAATTTTCGATACAAACTGTTTTTGTTGAAAATTAGCTAGAAGCATAAGATCATAATGAATGAGGTATTTTTGGATTTTACTTTATCATCATTTGATATATTGTATGAAAAAAATTAGATCAGAAAAAGAAAACGAATTCATCGTTTATCAAAAAAAAAATTGTATTTTCACAGTGTCGAAATTTGATCACTCCAAATTTTGATACAACTATAAAATAAGCAATCCTTTATAAGTTATAGAGCTTTTCATTCTGCATCTTGTAGTATATTTTTGTTCTTTCTTACTACAACGTATTAAGTGATGATGCAATAAAATGCAAAAGTGCTTCTTTTAGTTTATCTTAAGTATATTCTTTTTAAATTATTTTATTTTTATATTTTAGTGGTATGTATAAAAAGAAAGATACAGGTACATGTGAATTTTGTCCACCAAATACATATTCAAATGGAACATCAAATGAATGTCTTCCATGTTCAAGTGATCTATCACTTATGCCTGGTTTATACTATAAAAATTGGAATGCATTTCCAATTTATTTTAATAGAAGTTATATATCTTCTTCTGAAAATGGAAATGGTAAGTATATATGAATCTTATTTTATTTATATGAGAAATATTTCTTTTATATACATATATAAATAGATGAATCTGTAGATGATCAAAGTTGGGTTAGTATTAGTTTATTAAAATAAAAATTTATATTTATTTTGATTTGATAATTTTATTGAATAGATTCCAAGTATAGAATATATATCAAGTCACTCACTTCCTGATGTAGTTACTGTATTGAGTTTAACAGTTGCTCAAGGTTTTCGTATAACAGATCTAGCAAAAGCTACAAAAGAATATGGAACAGTATATTTTAAATTTTCAATTCAATGTCATTTATCATGTGCATTATTTTTTATTTCTCAAGTAATTTTAATAGTTATTAAAAAAAAAAGTCTTTTTTTTTTTGTTTATTAGGATATTTTTGATGATGACGCTGACGATTGGAAAATTATTCATAAATGGAATATTGGCGAATCTTCTAATCATAAGAATATAACAGAATACACGTATGATTTTTTTACTGATAATTAATAATTATTTTCTTATTTTTTTTGTTATTGTTAGGCATTCAGTAACATATCCAGATGAAGTTATATTTAGTTGGCTTTTTACTTCTGAAGATGCAGATCAAGGTACTGATGAAATTCGTATTTATGAAACTCGTGTTACTAATACAAAACTTGGAGGATCTGATCGATGTGTTAATTGTTTAACAACTAATAATGAAGCCACCGAGTAAAAATAACAAACAAAAAAAAAGAATTTTTATTTTTTTAACGTTAATTTTTATTATCTATAGATGTAAATCATGTGCGCCTGGACATATTTTATCTAATAATACTTGTATACTTTGTCCACAATCTACTATTGCTAGTCGTGTTCGATCAAATGATCTTGTTCCAACAGTATGTAAACCATGTGCAAATTATACAATATCAGATGATGGTATTTCATGTTATGTACCATGTAAACAATCGTTTAATGGAAGTATTCAATATGATTTAAATACAATATCAACGTATGAATAAATGAAAAATAAGAAAAAAATTTTATTTAAAATTTATTTTAGTACTCAATTCCATGGCTCAAAATTATTTACACAAAAAGGTAGTGGATATTTTCATGTATTTAATGCAACTATTTGTGGTAAAACAAGTGTTACATGTGCAAAAACATTAGTATGAAAATAAAATTTATAATGAAAAAAAAAACATAATATTTTATTTATTTAGTCATTAAATGGTATGAAACTTCGAGCGAAACAAATGAAAATTGATTCAAAATTATGTCGTATGGGTTCTATACCAGATGACAATGATACCGTATCAGCTGTAGCTTATATTGATGAGTAAATTTTAAAATAATATATTTATTTTATTTTATAATTTAAAAATAATTTTACTTTATATTTAGTTTTGGTGAAAAATTATTAAATATATCATTATCGACATCAAAATATTTTCCACCTCTTCGTTCTGATTATAATTTAAATGATATAACACTTGTTTATCAAGCAAATACATCAGATTCTCAATCAACTTGTTCTGAACGTATTACATTTTTATCATTACGTTGTGATCATACATTTGAAGATGAAAAAAATGTATCAATGAAATATAAATTACAAACACCGAATGATTGTGCAACAGGTACTTGTGATGGTTGTACATTTCATTTTCTTTTACGAACACCTTTTGCTTGTCCAATATGTGATGAAAAGACAAATGGTTTTCGAACATTTAGTGGTCCTTGTAAATTTGGTAAACAAGAAATTCGAAAAATACCTTATCCGTATGTATTATATTTTCTTTAAAGATATATTTACATAAAGATTATCCAAAAGTATTAATAACATTAAAGAAAAATATGAAAAGTATTAGATATGTTTTTGAACTACCTTGGGCAGTGCTTGAGTCAATGATGTTTCATTTATTTGATTAGTTAAGTTACATTTGATATTATTATTGAGCCAAAAGTGTGACATGATTTTGATACCTTGTTATGTTAAATATTTAATAACTATTTTTCTTTGGCAACAAGTCTGTGACATTTTTTAATATAAAAGTTACGCTCTATATTTTTATTTTGTTCTACACTATGTATAAGAATAGGATCATTTGATTTAAAGAATATAGAAAATAAAGCCTTTGACTCAAATCTACTTCAATGAACAACAGCAGTTGATGATTCGTCATCATTAATCCAATCTGCACTTAACTTGTCTATGATAAATTCATGACTCATCACTGGTAGTAATATAACCTAATTGCCAGAATCCATTACGAAATTTCAGCAAATTTTAACTCTTGCTTTTATTCATTATTGAGTCGATGGATCGATCTACTGTGATGTGACTTTTTTTTATCATCTGTAAGTTCGGAAACCAGACAACCTGATTGAGAAATATCATTGATATCTTTTCTTCCTTTATGAAAACGCTTTGCCTACTTTGCAACTTTTGGTTATGATGAAGCATTAAATCCCAATATTGTTATAAGTTCTTCATGAATTGTCTTTGTATCAATATCCAAAATACTTCAAATTTTATTAAAGTATCGATCAAACTCATTATCCATTTTTAGAAAAATTTTTTTTTTCCAATACGGTTTTATCTGAAGGAATAAAACTGTACAAAAACTTAAGTTATTATTTATAGTACTTAATAGAAGAGGTTCTACTATTTATTCATGAAATAAATACTGTAATATTAACTAGTTTATAAAATTAGTAATAACATTATTAGAATTTTTCGGATAATCTAATGCATGATTTTCATTAAAAAACTTTTTTTCTATTATATAGATACTGTTCACATAATTTAACTGAAAAAGTTGAAATTCATCGTTGTTCAATTTTTTCATTGGAAATACAAATAGTTATTGGTTTATTTATTATCATTGCGGGTGTATTAATATCAGTAGTTATTATTTGTTGGAGAAAAAATCGAAAGTAAATATTAAAAAGACAAAAGAAAATTCATTTAAATCATTAAATATATTTATATATATATTTATTATTATTAGACTTGAATATCGTTATATGAAACTAATTGAAAATGCTAATCCTGATGATGATACACCAATTGATAATGTTTGTGCACAAATTAGTGATGAAGAAGATTCTGGTGAGGAAATACAATTTAAAAAACAATCAAGAACAAAAAAAATTTTCAATGCTGTTCGAAATGTTATTCGAAAAGTAATAATTAAAAATTATTTTACTTTTTTTAATGAATAATTTTATTTAGAATTCTGCAAATGGACAATCGGAATCATTCGGTGGTGATTCTTTTTTATTGACAAATACATTAACAAATGACGCTTGAATCTCGACATTCCTTTAATTTTGTTTTATTAATTGACATCCTGATTTGCTTATTAAAAACATAACAGTGATAATCTGTTTTCTTTTTTGAATTTATTCTAGTGCATAATTTAATTTAATTGTTTTTTTTTTCTCAAAATTTTATTTACCCGTCCGTTGACTGAATATTGAAGATCTTTACTCATTGATTAAATCAACCATATTTTATTCTGAATCTCTTTTTTCGTTTTTTTTTTCTTAATATTATATTTATGTGCAAGTGTTTTGTTTTCTGTGTTGCATGTTAATATTTTATTCAAGTATTATTATTGTGATTTAATCTTTAAAATAATATATGATAATAAAATCAAAGGCGACAACGAGCATGAATTTATTTTTCTCTGCTTAAAACATAGATAGATCAAGTTCTAGATTTAGGAAAGACAGATATATTGATAGTATTTTTGAAATTATAGTTTTAAAAAAGACATGCCTTCATATAAATCGATTGATATAATTCGTAGACGAATGAAAAATGTTCAAGAAATTCTATGTATTACTTTGAAAGTCAAACGATATGAAAGAATTGGTAATTCATTCATTCATTACAGTTGCTGGATTTTCATGTATTATTAATAATCATCAGTTTGTTTGCACAGATCTTTGATTTATTATGAGTGGAATGACGGCGAAAATGATTGATCTAAGTAAAAGAATTTTGATAAATATTCATAAAGTATACATTTTGATGTATGTTAATTCTATTAATAAAATAAAATATTGTGATTGAAACAAGCTTTTTTTTTTATTATAATTTAGATTTTGTGTTATTTTACAATCATGTTGTTCCAAAAGAAGGCAAGCAAATATTTTAATATGTACTTTATATATGGCTTGAATATATACATATAATCTCTCTGATTTTTAAGACATTTGATATATTTGATAAATATTGAGCGGGTTTTGAAAAATTTGTATTAGGCTGCAGAGAACTACATATTCTACCTTCATTTACTTATATTATAAGGATACATTTGGTTTTTTTGTAGTTGAAAGACAGATAGTAAGACCAGTAACGTATTCAGGATTTAGTAATAAGTTGGGCTCAACCCTAATATTTTCCAGAAACCCAGAAAGAATAGTATGACTTTTCTCTAGCTGATAGCAAACATACTGTTTTAGAGCATCTAAAATATCGGAATGACTGATATTTTATCACGAGAAGACCTTCAAAGACACCGTTAGATCTTTTTAACAGTATTTATTTTTAAACAATAATAAAAATTAACGTAATAAAATTCTACCGTCCTTGTGAAGAATTGAAAAAACATCAATTACTTTGTCATAGTTAGTATCAATCTGATCTTCGATAGATAACCGCCATCCTCGCTTATGTTTATTTATAAAAAACACAGGCTATATATAAGATAGTGGATTACACATCATTAGGATGTATCCATCAAATAGTGGAGATAATCCCATCAGATGCAATACATTAGAACAACCTATAATAGTGACATAGACAAAACGGTAATATTAGAAAGGAAAAGTTTAGCTTTTATCTTTGCCACTGCCACTATTATATTTTACTCCAACTATGGAACGCAAGAGAACGAAAAAGATTTATATTTATATTTTTGTATATATCAAATAAAACAATTCTTATCATTTCTATTTCCGACGAAGGACACTGTGCCGAAACGTCAAATAAAGAGACTAAAATTCAACTAACGGTTAAAAGAAGAGAATTATCTTAAGGTATGATAGCATATACATAACAATAATACCAAACGTCATGAACATGCATCTAGATGTTCGCATTCAGGATAAATTCGTAAATAATTGAATCATCTTTTCGTTAAAACAAAATTTTACAATAGAAAAGAAACACTAATGCCATTCAAATCTGGTTGATTGCATTAAAAATGTACATAATAATTCGATGTGCCTCTAAGTCTTATAAACTTTGAATATTTTTCTCTACTAATTTCACATTTCCTAACGTATCAATACATTTTAAGTTGATTTTTTGAAATGGCAACAATGCCGATAATTTTCACTATATACGCATATTCCGCTATTTGTCACCGGGTTAAGTTACCACAATCGCATGTTATCACTAAATAATATATTGATGATTAATGAAACAGAGTCTCAACTGTCATTTGATCTAGATTAAATAGTTTGATTTGTTTTGTTTCTAATCAAACTTTCTTCTTTCTTTCTTTATCTTTATAATGAAATCTAAAGCCATATGAAAATTGTATTTAAACTCTGATCATATTAGTTATTACCAATCATAAGATTTTATTCAATATGAATAAGACTCTTGCCATTTTTCTTTTCTTCATCTTTATTAGTACTACTGATGGAAAATCGCAATATCCATCATCATTAGTCAAAGCAGATGCTAAAGAAATAGCCAATTTATTGAACAAAATATGGATTGACGGTGAAAAAGATGCGAATAGTCAAGATAAACAACGGTGTGAAGTTATCAAACAATGTTGTCCGCAAAAAGTATCTTCACAGGCCATCACCATTTCAAAGAACAGTTCTTCAAAGGATGCTCTAGTCCGTGAAGTTGGCATAATATGTTTGAATACATCTGATCATGCTGCTATAACTAAAAAATGTCCATCGATATTAAAATTAGAACCTCCACCTTCAACACCATCGATGCCACTAATCTTCAAGCTTGACTTTAAATCTAACCCGGAACTTTTGGCAATATTTATAAGAATAACGAGCTCCCAAGTGTTTCAGGATTTCCTGAATAATGCAGGTGTGGCATGCAATCCCAATGAAAAGTTTGCAGTTACCTGTATGACGAACAAGAAATTGATACAGTCTTGTATCAGTAAACAAATACAGAAGAAGTTCGTTTCCAGTGACAAGAAAACCTATCAGATATATATAAAAAATATCAAAATGGGATTGAATGATACGATTTTTCTGTACAGAAAAGCTATTCAACTATCACAAAAGAAAACATAGATGATTTTGAATTAATATGCTTTTCATTGGTAGTGTTAAACAGATAGATAAAAAATCATTAGATAATTTAATTTCAAATAATAAAAAACAAACTAATCAATAGATATTCCAAAGCAAGTGCTAGATTTACTGCTCTAAACAACAGCATAAGATGGGCTTTAATATTTGTTAAATTATAAGGAAACTAAGCATCATTTTGTGATGAACATGAATAATTCTCATTGAATATTAAATGCTAAAATCCTACATTAAAAAGTATATTAGTGTTAGAAGACTTTGATAGCGAAACATTTCATGTTTTCAAAAAAAGTATACATACGTTTATTTATGTCACAAGACTTTGGTCTCTATGTGGCAGTTTATATTTTATTTTTCGAATTATGAAATATTTAAAACAAAGGTATGATGACATGAAGAAAGTTAATAATTTCAAAAAATATTTTGTGTATATTAGTGCGTTTTGCTTTTATTCATTTTCAAAATATTGAAAATAACGAAGACCAACGTCTTTTAAAAATATTCCTATATTTATTTGACTTTTTTCTAATTTAGGTCATCAGGAACACGAAGATTCTTTGGTAATATAGAATTTTTCTTTAACGTTTTGACACAGGCAAGGAAGTTATGATAAATACGAAACACAGTACATATAGTATTCGATCTAAAGATGTAGATTGTAATAATACCATCGTTACATGGAAAAAATATTCAATAAAAAATATTTTTTATTTTCTCTTTGCGTATTACTTTTTAACATTAAATAAAAATAAATAGCAGAGATAACTTTTCGTAATCATATACTACGATAGTCTCAAATTTTTTTCAAATTTTTCTTCTCTTTTCTTCATTTTCATCTCTAGATCAATCATTAATGATCACTAATGAAAACTATAAGTAGATCACGCGACATCAAAAATATTAATAAAATCTCCAAACAATTAATATAACATCCAATATTTCTTCATTTTTCCTCAGATAATATTCAATTTGGTAAAAATATTATAAGCCATTTTCATAACGATCATGACTCAATCTACATATCAAATAATGTATTCTTTTTTACTTCATAAACAAAATTATTTATACCAATTAGAATTTAACATTTAATATAAAAATATCAAGGAAAATCTAAATGAAACCATCACTTCTGTTAAACCAATTCATATTATAGTTGGAATTGGTACTGTAGATTTCTCTAATTCTGTCGGAAAAATGTTGTCACTCTTTGTTGTGCCTAGTACGAGACTATTTTACATCCAATCGAAGAAATTTTTTCAAATACCGATTCTCCAGATTCTTCTTTTTCAAATCATATATTGCTTGTCGACTAGCTTTTATATTTTCATGATGCAATTATCGGTGCACGAAAGACAACTCAAGTTGAGAGAATTAGGAGGTAGTTACTGCATTCTGTAGATCAGCACAAAAACATCCACAATTTTGCGTCTTCTTTTAAAATGCATGGAAAAACTTAACTTTAGAGAAAAAAGTACTTTCGGACGTTTTTCGAGAAAAAGCATGGGAGGTGTGTAAGACATTTTGTATAGCAAGTCAAGCTCTGTCATAGTTCAAAGATTCAAGATAACTGCATCTTCTTTTATTGTGTTGTGATCCTTGAAATAAAGATGCTTGAGAGGGATGAAGGAAAAGCTGTTCCTAACTCTGCGTTCTAGCTACTTCTTATCCCTATTTCTGTCAGTAGTGATTTTCACACTTAACTCTGATATTTTACTCGTATCTTTTTTTTCTAAATTATGACGGTAATCTCTTTTCATCGTAAACTATAACAATCAACTATTCTTGTAATGTTACTTTATTACAAAATTAATATATAGCAAATCAAAACTGTTACGATTTAAGTATGCACTCATATAGTGCAAGATACTTCTTTTGATTTGTTAATTTATGTGTAACACACAGCCCGTATATTTAAATATATTTTACATCATTTATTTTGTTCGAAATTAATTGTTGTTTCAACAAAATAACGAAAAAAAAACATTAGAACTTTTAATGAGAACCTCTCGACAATAAAGATTTTGATAGAATTAAAACTTCTTGAAAAGTCGCATAAAAAACGTAATAGATACAAATGACTATGGACGAATATTTAGCTATAGGGAAATTTAAAAAGCATATATCTGTATGACTACATATTCAGAAACAGTTTGATGAAACAACGTTCCGAATAAAAAGGAACTGATAACAATAACCGTGAGATCTTTTAACTTTGTTTCTTATTCAACTTTTGTGAATATAACTTCAGTGTTTCGAAAAAGAAGTGGAATTCTATAGTTTCAAATTAGATTCAAGACACTGATCGAAGAACGATTAGAAAAATTGATTTTCCTAGGTTATTGGATAAACTTTTTACAAATTCATTTTCTGTGAATATCCACATCAGATGGCTTTCGAAGACCAAGTATATGGCCTCACGATGTGAACGCAATAATAAACTATGCCATTTATCCTCGTTCATCAATCAACAATTTCATCATTACATAAGTTAGAATAACACTACTTCTTACTTAGATGGATTTATTTTAGGTCATCAACAATCGATATTTTATCGTTTTTGATAAATGAAACACGAACAAGTGATGCTGATCATAGTGGAATTGAAAATGATGATTTACTAGATTCAAATGAAGTTTTTGTAAAGTTATTAGATCTAAATAATTTCAACCTTTCCGACTAATGAGTATTTAAACTCAAACTATGGAATTCAGTATGATATCATGAGAATGCTTTTATCTGTTCATTCACTATCACACACGCTTATTTTCATTATGTGACCGTTTCTTAAAAGTTAAACCCTCTAAGATATATTTACTTTGTAAAATCTAGTTTTTTCTTTATGTCTCGTTACATTCTTATCAAATATCGTCTTATAAAATCTTATTTTAAATATATATATATGTATATCAATTTTTCTTACATCTATATTTAAAACGATCATGAATAGTTCTTCTTTCTTACTAGATTTTCCCTGGTCTTCTTAAATCGTGTTCTTGAGTAAACAATCGCTACCTTAATATAATTAAACTTACAATTGTTTCTCATATCTTACCATTTTTATTTACAATGTTACACGAAAATCATCAACATCAAATAATCAAGCAACTCTAGACGATGAAGAAAGTGATGAATGATATAAAGCTAACTGATACTAGTATATTTTTCATATATACAGCTTCTTTTGTGATTAGTGACTTAGATGAACCTATTAATCGTACATATCGTCAACATACAACAGCATCAAACAATAATGAATCGAATAAAGGTCTAAATTTTATTGCCAAATTTCGCTCATTCTACTAATTCATATATTCTACATTCCGATGATGATATAAATTCAACATCTACTCGAAATAATTCAAATTCAACGAATCAATCATCACGTGCTAATAGTAATATGAGTTCAATATCAACATTCCGATCAATTGTGTCTGTTTATTCGCGAATTCACAAGGAATTAACCTCAACTGTACCATATAAACAAAATCATCGAATACGAACTGAACGTCAATTTGGCGAAGTGATTACCAGTGGTATTCTTCTTCAACATTTACGAAAAAAAGTTGAAGCAATAGCAAGTAAGGTATCAAAACAAAAAATACACAACAATCCCGATGATCAACAAGTCAAAAGAGTTAATTAAATTTCTAAACACTTTCTCTCTTTTGTAGGTATATATATATTAGTTATCTTGCAGTTATTATTTATAGATTTCTACTCATACATATATCGTGTCGACTATTTTTCTTGTTTTATTTCGACGTATAATCCTATCGATTTATTCTCCTTTCGCAATTTTTTGTTCACTTTGTAACATATGTATTAAGAATATGTGATTATTTATTTTCGATATTAGAATCTGAAAAAATTCATGTCACTTCATCAAGGTCAAATGACAATGAAATTACTCAATAAAACTATAAAAATGATATTTGCCTTTTTCTAAACAAACCGTTTAATATATAATTAATACTAGCAACATTATGTCAAATATATATTCAATAAAATTTTGCTATTCAATATAAATGAAATTTCTTTTTAAAAACAGGATAATCTATAACAGCTCTATTCTTTCTTAATCATGAGTATTCGTTAATTAATCATTGTAATACTTCACTAATAAAAAAAAATGTAGTCGAAATTAGAATTCAGTTTAATTCCGAATTTGACTAGTCAGAAATGGAATTCTGATTTTGTCTAGACAAAATTAGAATGCTGATTTCGTTCATAATAATATCAGACAAAATTGGAATTATTTTTAATCAATAAAAAAGGTAAAGAAAGAGAAACAATAAACATAATAAAAGGATTTTTTTATAAACTTTTTATCAAATTCTACAAATAATATTAGTCCTAAATTAATTCAGTTCATGTTTGAACACCCGCTCCTCTCTGAATGGCACTTCGTGGAACAGGGAATATTCTCTTTTTTACATGGACACGGTTTAGTTGCACATTCACCACGACAATTGCAAGTATGTCCAGTTGTTGAACCACGAGAATAAAGCTTTATAGATTCGACAATAGTTATTGTTTTCAAATTATTAACATCAATTTGTTTTAGTTCATCAGGGCAAAGCATCTTTCATATTAACAAGCTGTACAACTTCGAATAAGTTTTGTAAAATGCTATACTGACAAATTAGTTTATAGAAAAAAGTATTCTTTTTTTGAATTTTTTCCATAATAATACATGGCAAATATTTAGTATCGATATTTGTTCGATCAATTGGATGTATCATTAAGCCAACACAAACGTTTTAATTATAATCATTTGCAGTATTATTTAAATCATCATTATACAATTTCATTTTTTTGTTTGCGTCCGCAAGACAATGATCTGGAGCCGTTTTACTAACTATATCATGTTTAGTTAATGCTGATGGTATGTTAATTAATATAGAAGAGCTAGCATGATCCGATAATTGATTAACAAGATTAACTACTTCAACATCCAGACATTCATAAGAACTAATTGGACTATCTTCTTTTTCATGAATTAAATAATCAATTGATTCAGTAACAGGAGTTGACAAAACATCTTCGTCATCAATTTCACTTCGATGAACTAATCTCCAATAATCAGAATCACTACAAGGTTTTCGTCCCAACATAACCTTGTATGGGTTGATTTTCGTAACACTAGACTATCGTGCATCTATACCATACACTACAGGTAATAAAGCAGAAGACTAACTGGACGAATTGTTGATACACATTCATTTGCCCAGAGCATCACACATAACCCCGTTTGCCCTTTCGATACATCCTTGGCTTTGTAGATGTCTCGGTCGATCTCGGATAAAAGCCAAATCTGGAAAAAGGCTCTTTAACTCCAAAATAACACTAGGTGCAAACTCACGACCATTATCGCTGTGTAAAATTCATGATGAACCAAACAAAAAAAAATAATTCGCTTAATTTCATAGCAACTTCAGTAGCAAATTTGTTTCGTAATGCAAAACCCCATGTAAACTTACTAAAGTGATCAACACAATATAAGATCCAGTAAAAAAACGAGCAGATGATATTTTATCAGGTCTTGTACGCATGTCGATTAAATCAATCTGAAGACGAGTCATTACTCCTAATAAAATAATACATTTTGGTGCAATATGTTCTTTGATTGGTTTTCTTGTTTAACATGCTACACACTGTTTGAAGAATATCTCAACAACAAAGCGAGGAACCCATGAGTATTGTGAATTTATTTCATAATAGGTCTTGTCACATCCATCATGTGATACAATAATTTATGATTCTGATATAATGTTATAAAATGTTTCATAAACACAAACTGGTTTCTTTAATATTATACAAGCAACAGTATCAATATCAGCAATTTTAAGTGATATAAAAGTCTGTTTAGCCCAATAAACAAATTTTGACGAGTATGTATCTAGTGGTTTACCTTTTGGTAATAATAAATATTTCAAAATATCATTATAAATTTGTTGCTTAATAACACATTTTTCTCAATGTTTTTCATTCAAAGAACTAATATATTCATCCACCTTTTCGTAAAATCTCTTTTCATTATTATCCATTTCAGCACTGATTGAAGTTGATTCCATCTTTTTTTTATGATATATGTGTGTGTACGTCGCTATATATCTTGTTTATTCCCTCAACTATTTCATACTAGAATATTGTCTTCGTCCATTTTGCTTTATTAGATAAGTCATTCTCTTTATAAATACGTTTCTCCACTCTGACCTACTTTTCTTGTTTATAAAATTAATTACAATCAACAGAGAATAAAAAAAAAGGATTAATCAAGACTTAAAGGCACGATAAAACAAAATTATATAAAATAAATGTTTCTCTTTCTTTACCTTTTTTATTGGTTAAAAAAAATTTCAATTTTGTCTGATATTATTATGAACGAAATCAGCAATCTAATTTTGTCTAGACAAAATTAGAATTCCATTTCTGACTAGTCTAATTTGGAATTGGACTGAATTCTAATTTCGACTACAACATGCACATACAATTTTTGAACAAATTCTTATATATGAACTTTGTAATAAAGTAACATTACAAGAATAGTTGATTGTTATAGTATACGACGAAAAGAGATTACCGTCATAATTTAGAACAAAACGAGACGAGTAAAATATCAGAGTTAAGTATGAAAATCAAGCTTTTCCTTCATCCCTCTCAAGCATCTTTATTTCAAGGATCACAAGACAATAAGAGAAGATACAGTTATTTAAACCTTTGAACTATAATAGAGCTAGACTTGCTATACAAAAATGTCTTACACACCTCTCATGTTTTTTTTTCGAAAAAAATTCAAAAGTACTTTTTTCTCTAAAGTTAAGTTTTTTCGTGTATTTTAAAAGAAGACGCAAAATTGTGGATGTTTTTGTGCTGATCCACAAAATGTGGTAACTACCTCCTAATTCTTTCGATTTGAGTGGTCTTTCGTGCACTGATAACGGCATCATGAAAATATAAAAACTAACGAGTGTGTCAGAAAAAATGAGCCTCTCCATATTTTTCATCTATTTCACTCATATTTTAGTGTTTACAAAAAAATTTTTTTAGCAAAAGATTCCTCGTCAAATTCTCTACAAAACGTAGATGTTTTTATTATGTTAAATAATTTGCATTATTTTGTGACATGCGATACAATCGATTGGTCCAAGAAGCACAACTTTCAAATAGAACATTTTTTCGAATTCATTTGACAGTACATTTTAATTCTTCGATCATTGTTGCATTGAATATCACACTATTCAAAAAACAAAATATACTACAAGATGCAGCGTGGAAAGCTCTACAACCTACAAACTAAAGTTCATTTCAAATATATACTTTTTGTCTTAAAAAAAAACCAAAACAGTGTGACCAAGATTTGTCGCTGCGAAAACCAAACACACAGAATCTAGAGTTTGTTTGAACATACTTAGGTCTGACCAAAAGTTCGTGCAACATTAAATAAAGATATAAAGATAAGGAGATATTTTTAGTTTTATTTCATCAAATGTTGAGGATAGTTGTCAGTATTATTTATGCCAAGACCAATCATTTCTAACAATTTGTTAAAAGTTTTTTTGAAGTCTTTTTCGAAAAAAACTTAAGGTATCTTGGAAACCGCATGAGCTAACGAAGTTTTACTTCTTTAATTACTTAAACTACGTTTGATAAAATTAGTTAGTCAGGAATTACATAGTATCAGGTCTGAGGAATAAGGTGGATAAGACATTATATTGATATTTTCTTCTGTCAAATAATTAATAATATTGGATGAGTATGAAGCCATCGATGATCATGAAGCATTTTTGTGCATTTTGAACCTGATATCTCTATTTATTTTCATATTCCACTAAAAAAGGGCTTCAAACAATTTTCGATATAGTACTTGTACTCTATGATCTTGTCTTTACCTACACTGAGAATTATTTCATTTAAAGAATACATCACAGAAAGTTTTGATTAAAAGCTGTCTTCATGAACAATAGTGTTAGCTGATTTGTCCTCAATAAGCCAGCTAGCATCAAATGACTTATGACTGACGTACCCTAAAATAATTTATAACCTATCTTTAGTGGTGCTAGAACACAATTGACATGATCGAACACAATTTTGCTGAATTTTTAAAAGAAATCAAAAACGATTAATTCATGCGGTTTCCAAGATACCTGAATTTTTTTTCGAAAAAGACTTCAAAAAAACTTTTAACAAATTGTTAGAAATGATTGATCTTGGCAAAAATAATACTGACAACTATTTTCAACATTTAATGAGATAAAACTAAAAATATCTCCTTATCTTTATATCTTTATTTAATGTTGTACGAACTTTTGGTCAGACCTAAGCATATGCGCATATACCGCTATTTTCACCAGGTTAGATTACCACAGTCGCATGTTATCACTAAATAATATATTGATGATTAATGAAACAAAATCTCAATTGTCATTTGATCTAGATTAAATAGTTTAATTTGTTTTGTTTCTAATAAAACTTTCTTCTTTCTTTCTTTATCTTTATAATGAAATCTAATAGTCATATGAAAATTGTATTTAAACTCTGATCATGTTAGTTATTACCAATCATAAGATTTTATTCAATATGAATAAGATTTTTACCATTTTTGTTTTTTTTCATCTTTATTAGTACTATTGATGGAAAATTGCAAAATCCATCGTCATTAGTCAAAGCAGATGCTAAGGAAATAACCAATTTATTCTACAAAATGTGAATTGAAGGTGCAAAAGATGAGAATAATCAAGATAAACAACGGTGTCAAATTATTAAACAATGTTGTCCACCAAAAGTATCCTCACAGGTTATATTGATTGCAAAGATCAGTTCTTCTAAGGATGAGCTAGTTCATGGAGTTGGCATAATATGTTTGAATACATCTGATCATGCTGCTATAACTAAAAAACGTCCATCGTTATTAATACTAAAGTCTATGTCTCCAAATTTAACAACACCGCTACTCGACAACCCCAACATTAAATCTGGCCCGGAACTTATAGCAATATTTATGAGACTAATGGGTTCTCATATGTTTTATGATTTCATAAGTAATGTAGGTGTGACATGCAACTTCAATGAAAAGTTTGCAGCTGCCTGTATGACGAACAAGAAATTGATACAATCTTGTATCAGTAAACAAATTCAGAAGAAGTTCGTTTCCAGTGACAAGAAAACCTATCAGATATATATAAAAAATGTCAAAATGGGGTTGAGCGATATGATTTTTCTGTACAGAAAAGCTATTCAATTATCACAAAAGAAAACAAACAATTTTGAATTAATAAGCTTTTGATTTGTAGTGTTAAACAGATAGATAAAAAATCATTAGATAATTTAATTTCAAATAATAAAAAACAAACTAATCAATAGACATTCCAAAGCAAGTGCTAGATTTACTGCTGCAAACAATAGCATAAGATGTGCTTTGTTTATATGCTAAATTACAAGAAAACTAAGTATTGTTTTGTGATGAACATGAATAATTCTCATCGAACATGAATGAATAAAATCTTACATTAAAAGATATACTAATTTTAGAATACTTTGATACTGAAACATTTCTTGTTTTCAAAAAAAGTATACATACGTTTATTTATGTCACAAGACTTTGATGTCTACGAGACAGTTTATATTTTGTTTTTCGAATTATGAAATATTTAAACAATGTGTGACGACATGAAAAAAGTTAATAATTCCAAAGTGTTTTTTTGCTTTTATTCATTTTTAAATATTGAAAGTATCGGAGACTAACGTCTTTTACAAATATTTCAATATTTATTTGATTTTTTTCTAATTTAGCTCATAAGAAACACGAAGATTCTTTGGTAATATAGATTTTTTCTTTAACGTTTTGACACAGGTAAAGAAATTATGATGAATACGAAACACAGTACATATAGTATTCGATCTAAAGATGTAGATTGTAATAATACCATCATTACATGGAAAAAATATTCAATAAAAAATATTTTTTATTATTAAACAAAAATAAATAGCTGAAACAACTTTTCATAATCATATACCACAATAGTCTCAAATCTTTTTCCAATTTTCTTCTTGTCTTTTCTTCATTTTCATCTCTAGATAAACCATTAACGATCCTTAATCAAAAATATAAGTAGATCACGAGACATCAAAAAATAGTAATAAAATCTCCAAACAATTAATATAATATCGAATATTTCTTTTCCTCAGAATATATTCAATTTGTAAAAATATTATACGTCATTTTCATTAAAAATCATAACTCAATCATTTACATAAATTTGAATTTAACATTTAATAGAAAAATATAAACAAAAATAAAACTGAAATTATTGCTTGTTACAAGAAATGATTGTATATTGGAATAGAAGTATTCTAATTAATGACAAGAAGAAATTCCAAAAGATTTTAGTTTAAATAAATTTGAGCATTTGCCATAGTACTGAATAGAATTCTATATTATACAATTAATTATAACAATTTAAAAAGTTATGTAGTATAATCTGAGATATAAATCGATTTAAAAGGTTATAAGATGAAAATGAAGTCATTGAGTAAGAGAATAGAAACAAGATACAAAAAAACATATGTTTAAGGTACTCTTACGAACCTTTCAAGTGAAGAATAAACCTTTCACACAGAAAATCCGAAAAATAATTTTAGTTGATTAAATACATTTACGAATGTTAGATAGTTTTTACCTTAATTTTGCAAACAGTTGAGTGATTCATCATGAAAAAAACTTCTTATATAAAAATGTTTGTTAAATTCTTTACAAAACGTACAGATTTTTATTATTTTAAATAGGTTCCATTATTTTGACAACTTTCATACATGAAGCTTTTAGTAGCATTAACAAATGTCAAAATTGCTGTAGTATGGAAAATTATAACTCAATATGTTTTGTAGAGGAAACTTTCCTCTGCAAAATTAACCATCTCATATATCTTCACAATACAATAGTTTTGAGAAATGTTAATCAACTTCTTATATTTACTGATCAGAAAAACTTGCATTACAACGTTATTTAGTATTTTCTACTATAGCATTGCTACTTGCCAATAAAGTTCAAAAAGCCTTTTTTTTATCAAAGTAATCAGCGAAAAGAGCTCTACAAAAAGTCCTACATGAAAAAGAACTTTTCCAAGTACTTCCCGTATTTTCGATTAACTGCTCATGGAACTGTTTATTAAAAATATCTTATTTGAAAGTTGTGTTTCTTGGACAAATCGATTTCATTACATGTCACAAAATAATGGAAACGATTTTAAGATAATAAATATCTATGCACTTCCTAGAAAATTTGATAAATAAATATCTTCATATAAATAGGGTTTTCTTCTATGATGAGTTATAGATGAAAAACATGTAAAATACTGAGAGACCCATTTATTCTAGTCCATCCGTTATGGTAATAAAAATACTAAATAATTATTTGATTTTATTGCGACAAAACATACTTGATATTAATGTGAACTGTGAAAGATTATGATAAATTTTCACTTAATAAAATGACCTGATATATGTTCTCTTACAGAAATAGTTAGTAATACTAGTCAAGTGTGTTTGATTTATTGTATAATAAAAAATTCATGCGAAAACTCGGAACAGAAACACAGACTAATCTGAGGATAAAAAATTGAGTTTACCAGACTAGTCGGATTGTTTATCATTACCAGCTACAACTCTGCTAGTGTCAAAAACAAAGACAAACGCATATCCGTTTATATATATATAAATATCATCTTATAAATAATTCGATCATGAGTTTAATATATTACTGCGAAGTAAAGTTTATCTCGATACGTGTCATACGCCTTATAAAAGTCGACAGTGATCAGGGCATCCTCACTAAGACAAAAGAGTGGGTCACCTAATTTCCTCTTTGTTCTGGCAAATGTGCTACTCCTTTATTAGTAAATATCATTTAATTTTCGTTTAGGATTCTGGAACAATACTGCTATTCCAGCAAAAATTCAATTTCATATTTTAATTTTTGGTAACAATAAAATTATAGTTAATATAAACTATATTCTAAAAAAATGGAATCAACATAAATCTAGATAAAGTATAAAAATTCGATACATATTTTAGGACTATGAATGAACCATCATTATTATAGAAAATTAGAGTTTTATTATAAAAAGCTCATAGTTTTTGATTCATGCGTTTTGCTTCTGCCAATCAGTGAATATATTGTAAAGATGATGTCATAAATCATCTGTCAATAGACAAAGCTAGTAGATTATTATCTTTCCTTCTTCTATATAATTCTTCATATCGTTTAGTTTCTAACTTTAATGTTTTCTTTTTATATCAAAGGTCAAACAATTGGTAATCACTGATCTGCCTGAAGAAGAGAAACTAATTCTGAATTTTTGTTTCAACTCATTAAATCAGAGCATTTTATGCTTAAAATAACCATATATACATATTAACAAATCAAAATTAGCAAGCATATATAAATTACCATCCAAACGATCTACAGCATCTCTTTTTGCTTTCAGTAAACAATTATTTTAATACAATTAAACTATTGTGATACGTAGAATAAAAATCACATCTAGCTAGAATCTATTGAACTTCTTAACTAACATAATTAAATTCTAAATTGCAAACCGAAGGTAGTCTAATATTGGATAAACTAATTATTCGACAATAGTACTTGATTAACTTTATTAAGAATACAATAGATTCCTCTTCTACACGCAAGTTTCTGTACAATGAAAATACATATTCGAAAGAACTTATATATTATTGTCTTTTGATGAATAATAGACTTTTTTTTCATGTATCGCTTATTTCTTTACCAGCCTTTCATATATATGATGATATATATATACCACACATATATTCGTTCATTACATATCATATTTCAATCAGATATATGAATAAAGATTAGAATTTTTCTCAAAGTCACTATTTTTAGAATACTGCAAATCATTTCTACTTATTGTTATTAGCATTTCCAGAATATAGTAAATGACATATGGTAATGGATTATCATCTATAAAAACAGATAGTAATGTTTAATAGCTGCCTACTCATATTGCAGTATGTCATTACGACCCATTGTTATCTTTTTGAGATCAGAAGATGATCGATTTGTTTTTTTTTATTCATTGTATTTTGCGACGTATTATTTTGACATATTATAAGAATAATATTTTATTACTGAATCAAACAATAAAAAACACTTGTTACTCTTAATATTCTGATATTGATTGTCGTATATTTGCAGTTATCAACTAAACAAAAGAAAGTACTTAAAAATAAATCTAATATCTAATGTATATTGTAGAATAAGAAATATTGTGTATGATATAGGAATATTTTAATAAATAATTTATTATAAAAAAAAAACATTACATGAATTAATAGATAATCAATGTAAATTAATTAGTTCTCTATTAATATTAATTCTTTTATAGTTTAATGCAATATTTTCACAGATTGTCAGTGACGTTAATGTTATTTTATATTAATCGTATACATTAAATATTGATTTAGGTAGATGACAAAATTTTTTTTTAATGCGTAATATAGAATTTCTTTACTAAAATACAGAATATTTTCAAATGAAAATGTTTATCTATTATGAAACTTTTTCATATCATATAAAAGATTACGTCAGTTGAAAAATTATAGAACAAGAGAAAATAAAAATACTCATTTGATTTTTGTAAATATCATATAGATAATGTATATTTAGTTCTTTTTTTTAGGTTATTTATGTAGAAAATAATATTCCGTAATAAAAAAAAAGATAATAAAATAATTTCGAAATATTTAAAACTAGATGACTAACTATATTGTTGACATAAGTAAATATTAAGTTGTAAAATATTTTTAGTGAAAATTTCCTTTTCAGTTTTGTTATTGGTAAACATAAAATGATAGATTAATTTTATCATCTATTCGACAGCTGTTCGAACGATAGTTACATTGATTTCTATTCCTGTTCTTCCTTTTTTTCGACATAATACCAGCTGTTTTTCTTTACATGAATCATCATCTTTCATTGGTTATTTCATTCTCCAATTATTAAACTATATCTCATCTATCTTTTAAACTACAAATGCATTTAGTTTAATGTCCATTGCATAATCTCGTGATTCAAAATTTTTATTTCAAACATTCATCTTGTTTTCTTTTTTACTCTCTATAATATCTTTTGTTATTCTCTATCTAAATAAAATATCATTGGTAAAGAATGAAAAACAGTCGTCGTAGTGGCCAAGTTTATCTTCAAAAGGCTGCTTATAACGTAAACGTATACACTAGTCATCATCATCATCATTATTTTACTTTTACCTGTCCTTTTTTCGAGTTGATTTTTGTACTTTGATTCTTATATCATATCTTGTCTTTTAGATCAAAAAGAGATCTCTCGTTTTTTCTCATTCACTATTCATTATTTTTGAATATCAGATACACAAAACACAAAAAAATACGTAATACAAGATGAATCCTGAATAGTGAGTCATCGGAATTTTGTATTAAAAAAAAAACAAAAAATGATTTTATTCTAGTGATTATCTTTTTAAATTATTACTTATCGGTGATTCTGGTGTAGGCAAATCATGTCTTTTATTACGTTTTGCTGTAAGTTAAATAATAAGGAAATAAAAAAAAGGAAAATATTTTTTTATTTAATCTTTAGGATGATACCTATACTGAAAGTTATATTAGTACAATCGGTGTTGATTTTGTAAGTTTTATTTATTAATAAAAAATATTATTTTAATAGAAAATTTTTCTATAGAAAATTCGAACAATTGATCTTGATGGTAAAACAATCAAATTACAAATTGTAAATAATTGTTTTGTTTTTTCTATTGAAAAAATATTTATTCTAATTATTATCTGTATTTTTAGTGGGATACAGCTGGTCAAGAAAGATTTCGTACCATTACAAGTAGCTACTATCGAGGCGCACATGGTATAATTGTTGTTTATGATGTCACCGATCAAGTATGAATAAATTTTAATAATAATTGAAAAAAAAAAAAGAAAATATTTTGTTTTTTCTGTTTCTAGGAATCATTTAATAATGTGAAACAATGGCTTCAGGAAATTGATCGTTATGCAAATGAAAGTGTGAATAAATTATTAGTTGGAAATAAATGTGATTTAACAGCTAAAAAAGCTGTTGAATATTCTAAAGCAAAAGTAAAAGAATAAATTTATTTTTTTTCAAAAAAATGATAATTTACTTGATATTTTTTTCATATAGGAATTTTCTGAATCATTAAATATTCCTTTTTTGGAAACATCGGCGAAAAATTCGACAAATGTCGAACAGGCATTTATAACAATGGCAACGGAAATTAAATCTCGTATGTCATCAGTTCAATCAGGAGCACCATCGGGTAAACCATCAACCAATGTTAATATAAATACCCAAGGAAAACCTGTACAATCATCGGGCGGATGTTGTTAGAAAAAAAAATTTAAAGAAAAAATATATATACATATATACGCCGGCTGATATTTATGCACACTTAACTAATCTATATTCTACATTTTTTTTGCGATCCTTAAAACTTTCTTTTTTTTTTTTGATTTTTTTTTTTCGATGTCGTTCCTTCTTTTTCGCACAAATAAACCAAACAACAACAACAACAACAATTTGTCTGTGGAAAATAAAAATCGAATAAAAGAAACCATCAAAATTTTTGTTTGTTTTTGTTCTTCTTTGCTTGCAGTCAATTAGTATGACTGATGAAATATAGGAAAACCTACACTATTAAATTCCATATTCTTTTCTTTCTTTCATCTGTTGCCTATGATTTGTTTTTGAATTTGTTCTATTTTTAATCAGAAAAACAAACAAAAAGCGCGTAGCAACAGTCAAAGGTATTTTCGTTTTTTTTTTTCGTTTCTTTTCTTTTATTTTGCGTTCGTCTTGTCTCTTTGTTTTTTAAATATGTTGGTGATCATAAAAAATATCTTTCTTTTTATCTTTTATTGCTTGTTCTAATATCTTTTTTTCTTTTTACATATATCATCCATATTGTTTATTTGTCTCTCATTCTCTTTTTTCTTTAGTCGGCAATAAAAAGAAGAAAAATAAAAAAAAATGAATAAACAAAATGATTTTTTTATCGTAATATTTTCCTTTTTAGAAATTTCTACTTTATATTCATTATGCCGGTACGAGAAATTTCTAATGATAGTCTTAATGGTGAACTAACATCAGCTGGTGATAAACTTGTTATAGTCGATTTTTTTGCCACATGGTTTGTATTTTTCTTGGTATTTTATTTATTTATTTAATAGATTATTTCATTTTTAGGTGTGGTCCATGTAAAAATATTGCACCACATATTGAGCATTTGAGTAGTCAATATCCAAATGCTGTCTTCCTTAAAGCAGATGTTGAAAAATGCACAGTATGAATATAATTTTGATTATTTATTTATATATATGTATCTGGTAAATATTATTTTATTAATAGAGTGAAGCAGCAAAATATTCAATTAAAGCTATGCCAACATTTGTTTTTTTTCAACATGGAAAAGAAGTTGCACGTTTACAAGGTGCTAGTAAAGATCCAATTGAACAAACAATTAAAAAATTTTATAAAGATACACCAACAAAAGACGCTGGATATGTAAATAAAAAGATCAAAATTTTTTTTTAATTTTTTAATTTTTTTGTATGATCTTTATAGACAGATTTAAAACCGTTTATTGAAGAAAGAAGTTGTACGGCTTTAAATGAAATTGATAAATGGCAGAATGCTGTACTCGGTAATCAACCAGGCATGTTTAGATCAGATGAAGATGATCCAGAAGTAAAACATTTTAATTTATATAGACAATTTTTAATAATTATTTATTTATTTATCATTTAGTTAATACTTCATATAGCATTTAATCAAATCGTAAAAGTTCATTCAATTGCTATTGAAGCGCCAGAAGGTTAAATAAATATTTCTATTATATTTTTTTTTATAATAATTTAATTTATAGAGAATGGTCCAAAAACTGTGAAATTATTTGTAAATCGACAAGCAATTGATTTTAATGATGCAAAAAGTAGTGAAGCAGTACAAACACTTGAGTATATTGAAAAAGTTTTTATTTTATTTATCTAGTATTTTTTTTTAATTTGAATAGATTTGAAAAGAAGCATATTACTGATGGTTCACCTGTTGAATTAAGATTTGTTAAATTTCAAAGTGTTCAATCACTTTCAGTAAACAATTTTTATCCATTATTATATATTATATAAAGTATTTTCGTATAAAAATTTAGCTTTTCTTTGCAAATAATCAATCAGGTTCTGATCAAACAATTATTAAATCTATTACTTTCTATGGAACACCTATTGTAACAACAAATATGAAAGATTTTAAAAAAGTAAATAAAAAAAAGAAATATTTTAAGTTAAATTTTATTCTTTATTCTTTATGAAATATAGGCGGAAGGTATACCAGTGGCTAATGCGTAATATTATTCAACAGATATAAATACAAATATTTTCATTTTCAATCGATATTTCATGTTATATGTTTCTTTATTCTTTTGTTATCGATAAGTTTAAAACAAGACAAAAAAAATTGATCGAATATCATTATTATAAAAAAAAAAGACATAATCATGAGATCTTAAAAATATGTGTTTTTCTCACAAACAAATCAAGGTCAATGGTAGTTACTATTACATATTAGAAAAATACTTTAGCTAAATAGAGAGACATCTACTGTTTTCTCTTCTATTCTTTCTTCAAATGATGATAATATTTTTGAATATGAACAGCTCTGCTCAATGTTAGATTCCTATATTTATTTAAATAGGAATGAAATAATATATGCATGAAATTGAATATATATGTATATTATTACAACTGTTAGCATTTAAAGCAAGAAAACAAAGTACTCTTATATAGATACAAGCATTAACACATATATTTAAAATGGTTTTGTCCGTATTGCACTTCGTAATCAAAATGATTTATGATGGAACATATTTAGATGTTCAAGCATTTTTAGAGTCCACCTTTTGTTCTTAAGTAAACCTCAATGAGGTATGAAAAACCTAAAAAGGGTTCATTCTCTCGTGTCTTTGTTCGCGAAATATATGAAAACAAATAATGAAACAATAAATAATTGTTTTCTGAAGAATAAGTAGAGTAAACTTTTTTCAATTTCGTACACTGCTTGTCTAATCTGTTCTAAGTTAAAAGTTATATTAAATCTCATCAACGACACTTCTACTTGTTGTTCATCAGTTCAAAGGACATTCAAAAACCCGTCACTTGGTCAACAGAAACATATCCTACTTATCTCAGACTGTTAAAGACGACAAGCAGTCAAAAAAAGAATCACATGATCGTACTTCCAGACGCATAAGACTTGAAGTATCGAAGAAAACGGCGAATCAAATTCAGCCATTGAATGTGTTTTGCAATAGACAAATGAATGTAATTATGTGTTGCTCGATGGACTTGACAGCGACATTAACGACTGTAATAATATCTTTCGTCTCACGTCTTTAAATCATAATCGACTCTTTTCTAAAACTTTTCGTCGACTAATCTAATACAATTAGTATGCTGAATGCTGTATCTCTCTGCGATGGGACTGCTTTTATCTGTTGCAGCTAGTGTAACAAATCACTTTCACTTATCTTCTTCGGTCAGACTTTTGTGGTTTAAAATAATAACAGAAATAAAAATGAAAAATTTGTATGTTCTTTGAACTGATGAACAACAAGTAGAAGTGTCATTGATAAGAATTAATATAACTTTTAATTTAGAACAGATTAAATGAGTTATGTACGAAATTGAAAAAAGTTTCATCCTCTAGTACTCTACTATTCTTTAGAAAACAATTATTTATTGTTTTATTATCTGTTTTCATATATACATCGTAGAATTAAAGGTAAAAGGTGGGCTCTAAAATGCTTGAACACCTAAATAGGTTCCCTCGTTAATTTCAATGGTACGCATCATTATACTCAGGATGTACGAGCCTTAACTTTTTCGAACAGAAGATCACTACTACCTTATTTATATACTGTTTTATTGGTGCTACAACTTCGTACATGGTTAGACATGATTGTTAATTTCTTGTAACTTGGAATTTTTCTTACATCTTGAGTAGGTGTAAAATCTATCGATGTGGCGAGTGATCACTTCTTTTATATTTGTTAATGCAATCAATGTTTTTGTAATTGTTGCTTATTTTCTAAACTATGTTTGATACTTAAATTTTTCGACAATGATCGAAATATCTGATGATGCTGTCTTAAATTGCGTATATGACCATCAATGGCTTACTGTTACTATTATTCATCCGATTAGCATGTCTAAACCAATGAAATTTGTTTCATCTTATAATATCAACAAGGTATAAGTGTCCAGTAAGTTTCCACAATTATTTATTGAATACTCTATCATTAAAGTTAACATCGATAATTCTACGTAAATATTTGTGATAAAAGATCAACAGACATCGTTCTTGTGCTTTTGTCAACTTCCACATCTTATTTTCGTATAACAGAACTGGCATCACATAGGCTGGAAATATTCTGAGTTTGGCTTGAATAGAGACTGTTTTTCTAGGTTGTATCATTTGACATAGTATATTGAATACTCTTTTTCCACTAAAACATTCCTAGTTATACAAATAATACATGTAAATTTTGATTGCTCAATACAAAATTGATACATCCAATTAAAAATATCTTTAACAGAGCTTGTTCTTTTCTTTTTTTTTATTAAATATCAAAACAACAACAGATTTAGCGATAGTTGAATATAATTATAGTTTAGTATTATTGTTTCCAATCAATAATAATAAACCAAATAAAAATTCTTTTTTATTTATATTTTTGTACAAAAAAATTTGATATTTAAAGTATTAGACTATAATTATAAATCTTAGTTTTATTCAGTTATTTGAGTACAATGATTTCATTAATTAGCTCACTCAATATAAACTTAGTTACTTCAAATATCGTTCGATATTTTCTCTCTGATATAATAATCTTTTTGGATGACGTAAACAAACTAATTTTGTTTATTTTGATCAAAAATATACAAAATCATAGTTAATATAATATTGAATGACAAAATTTTATTCGATTTTGTTTCAATTTGATACAAATCATAATAAACAAAAAAAAAATCTATGTTATACATTAAAGAATGGACCAATTAAGTCCTATATTTTTTTATTTATCTTAGTTATATTAATATTTATATAAATGAAAACACTCACACACATACACACAATATGCAACGAAGAAAGAAAGAGACAAAGAAAAAAAGAGAGAGAAAGTAGTTTATTTTGCAAAAGAAAATCCTTACATATTAATTTGTTGATGATGGTGATGATGATGATGATGGTGGTGCAACAAGTTTACATGTACAAAATGGTAATATACATCGATGATGTGATTGATGTCTTGGTACAGCTCCTATTGATGTTGTTCGTGATAGAATACTCATAGATGTTGATGATGATATTGGTGGTGGTGGTGGATGATGAAAATAAAGTGGATGAGGTGGAGGATATGGTGCAGCAAGAAGACGATTTTGATGATGATGATGATGATTGAAATAATTTGATGCCATTATTGGACTGAATGCTGATTTACCTGCTTCTGAATAGACACTAGCAATAATATGTTTAACAGCTTCAGACATTTCATGTTGATTTGATGGAAGAGGAAAAAGTTGATGTTGTTGTTGTTGTTGTTGTTGTAGTATTTGTTGATTTGTAACTGCTTCTTTTGATATTGATGATAATGATGGTGAAATAGGTGATGTTCGATGATCAGAACCTGCTTCATCTGTTGATCGAACAGCAGGTGGTGAAGTACATGCTGGTTTTGTTAAATGATTATCAGGTGGTGATGATGGATGAGGACTTTTGCTATTTGTATCTTCATCATCACCATCTTTACCATTCATTCTATTATATGTTGGAGTTTTTTCAACAGTAACAACTTAAAAAACAAAAAATAAAGAATTTTATTTTTGAAATATTATAATTATTTATATATTTACCATCATTTGAATTTTCTTCATCATTACTTGTATCACCTTCTTCATCAGCTAATATTGTTGATGTTGTTGCTAAACCTTCAGCAGATGCATTAAGTGATCTTCGCAATGCTAAAATTGCTTCTGGTGGTGTACCATAAATAGCACTTAATTCTCGAGCATCATTTTCTTCCTGTGCTTGTTGTCGTCGTAAAGCAACCTTTAAAAGAGAATAGAAAAATAATATGAATTTTTTTCATATTTAATAAATTTACCTGTGCAGCCATAACACGTTGTCTTTCAGCAATAAGTGTACATTTTGCACAAATACAATCTTTCCAATTACAATAACGTTTATGACCTTTTAATGCAGATACAACACCATGATTTCTACAACGTGCACATTTTGGTGTACGTTGATAACGTTCAGTTGCACGTAATAAAAGTGCATGAGGTAAATAACGTGGAAAAGCTGAAGATGTTGTAGTTGTTGTTGTTGATGATGATGATGATGATGATGATGATTGTTGATGCTTATGATTTGTATTCATATTTGTATTTTTATTCATTTTTTTTGTATTATTACGAGATGATGGACTTGTACTCATATTTAATCGATATGTCTACACGTCTCGTATGTGTATATCAGTGATCAAAAATTGTGATTAATCTATCATTGTAGATACAATCGATAAGAGAAAAAGAGAAAGTGAAAAAGAGAAAAAAAAAGAAAAAGAAGAATTTGACGAATCAAAATACAGCTATAGAGCAATCGGACAGATCATTGATTGGTGCCAAATGATCGTTTCTCTTTTTTTTTTTCTGTATTCTCTTATATGATATCAGCATTGCTTGTCAATAAAAAAAATACAATGACGGTCTCCCCAACAACTACATGTGTATATAAGAACAACAATACACATACATAAAAAGATCGATTACGTACAGATTGATGAAATACCATCAACAAACGCACTAAGAAATAAGAAAATGTACACTATGCACACACTCTAATATACGAACTACTAATACTGCTGATCTTTTTTTTTTTGCAGTGTAGGCAACGTATCAATTTTCGCTCTATACAACAGCGTTTCACCTTTTTTTTTTTTTTTTCTTTTTTGTTGATACACATATTTGATCATATAGGTGAGAAAAATGATTGACTTTGAAATTAACAACAAAAAAAAAACTTATACGAATAATATGTGATATGATATCAAATAAATATGATATGATTTTAAAAATCATTTCATTTATTAAAATTTGCCCGGCAGACATTCAGGAAATAATTTTCAGATCCATATGCTTTGCTTCTTTGTTGTTTCTTGACAAGTGGATCAAGATAAGTTCACTTTCTTTAATATATTTCTTTTATAGTTTTTCTTTTTCTTTCTTCAAATATAAAAATAAATTAATTTCTCTTTCTTCTTATTAATACAAAAAAAAAAAAAAAAGAAAAAGAAAATCATCAATAAGAAGATTACTGCACTTGTTAACTTGACAACATGTCGGAAAAAGCTTGTTCTAGTCAAAATGATATACGGAGGCGTACACACCGGAAATCATTACTAATGTAAGAACATCTAACCATTAATGGACACAAGAAAATAATATACAAGACCAACAAATGGTTGCTATTCTCTGTCGTTCACAGTGGTTGGTATTAATATAGATTTATTAGAGAATAATGGAATAAACAAGTAGACAAAAAAAATGTTCTTGTGAGCTAATCATATTGATTGTTATGTTTGTCGAAGATCATTATTTGTTGTTTTAGTCTAATGTATGAAAATGCATATCTTTACATACGTCTGTCACAAATGAAAATATCGAAATCCAACAGAGAAATAAAAATAAGAATAAATACGAAACAAAAAAAAAAAAGGAAGAGTTTTGATCCTTGGATCAATGAAATGTAAATAATGTAACAAAAGAAAGGTGTATCTAATTGGCTCGAATAGCAGATGGTTAGTTTAATATGCGCTCTTTCGTTTGATTTCGTCAGATATAACAACAAATAGTTCTCTAGTTGCCTTCTTAATGACGACATTTCTTTTTTTCACATATATATTCATTCTTTATATATATATATATATGTATATATAGATCAATATGAGATGATGACCAAGTGGAATTTTAAGCCGACATGTATAATAAAGTAGTCGCAGTTATAGTCGGCGTCGAATGCTAGAAAGTAATTTGAGATTGGTCAAACTCTCTTCAAGCATTAACTTTGATAAGTCACAAAGAATAAAACGACAACAATACAACGAATTGAAGTGATAAGTGAACGAATGGATATATTGATCTTTAATTTTTTGTGTACATGTTAGAGAAAAAAATAAAATCACATATATACACACCTACACAAATAAAATTATAGGAGAAAGAGAAGAGAGAGAGAGGTCATAGAGATGCCGCTGTGTTCTTCTCTATATACTTGACGTTTTTTTTTGTGTCTTGTTCATACTAATCAATTATTTGATGTAATACATTGAAAAACAAATCATAAGTGGATAATGATGCAAGTGCGCGGCATGACTAAATCATACTTAAGTATACTGATTTGAAATGACAAATTCAAAGAGTAATTGTCATTTTAGAGAATTTTTGACTAAACTTTTTTTTTTGTTGTTCTTTTTCATTTTACAATTAAATATAACTTACCTTTGTATGTTGAAACTATATTATATATCTGTTTAAATGAAATTACCTGTATGAGAGAGCACATCTTATTCTTTCTTCGTGATTTTTTGTTTTCTTTTATTTGTATAGTATCATATATAGTAAGGGGCACTGTTTCTTTATATTTATATTTACACAAAAATATACTAATTTTCTTCATGAATGTCACTCAATTTACTATTTAATGATTTTATGTTTAATTTGATACATGTTTTGATAAAAATTAAGAATTATAAATCGTTAGCCTTTTCTATTGATTGTTAAAGAGATTTACTGTTCTTATTAATCGATATATATATATAAATTATATTTCAATATATAATATCATAAATATGAAGATAGAATAGAATAAAAAAATATTTGAAATATAAATAATAGGACACTTTTATATTCCGTTTTATCATTATTTAATACGTTTTACTACAAAAAACAAATGTCACAAGATGCAGTATGAAAAGCTCTGCAATCTCTAGGGTAAAGCTTATCTCAATTGTGTACTTTTTCTGTTGAAAAAAAAGTAAAATTTCTTGCTACCACTATTTGCTGTGTCGGAATTTGATCACTCATAGTTTTATTCATTTTGAAAACAAAAAGTACAACTATAAACTAAGCTATCTGTTGTTTGTTACATAATTATACGAAATATTTTATTTTTTTATTTTATATGTTCGATTGTAATTATATCTTTTATATTTTGTATAAATGGTTTATAAACCATAGCAAATGTACATTTTTCTACTGGATAGAAAAATTTCAGCAGATTTATGATTAATAATTGTAAAATTATCACATGACAATGTATGTCATAAGCATGATGATACTGCGATAATGAATTAGTCGTTAATAGAATATGAAATTCATCTTTGTGAATAATTGAGATTACAAAAGATAGAAAATAATAATGATGTACATATTTATTATTTACTATATTTAAAATAATTTTTTGTTGAATAATTGTATTCTAAAAGATAATCATTAGAGGGCGCTATTTGACATTGAAAAATATCCTTGTTCATCAACATTCTAGAGGTTGAAACCAAAGAGAATCTTAGCAACCTATTAAATTATGTCTGTTTGCAACTACTATTATCGATTAATACTTCTTTTCATTTTTATTTTATTTTATCGATTAGAATTATAAGAATGGCTGGTACTTCATTAGTTGATTATTATACTTCTCGTATTAAATATGATAAACTTAATCCATTAATACGTTCAGCATATAATACAACATCTGATTTTGAAGAATATAAACAAAAATTACTTGCAAAAGTTGAAAATAATAATCAAAATAATGATTTATCATTTCTTAATTCAATTGAAGAAGTTCGTCATGAACAACGTGTTCGATTATCACAAGTTGAACATGATTATTATAATCAAAAGAATATACCATTATTTGATGTACCTTATTATGCTCAAAAAGAAGAAGAAAATCAAGAAACTATAATTAAATCAAAACCACCATTACCAACTGCATCAAGACGATCACCATCACCAGTATTTTTAACTGAAGAACCTATTCAACATCATATTCAACATCGTCCAATATCAGCTAATATAGTTCATCGACATGATGATAATATAGCTTTTTGTCCACATCAAATATATACTGATAATTCAATAGCAACAACAACAACAAGTGAACATGATCCAACAACTAATCGTATTCAAAATCATATAGAAAGTATGTGGAATGAATATGAATTAGAAGATTATTTAGAACAAAAAAAGTAAGATGAAAAAGATATAAAATTTATTTGATTTTTATTTTTTATGGTTTCTATTGTTTTTTTTTTGTTCTTTATAGAACTCGTCGTCCTCCTAGTGCATCAACAACTGCTAATTGGGCAGGTCGTGTAACAGTACCAGAACCATTTTCTTTAACAAATAGTATTCATATGGATAATGTACATCGAAGAAAATGTATGCATGATATAGAAGAAGCAAAATTACAGAAAGAAATTGATGATGAACTTATACTTAATCGTTCTTTTAAAGGTGAATATTGTTTTCTTCATTTAGATATGAATCATTTGTTTGAAAGTTTTATTATTCTAGTTTGATTGTCTCTCATGAATTTTTATATAGTGAATATGATAGAACAAATTGTCGGTTTTTGATAAACTGTTTTCTTAAACTAGACTAAACAAGAAGTTTCATTCTGACGTGAGATAGTAGAGAATTCTATGTAGATTTTATTGATATGTTGATTATGTAATGAGTATTTGTCTGTCTCTTGTAATATTAAGAATACTAGGTATCACACAAAATCATCGTTTGTTCATTTTAAAAAATGCAACACTTTTGAACTCAAGTTTTTTGCTTGGTTAACTATAGTTCAAAAATTTTCTAGAAAAAATTTCAAAAATGGACATAATTAGTCATGTTTTTTTGGATAACGAAGTTTCATCACGAGATTTGATTATTGAATCTCAAAACCTGATATATTTCAAATAATTAAATGTATAATTTTTATTTTGTTTAGCTAATCCTGTTCCTGCTCATGTTCATATGCCTTTATATGAACAATTACGAGAAGAACAACGTATTCGTCGTGAACAACTTCGTCATATGACAAAAGAATATTTAAATTCTATATCAAAACCATTTGGATTTGAGTCACGTGAAAAAGCTAAAACATTATTACGACGACATTCATTTTCTGATGGTGATATTATTCGACGTCAACCACAATTTAGAGCAAAACCATTACCTGATTTTTATTATCGAACAAGCAAAGATATTGAACAGTATTATTTAAATAAATCATATATATATATTTTTTTTGATTTTATTTTATTTTTAGAATGAAAGAAAAATCTCTTTATCGTTCAATAAAAAAAGAAATGCGAGCTAAAGAATTACTTCATCAATCACGTCTTCCACATAGTATGAAAGAACGTGAACAACACTTAAAACATACACATCGTTCAATGAGTGCAAATGATTTAGCACGTATTGGTCTTGAAGAATATACATTTAAACCAAAAACTAATGGTTATTATATACCAGATTATGATAAACTTCATTCAAAATTTTTATATCAAACTGAACAATTAAAACGTATGCGTCCATCAACAAAATGTAAACCATTTTTATTATATACAAATTTAATTCCATCACGAAAAGATCAAATTCTTGATGATATACGTAATGATGAAGAAACACGTTATTTACAAACATTTCATATAAAAGGAAAACGAATACCAACAAAATCAACATCTGGAATGAATTTATCAGCTAATCTTCAACAATCTGAAGCTATACCAACAAAAACAACTGAATCTCAACGTGTACGTGAAATAATTGGTAAAAGAAAACGACGTGAAGTCGAAATTAAAAATAAATTTGAAGAAAAATTTCAAAGATCAAGATCAGCTAAAGAAAAAAGATTAAAAGAAAAAATTTATGAACGTGCTAAATTACAAGATAAATCAACTATATATAAAGCAAAAAAAGAAGAAAATGTAAAAAAACAAACAATTTCGATATTTTTAAATTTTAATTTCTATGTATATTTTTTTTTTATTAGAATCGTAAAATTCGACAATCTATACATCAAACTGGAGATGATTATATTCGAACATTAGATGCAATGAATAATCGTGTTGAACGACGTCCATTATTACTTGAACAAAATCAACAAGATAAAGCTGTACGAGATTTAGAAAAAAAAATAAAACATGCAATGAGTGTCGCAAAAATAACTGAAAAAGATTTAATGAGACAAAAATTTAATCCACCTAATGTTAAAGTAACAAGAACACGTACTGATTATTCATCAGAAATATAAAATGAACTATTTTGTTTTCTTTTTCTTTTATTGTTTGTAATTTGTATTTTTTTTTTGCACAAATATGTGAAAAAATGAAAATAATGAATTCACTATAAAATTTTAGTTTAGTTTACAGCCGTATTAGAATTTTATTCATATTGTTATTTTTTACAAAAGATAATATTATATTGGATATAATTATATTGAAAATATTAATTATTATTGTCTTATTAAAAGGAATTTCTTCCTCATTCTCAGAGTTCACAAGGAATGACTACGGGAAAATTTATGAAATAGATATTGATGTGTTTCGTTCCAGGAGTTAGCGAAATCGTACTACATCTTTTCAAGCTGAAACTTTTATGATAACTAACACTCAGTCAGGATGTATGTTTTGTCTTCTTTGAAAATACTGTTTTCATACTTTGGAAAGAATAGAATGAAAAAAATAAAAGACATATCCCAATTTAATTGAAGTACTTGTAAAAAATATTTGATTCTGATCGATCCAACTGTTTTGGAGAAAAAGAGGGAAAACTTTTTTTTACTCAAAAACTGATTCTGAAGAAAAGAGTAAATAAAGTGAAATTTTGTACTTCTCGTCTGCAAGATAATAACTCTAATTGAAAGAATTGATGCATACTATTGTATCTTAATCTATTTGCTTTACCAATATTTTTCAGATGGTTTGAAACACTGTTATTTGATTACAACACAAAGAAATATTAAATAAAAATTCTTCTTTACTGTGTCGACTATCATTAACATTGATAAGACAATTCATTCTTGGTATGTAGATGAATTTTCTTTAACTGTGCTTGCCATCAGTAGATTTACAATGATCAATAACCTTTTAACAAACGCAATAGATGTCACGAGAAAAATATATTAATTTTTGCTGAAATATAGCTTTTTGAAACTTCGCGTTTTTAGGAACTGTACAATTTAGCATTTTGATAATAGGAATAGAGCATATCTTGATACGTCTTTAGTAATGAAAATTGAAAATGAAAAAATTTTTTTGGTACATAATTTGAGATTGAAAAATAAATGAAAGAACAGATAATATTCTATGAGCATAATGCAGAATAGAGAATTTTTTAAGGATTTTTGAAATATATTTTTACTGAAATTAATACGATAATTGACAAGTTCTTATGTCGAATATATATTCTAGTCTAATTTCAATTTTAAATACATATTTAAATAAAATAGAACTTTTACTTATATCGATTTTTTTCTTATAACTCCAAAGAAAATTTCGTTTATTCTGGAAAATTACTTTAACACATAAATTTCCATCTCATATTTTATTATTGTTCACCTATAATTTTTCTTTCATCCATTTCATGAAACAGTATTAATAAATTTATTTATTGATTTATAATAAGTATCCATATCATAATTAAAAATATAATCAAATAATAAATCAATTTCTTTTTCTTTTACGATAATAATAATCATTTTATTTAGTATAGATTTACGCAATACTGCAGTTTGATTATCAGAAAATAGTTGGTCTATAACATGTATCTTACTATAGTGCAAAAACTTAATATATTTTTCTCGCATTTTTCCGTAATAAGAGAAAAGAAAAAAGTTTCGCCGATAGCGCTTTTTTTTCTCCTCTGAACGCGTAGATCGGTGAATTTAGCTCGTTCTATTCTTATTTTTTATATTTGCAGAAGACCAGCATCTTTTTCTTTCTTTTCTTTTCTTCCAACTACATACGATGTCGATTATTACTAGTACTAGGTTGAATTTAGTCATGTTTGACTCTACTCTTTCAACCAATAATGAAAACGAATCACCAACATCATCATCAACATTTTTATTTTTAACTAATAATTTAATAAATTTAAAAGAAAAAAGAAAAAATATTTTATATTCAATATTTTTTCGTTTAATGATATTTTTTCAAATAATTGCTTATGGTTCATATTCAGTATTAGTACATTTATGTGAAAAAAATGGTATGATTACATTTTCATCATCATCAATGAATTTTATTATTGAATTTATTAAATTAATTATTTCTCTTAGTGCATTTATTTATTTCAAACAAATAAATATAAATAAAATCCAAATTATTTCAAAATTTAAACAATCAATACCATATTCAATACCAGCTATACTTTATTTTTTAAATAATAATTTAGCTGTACATATACAAATTCAAATGGATCCAACATCTTATCAAATTTTATCAAATTTTAAAATAATTACAACAGCTATTCTTTATCGTTTAATTATTAAAAAAAAATTACGAAAACAACAATGGTTTGCATTAACATTACTTTTTATTGGTGGTCTTGCTTATAGTTTAGGTGCCGTTAAAAATTCATCATTTGTTTCAAAGACTATTGTAGATTCAACAATAGTTATGCGAGAAATGTATATACGTCCATTAGGTATTCCAATGATAGTTATTTATTGTACATTAAGTGGTCTTGCTGGTGTTTATAATGAATGGATATTAAAACGAAATTATAATGAATCACTTTATTTACAAAATATATTTCTTTATACTTATGGAACTTTTTTTAATTTAATACCAATTATTAGTATAATAATAACAACTTCACAAAGTATACCTTATTTTAATTTATTTCATGGATTTTCATTTTATACATGGTTAATTATATTTACACAAGCATTAAATGGTTTATTTATGTCTGTAATAATGAAACATTCTTCAAATATAATAAGATTATTTATTATATCATTTTCTTTAATTATAACTGCTATTCTTTGTTTAGTTATATTTCATATTAGTTTTAATATTTATTTTTTTATATCTTTTGCCATAATGACATGTGCACTTTCATTTTATTATATAAATTAAATATTTTTTATTGTTTCGCCGAAAATTCCAAATTAATATTACCTCACGAGATAAACCTTTTTTTTTTGATTAAATAATAAATGTATTTGTAGTATCATGTCAGGAATTTTTAATAAAGATGAAAGATAGAATTTAAATTTTCTTATAATGATTGTTCTGCTTATCCTATTAAGTATAATCAAATGGCACTAAAGAGGTTGTTATATTTTTAAAAAAATATATTGATTATTATGAGTTAACTCTAGTACGATTATTCTACCGGATTGGTTATGTTTTGAAGTATCATTTTACAAAGCGAAATAACAGAATGAGTACTCTCACACAATACTCACGCAACAGCTGTTATAACAGAACATCTAATAATAATCAAAATTATCATTTATCAATTTATCAAAAAAAAAAAACCATGGCATTTGTTATATGTACATTTTTATCATAACTAATGTAGAGAAAATGAATATAGAAATTTATCTATTCTTTATGATACGATATGCTTGCCAAAACTAGAATCAACTATAAACTAGAAGATAATTATGTGAATCTTACCTTTTTATTAAAATAACTCAGTTAATACAATAAAAAAATAGGAATTGCTAGAATGAATATAGAAATAAGAAAAAAAAAGTATTCATGATTAAAATAAAACAGCTTAGATCTTTATAATGTTCACGATCAATTGGAGAAGACGTAGGATAGTTATTGGTATACCAATGTTCATATGATGTTTTATGATTGCATTTTTAATAGACTTACTGTTGCATGTTGAACATCTAGGATCGACCACTGTGACAATGTGACTATCAAAACTAAGTGTTCATACTATATTATCAGTACCTATTGGTAATCTAGCTTTGAAACCGTTTGGATACGGAATAGAGTTCTGATAGATAGATACACCAGAATATACATTGTGACTGTGACTTGCTCATAAAAATAGTAACATTGTTCAGTGTTACAACTGAACTGGATCGTATAATTACCGACTCAAGTCTGTGATTTAGTGACAGCTATACTGCATATAATAAAGACAAGGATGAGTATTGATTGCATAATTTATTGTCCGAAATAGCAGTATAGAAAGCCACAGATGATAAAGATAATCAATATGTTCTGTACAGCCTTTATATATTAATGCCTCCTACGATAACATAACCCAAAAATAATCAAAACATTTTCTCATTATGGATTCACAGAAATAATATCTAACTTCAATGAATAAAAAATCACACTCTAGATAGTATACTTTACATGACGAAATAATGTATCGTGTAACATATCAGATTTCTTACCAATGTGATTACCTTGTATTTACTTACAAAAAAAAATATCGAACATCTCTAGATCATTCTCTATTCTTACTCAATAAATATTTGCTTTATATCAACTATGACTATATACATTAAATTAACATTAGTTTAACATTCATTATTCTATATCATTTTCTCTTTAATACTTTACCCTTTGTTGAATCATTCTTGACTCATGGGCGAAAATTATATTCTTTACATAACATGCGAGAAAATTTCTCAAAATCAATTGAAAACAATTTATTCAAAACATAAACGATTATTTATTTTAGTATTGTAAAGTGCAAGAGTCTTTTCTGCATTCACTCACATATATTATATGTCGAATGCATAAAAGAGATGAAATCTAATAAATCATTTTAATTATAAACTTTTTAAATAATTAAACAAAAAGAAAAACAAATATACATCTAACTTACGCTTGATTTTTTAGATATTTTATATATACAATAAATATTCATTATTTAATTACTCTTCTCAATACAATATAAGTTAATTTTTCCAAATGAAAACATATTTCTTTGTTTGAAATCCATTAAAATTTGATGCACACGCATTAGTATATGAACCAACATCGGGAAACCATAAAACATCACCAATATCTAATAATGGTAAATCAATAGAATGTGCAATACAATCAATTGAATCACATGTTGGACCAAATATTACCGATTTAAATTGATCACATTTTTCATTATCTTCTTTCATTTTTATATAATGTACAATAAATATTTTATGATCAAATATAATAGCATTAAATGTTCCATATATACCATCATTAATATAATAAATATTATCAGCACTTTCAATAAGTGCTTTTTCAGATTTTGAATTTTCATCTTCATTATCAGGTGAATTAGGTGTAGTAGATATATTACGGTCTAATGGTATCATTTTTTCATTAGATTTATAATCACGATTGTGAATACGTCGAGCAATAATACGAGTAACTAATATCATACCTCCAGATGAAAAATAACGACCAGGTTCTGACATTAATGTAATACCTATAATAAAATTTTTATTGTAATATTAAAAATAACAAAAATTAATTCCATTATTTTTTGTATCCATTTATGTATGAAAATAAATGTTCAATATACTGACCTTCTGATTCAGGAAATAACTTGTCTAATGTATTATTAATTATTTTAGCTACTTCCGGAAAGCTTGGTTTATCCCAATTGTGTCCTGAAAATCCACCACCAATATCTAATATTTTAAAATTAAATCCAAATTCATCTTGTTGAGCAATATCAAAAATTCGTCGTGCTTGTTTAAGTGAATTTGTATAAATTTGAGGATCAAGACATCGACTACCAACATGAAATGAACATCCAACAAGATTAATATTTAACTTTCGAGCTAATTGAAGTAAAGTAATACATTCACGTTCATTAGCACCAAATTTTGTTGAAAATGGACTCATTGAATGTTTGTCATCAGTTTTGAGACGAAGTAAAACCTATTTAAATAAGAAAAAAATGAACTGTAAATTTATATTAAAGATTTCTTTCTATTAATTTACTTTCGCTTCAGGCCAATGTTCTTTTAATTTTTTAAGTTCATCTTCATTATCCACAACCGTCATTTGTACACCTGCTTCACGAAATTGTTGAATATGAGATACAGGTTTACATGGATGAGCAAAAATGATACGTGTTGCATAATTAAAATTATTACCACATGTTTTACGTACAAGATCAAGTTCTTCAGCTGATGCACAATCAAAACCACCACCTAATTCAGCAATAATTTCAATAATAAAACTATTAGGATTACTCTTAACTGCATAGAATGGATGAATACGACCAAGAAAATGCATCCATTGTAAATATTGACGAGCATAATGTGATAGATTAACAATATAAAATGGTGCATCATTATCTAATGAAATTTCTTCGCAACATTTTCTAAATAAAAATATTATTAAAAAAATTATACAGTTAGATAATTATTTTATTTTTACTTTACGATAGATGCTGTTGTTTGTCCATAATCAATATGTTGAGCTCCTAGCTTCTTTTCAAATAGATCTTTAAGATGATGAACTAGAAATCGTCGTCGTCGATTATAAACTTTTATCGATTGTTCATCTTGATCATGACCTTGATCATGTAAAACTTCATCGACATCTTTAATGCTAAGTTGATGAATTAAATTAGTTCGTACTGGTTGTTCATCATCTTCATCAAGTTCATTATTTTCAGCTTTTTGAGAATCACTATTACTTGTTTCAGGTTTGGTTGTTTCTTTATGATGATGATGCTTCTTATGAGGCATGTCTTGTTATTTTTTATACCAATATACAGACAAAAGAAAAAAGTATAAAGTGAAAAAGAAATTTAGTAAAGAGAGGATTATATAATATCAAGACTCATTCTATATTGTACTTAATGGCTTTGCTGTTCTTTTATATATATTAGATAAGAGTGCATGTAACCTACGTATTGTTTCGAATAGAATATGTACCAAGTAGAAGAAAAAAATGCAGAACATGTGCAGCTTTTCATGTACGGATTAGTTTTGTTTTTTCTAAAGAGTATACTTGATGGTCCTTGTAGAAAAAATTTACATTTTAATTAAATTTTACATCAATCTTCACTAGAAACGATAAACTATTAGGTAGTTATGTTATAATTATTTATCTCAGCATCGTATTTATAAATGAAAATATCTTCATTTTATTTATAAAACGTTAGTATACATCGTGATATTAATAAAATCAAAAAGAAATTAAAATTAATTCACTATTGGTGGTGGAATTTAAATTCACTTTCATGATAGCATAATCATTCGAAACAAATAGACAGAAAAAAGAAGACCGAATTTTTAAAATTAAATAAGTTTATTTTGAATTCACTATATTCATTAAACTCGAAAAACGACTAAAGAAATAATGCAATAATTTCGAAAAATATTATATAGTATAAAAATGATATACTAATTCAGATGACCTAATGAACGAACAATAAAACTTTATGGATTGGATAAAATGAAATTTAATCTTCTATATTTATAGTATTAATAAAACAAATTGGTTGATTTATGGTCTCTCATAAAACAACTATGTAAATTTTTTTTATTTAAGAAAAGATACAAAATAAAAAAGAAACATATTTTGATCACGATACATTTATAATAAAGTTTGAAATACAATAGTTTTTCTTGGAATAAATATCAATCATATAATACTTCATAGAAGATTGTAGCAACGTATTTGATTATCGATATAATCATTAAGTTTCGAATAAACGAATAGATCAGATGCATTAAAAATATGAAAGGAACTCGAGTTAAAATCAGATGAAATATTTCATAAGAAATCATCTTAAATGAAAAGAAAATCAATAGTATCAAAAACATATAGATAGGATGGAATTATTCTGATATGTTAAATGATGAAATTGGTAATTCGTAAAGTTTAATTAATGTAACTAATATATACATAATACAATTGTGCTGTTTCAGGTTTATTCTTTTATATATTCATGGAAAAGAAGTAAAATAAAGAGGCGAGAGAAGAAGAAAAAAGGAAGAGTGAACCAAGGAAGGCCGATGAATAAGTTCTCGAAAAAACTGACAAACAAGACGAGAAGAAAGAGAAAGCTGATACCAAATGTGAGTGTCAAAAATACACAAAAATATTTATTTATACATAAAAGTACAATCTGGTATTAATCATGTGTGAATTATATCGATAGTTAATAGGAAATGATTGTTCACACATAGACTGTATTTTGATTACAATGGAAGTTAACACATCTGAGATGAAAAATGATTAAATGACTCGAAAAGCAATAATATGAACTGTATATATGTTATAAGAAACGTGTGGTCAAATCATGTGCATCCGATTCCAATAAGATCATTTTCTTTTCCACAAGATCCACAAAAGCAGGCATTTGCGATCCTCGTCAAAGAAGAGAGTGACTACAAACTTGAACTGAAAAAATCGATTAAAAGACCTCAATCTTCTTTGATGACATGATATTTTTTATATATGAATTTACCAACATATATTTATATTAGAAAAACAATTGATATCCATACGACATTTATTATAATCTAGCAATCATTTAATCACATTCAAGTTCAATATCATACTATTCACAAAATAGACAATATATAAAAAAAAATATTTTCTATCCAGGCATCAAGAAGTTAAGAGCATGTAAATTGGTAAAATAATTTAAAGAAAATATTGTTATTTCGATTGGTATGACAAGTGTTTATAAATTATCTTTTTCGACTTAAAGATCAATATTGTTGTTATTCTATTATCGCAAAACATACAAAATTTTAAACTATCAAAACAACTTAAATAATTTGAAGAACTTTGATATAAAAAAATTGTATATTCATGTAAAAAAAAATACAACTATGCTGTAAACACGTTTAATTATATACACTATGAGAGTTTCTCGTAGTAAAAACAATCGAATCACATGAAACTTTTCTTGTTTTTTTTTGCACTAACTGTATCATATAACGAGGTAGCCAGTTTCTAAGTCAGCATTGCACGTATTGTGTAATTATCAGTATTATTATATAGTCAGCGTTAAAAGTAAATTTGCTTACCAGATCATATAATATTAACACAAGCGAGATTGACATTCTCTCTAGTTTTACAATAAAATAAAATATACATTTCAATTTTTTTAATCTATCAATCGATTTTATATATGTATTGTATCAGTTACAATGCTTCAGAAGAAATGATACTATAGGATAAAACTAATTCATCCAACTCACTTTCCAAAAACAATATGGAATTCCTAATATTCCAGTACGATATTCATGCGACATTAAATATAAACTTATTGATTTAAAAAAAGGCATACATTCAAATAAATTCAAATACAATCGTATTTGTTTTAAAGATTATTTTGCAACAATTTATCGATCTTTCTCGTTAGTATTATTTCTCACATTACATTTATTGTCATCAACCAAACATCATAATAACATACGTGCTTATTATCATATGTAAAAAGAGAGATAAATAGTCAAATAATACACAGGTTTATCAGATTAATATTACTAATTAATCGAAATGATTTCATTCAAAATTAAAAATTTTAAAATAATTGTCCTTGTGTCAATTGGTCTAATATGCTTTTCTGCAATGATTGTTTTTTTTTCTATGGGTAGTGTCTTTTATACGGTAGAAAATTTTAAATTATTAAACTATGCTAATACCATATGTGTCGTCGAAAAAAGATCTTGGGAATCTAATCAATGCATGTTATACTATATTCGATATGCTTGTCATGTAGCAAGATGGTCTGTACGTTATGGCAATTATACAACAACATTTGCAACAGTGAAAGGGAAGAAACGACATAGATATATTTCGGATGCGATCAATGAAGCATATAAATATAAGGTAAGGAAATATTAAAAGCTATAGACATATCCTTTTTTATGTTTCTGAATTTTTACAAGAAACCTATCAAAATCTTTGTTTGTAATTATATTAGACAAATTATGGAAATAAAAAGTATAGTTGTACATAATATAATATATAATAATTATAACAGGATATAGAGTTTTTTTTCTATAGAAAAAATATTATTATATTCTGAATAAATTCTTTAACTTTTTCGTTCCATAAATATTAAATATTTTTGTTATGTAAATAAATAAGATGATTTTTTCTTTTGTAATTATATTTTAAGGTTGATTCATTATATTCATGTTGGTATGATACGACAAATCCATCGATAGCTCAGTGGAACAAACCAAGTATTCAACTTGCTATTATTCTACTTAGTTGTGCTGGTTTATCAACATTCCTTACTAGTGTGTCTTTCTTATTTACTTATATATTTATTATAAAACAAAGACAGCAAAATCAATCAAATAATTCTACTCGTATTCGTGTTCTATATTTAAAATAATCCTATTAAACTGATAACATATTTTATCTAATATTTTTTCTTATGTAAATCGTAATTTCTTTAAAATATTCATTTTATCAATTCAGAATAAATATAACGTTAAGAATGAAAAAATGTTGATAATCTAATTTGTAGAATTTATTCAAATGAAAGGCTATTATATATACAATATCTTTGTCGTATATTAATCTGTAATAAATAAAATAGGATACAATTAAATAATAAAATATTCAATTTTTAATATAATAATTTATATTTCAAATTTTAAAGTTCATCAACATCAAATTCAGCCAATGGAACAGTATCATCAATATTAATATTTTTTATTTTTATTTTTTTATTATCATTTTCTGATGTTTTTTGATTATTAATTCCAATAATTTTTCGAAAAGTTGACCACATATAATCCATCATTTCATTTCGATATTGTGTTACAGCTAATTCTCTTTTAACATGTGAAAATGAATCATTTAAACTATAAAAGAAAAAAAAACAAACTAAAACTAAAAATTCTTTCATTATTCCATTATACATACATTGTTACAAAGATACTCAATAAACCAATAGATACAAGAGTAACAAATGAAAGAAAATAAAATGTACCTTTAAAAAAAATTTATATACATACTAAATTAATTATTTATTTAAATTTACCATAGACTCGACTAACTGAAAACATCTCCAAAGCATTAACTTCACCCAAAAGCATTCGAAAACAAGTTATTAATGATGTAAAAAAATTTCTAAAAATTGGTAATGAACCACCAAATATAGCATAACCCATTAATGCATATGCTAATATAAATATAAGAAAAACAAATGCAAATGAACTTAAATCACGTCGTGCATAATGAAGTGTTTGTGATAATATTCTAATACGTTTATGAAATCGAAGTAATTTTAAAAATTTAAGCATTGTAAAAAATGTTATTAATGCAACAATATATGAATAAACTTCATCAAAACTTCCAATTGAATTAAAATTAACAAATTCATCTAGAATTTTATTATTATTATTATTATTATTATTTACTTTCTTATGTTAATCTTTACCCATTTCTGTTTTTCTTAATGATCGAATAGCTAATCGTGTTATTGTCTTTTTAATTCCATACATTATAATTGTTGTTATACTAAATATTGCTGTAATAAATGAAATAATATTCCAAAATTTTAAAAAATATTCTCTTTTTTCTTTAATTATTAATAAAATTTCATGTATAACAGAATAAATTGTAAAAATAACAAATAATAATTCAAATATATATACAAACATACCAAAATCACCAATATGATCATATAAACGAAAGATTTTTATTTGATGATCTTGTATAACTGAACCCATTGATGTCATTTCAAATGAAAGTGTTACAGAAACAAATAAATTAACATTTGGATTATAAAGTGAAAAATCAATAATAACTGCACGAGTTAATATATCAAGCCAATTTTGTGAACGAAGTTCATCAAGAATTGATATAGTTTTTTCATATGTACGACCTAATGGTACGATATATCCACCACCTTTATATGTTTTATATATTGCTGAAAGTGGACCAGTTTTTGTACTAATACTATTCTAAAAATAAATAAAAATTAGATCAGAATAGATCTTGATTTTTTAAATATTCCCAAATGCGTGATTAGAAGAGTTGCTAATCAAGATCAAAGATCGAAGTTTTTCATTTGAAGAATGGTGAAATTTAAAGTTCGAGCTTTATTATGATCTAATCTCAAATATTTGCTTTATAACAAAAAATAAAAAAAGAAACACGATAGTAGATTGAAGTTTCCATCAATCCGTCTATCAACTCTTTTGAAGAGTCCTTTATAAAGCTGCTAAAATGCTTAACATAAAGCAAAACACAAAATTTTTTCAATCTATACTGACTATGTCTGATCAAGATGAAATTATCCTTCAAAGATAAAATCGACCATACTGGTTCTTGACATTTCTATCGAAATTTATAGACTTATGAAAAAAATAATTCTGATTAGATCTGCTAACGTTCATGTATATATTTCTCTCATTTAGATGCGATTCTATAAAAGAGCTAGAGTTTTTTAAAAGAAAGAAAAGTCGTGAAAACACTCTTTAAATATTTTTTTCGCCTGATTTTAGATGATCTATCTACATACAAAATGTTAGCCTGATATATTGTACTTTTTTCAGAATCGGAAATGGTCAAAAACATGACACGTTCAATGACTCAATAAAACCTTAAAAAGTGAGGCTTTTTCCATAGAGATGGCTTGTTATATAATAATAAAAGACCTTATTTTATGAAGATCGATCACGAGGTAGGCTAGCCCTAAACACGAGCTTTCAAATATCCAAACTGATTTTTTGGTTTTTCAAAAAATTGCCTCGATTTGTCTGATAAAAATTGACTTATTTAAGGGAAGGGAAGAAAGCCTTAGGAAAATATATTAAATAATTTTAATTTGAAATCTTTATCAACATGAAGTATTAATTTAAAAAAATTCATGATTTATCTATTCGATATCATCTATACAAAACATAATAAATTTTCATATGAATTAATAAATAAAAACCTAACCTGATAACACCATGGTGTTTTACATCGTTTTGTTTGATTATTATTTTCATTATTAATTTTCATTGAAGTTTTATTTAAAATAAATGCCCATCCTACTGTATAATCTTTTGTATCATCATCAAACCAATTATAATCATTATGACAATGAGATATAATATGTTTAACACGACGATGAACACGACAACTATTTTCTTTAATACGTAATTGTCGAATTCTTGGTGCACCAACACGCATTGATACTCGACTTCCTGTTGTTAATTTTTCTCTCCATGTTAAATTTTTATTATTATACCATGGTTGAGCATAAAGTCCTTTTAATAAAACTGTATCAAAATAATCCCACCATTGATCAATTGAATTAACACCATAAAATTCATCTTTAATAAATAATGATTTTGTATCACGATATAAACCAAAAGAATTTGTATCTCGTGATTGATATGATAGAAATAATAAAACAATTGTAAAACATATATAAATAAGAATTTCACGAATAATTTCAGCCATTTTTATTTCACGTAAACGTTGTTCTCGTGCACGAGCCATTTCATTACAATCAATTGGACGTAAATCAAACAAACGTACACGACGTTGACGTGCAATTTCTATATATCATAAAAATAAAAAGAATTTTATTTTTCTTTGTTTTATTAAAATAAACACATAATTACCTTTAACATTTGTATCATTGTACATATCAGAACTATTTATATCAGCTATATTATTATTAGATAGTAATGCACCAGTAAATGGATCATTAAAATCTAATGTTTCATCATCATATGGTCGACGAATAAGACAACTTATTATAGCAGTTATAATAAATACTTTTAATGGATCAATAACAAATACTGATTGACCAACTGAAAGCATCATTATTATTAACCATTCATTAGCTCGTTCAGCACCCCATTCCAATGAATAAAGAATAATAAAAAATGAACATGTTAGAATACTTAATAAAACCACTAAAAAAAATAGCTGTTAGCGTCATTTCTGTCGGATTAAAATGTGAAAAATGATATAGCTACTAGGATTAATTGTAGAGAGGTAAAATTTGACTATAAATTTTCAGATAATCCTCCTCTGCTGAATGGACGACCATGTTTAATGTAGGACCATATCTGGACAAGAATCTATCGGCTCTATTCGGAGTTGTTCATGGTAGCGCTGCTGTTGCAGCAGCAGGTTTTCTAACATCATGAACATCTCTGAATCTATTAAACGACTATGCACGTTCTTCTACTACTTTTTGGACAAATTGCATTGCATATTTGTGTGCAAAAACAATAGATTTTCAGTACAAAATACTCGAAAAACTTTAATAAAAATTAAATTAATTCTGTGAAGAAGGATATTATTGAGCATGCCTATTATGGATCATTGGTAAGATATATATGACAGAAGAATTAACTAGCTACAAATGAAATATTAATTACACGATTAGTTATTTAATGTACTAATTCATTGGCTCCTTCATTAATTAATGAAAATATCTATTACATCCGTAGGATAAAATGCAAATCTTTTGTTTATCTTACATGTCCAAGCGATATAGATAGTCCAATATGGAAATGTTCTTGTTTTATCTTCAATTGATGGTACTATGCCAATACGTTCAATATTTTCTTGATTATTTTTTGAACGTGTAAAAGAATATTGTGTACGTGAAAAAAATCTAAATAAAATTTTTTTTTTCTAATTTAAAAGAATTCAAATTTTTAATTAGACCTTTTCGTTTTTTCAAATTGTTTATTCTTTATTAATGCATTAATTCGACGTTTTCTTTCCTGTAAATGATGTGCTATTAATGTTTTTTGACTATATTTTGTCTTTCGAAATAATGTAACAATAATTAAATTAATTGGTAAAACAATTAATGTTCCAATAAAACTAATCCAAAGTTGTGTTAATGTAAATTCAATAGGACCAATTTTCATTAAAACTCCAGCTTTATGTTTTGTTGCTTGTGTATCTTGTCGATAGAACATAGCATTTGATATCATTGTACAAAAAAGTAATGATATACAACATGATATACGTTGAAGACGTGTAAAATTACTTCGTATTGGACGTGAAAATACTGAAAACCATAAATGACCATCGCTAAATTTTTTTTTAACAGATTGAGTAAATAAATGTGCAAAACTTTTTAATTCTTTTAATGATGCTATTGGTACAACACGATCAACAAGTCCATCACCTTTTTCAACAGCAAGCCAATTATCACAAATAAAAAAACTTCTTTTTAAGAAAAATACAAAATAAATAATAAAAAATTTTTCTTTTTTTTTTTACTTTTCTCCTGTTTGTAAATCCATAATATTGATCATATTTAAAAACCAAGAAGCATTTGCTTTTGCACCTGAATTATCATGCCATATACGAAGATAAAGTAATGGACCAAGAGGTATTTCAACACTTAATAAAAAATTTCGAACACTACCTGCTGGAAATTCCTTTAAAATAAAAATATAATTAATTTGCTTTTATTGTTTTTTCAAATAAATTTTTAATATTTATTTCAATAATTCTGTTTAATCTTTTTTTTTAGTAAATAGTTATGAACAGTATTGAAATATTTATTTTAACACTTGACACGTTCAGAATTTTTAAGAACTTATAGTGTCAGAAAAACTTATCTACCAAACAGAAAGTAGTATATCTCAGTCGTCTTTCAATTGAATAGTCCGATTCCTTTTTGTGAAACACAATCTAATAGAAATTTAGACTTTTTCATAGACATAACGCCAAGCAATTTCTCAAAGAAGAAGTAAAAATGTAATATTTAACCATTTATTAATTAATTGATTGGTGCCTCGTTTTCTTACAGAGACTACGAACTTTTGTTCCAATATATTTTTAAGTTGAGAGTGACTGACCATTCTGATAAGGAAGAAATTACCTATAAGTTTTTACTCCTTAGACTATAGCTCAAATATGTCATTGTGAAAATGTCGTTCATGACATTAGAAATAGGATCATAAAATAGTTCTATATCTTTTAGTTTAACAAGTATTTATAAAAAACAATAATGAAAGAAATTGAAGCAATCAAAAGAAAAAAACATCACATATACTTGTCTCAAGTATAGAAAAAGATATATTTTTGTTTTAATTGTATAAATGATCCTTTATAGTAATATTTCTGCACTTTATTCAAATAAATAAAAAGCTGGAGTTTTTCTTTTATTTGAGAAAAAAAAATCGACGTTATTTTATTGACAATAGACATGGACTATTTTCCTATTTTTCATCGAAGACTTTTCAAACATTTTGTTGTTTTTTATATAATTTTATTTGTAAAAACACATTTTTTTCTTAATGATTAAATATTTTCTACTATATTATTTTTTCATTATAAAAAAAAGTTGAATGACATAAATAGAATTATTTCTGTTATATATATTTTAGATTCATTTTTTTTCCTTTTTCATATTCAAATAGAAAGAAAACGTATACAAAAGTAAAATCTTCGTATTTTATAAATAAAAAAAACAAGGACTAATGCGTTGTCATCCACCACTTATATTCAAATATGGTCTTGCTATTATCTCATTTGGTATAATGACATATTTTATAACAGTTTGTATTCAACAATATCATAGTAAATATTTTTCTATTATAAATAATAGAAAAAAACTAATAAATTTTATTTTTCTTAATTTTAGCATATCCAACTCAAACACGAGTATATATTAGTTTAAATCGTTTTCAATTATTTCCTGGTGTAACAATTTGTAGTGGAAATCCTGTTCGATATGATAAATATTTAACACCACTTATATCATATATAGTAACACATAATCTTTTATCATCACCACCTAATATTACTCGAGATGATGTTTATAATGGTGCATTTAATTTTATGGTTGATTTATTTAATCAAAATAAAACAGATGAAATGTTTTCATATGGTTTTCAATTAGAAGATATATTACTTGATTGTACATATAATGGTTATAATTGTCGAACAATGTGGACAAAATCTATATCACCAATATTAGGTAATTGTTATACATTTAATCGAAAAACAATTGATAAAAAATTTGCTTTATTTCGAATAAACGATGTTAATGGACAAACTCAAACATTACATAATGGTCTTGTAATAACATTTTATGTAAATATTGAACTTTATTTTCCAATACGTGAATATGGTCTTGGTTTAACTGGTATATTACATAATTCAGATGAACAACCATTAATACGTTATTCAGGAAAACGTTTTTCACCTGGATTTGAACATAATTTAGTTTATGAAAAATCTATATCAACTTATTTAGGTTCACCATATACAGCATGTACAAAAATAGTTCGTGATGATATGAAAGCTTTATATAATTTATTTGATAATAATACAGATTATAGTTATTCTGAAACAGTTTGTTTAGAATTATGTTATCAAACATATATGTATGAACAATGTGGATGTGTTTATCCAGTTTTTTTTTATCTTAATCAAGTAAATAAAAAGAAATATTTATTTTATTTATAAGAATTATTTTGTTTTAGATATTAAGTAATAATCGATTAATATGGGTTCGAACATGTACACCATGGACATTAGAATATAAATGTACAATTCAAGCTCGACAATATATTACTGATGATGTAAATTTACAAAAAATTCGTTGTTCACATTGTCAATCACAATGTTCAATTTATAAATATTCAAGTGATTTATCAGCACTTAAAGGACCAAGTGATTCACAAAAAACTTATTATACAAAATTAATTTTATCAAATTTAACAATACCAATTAAATCAGATTTTTCAATTAATTCAAGTTATTATTTAGATAGAAATTATCTTAAATTATCTATTATACCATTAAATTCATATATGACAATATATGAAGAAAAACCAACTTATACATGGTCAGCATTAATATCAGATCTTGGTGGACAAAGTGGTTTGTAAGTCTATACTAAGTAAAATAATTATTTATATTTTTAAATATATTATTTAGATGGTTGGGTCTTAGTGTATTAAGTATAATTGAATTAGTTGAATATTTATATAAAAAATCAACAACTCTTAGGTGTAAAAATCAAATAACACCAACAACAACAACAACTGAAGTACAAGTATTTGAAATAGAATCTGTTATGAATAATAATAAAGAATAAATTTTAAATCTAAACTTACTTTAATTTTTCCATCAGTTAATTTTCGTACACCACTATCAGATGTTTCACCAGATAAAACAAAATTTATATTTGATGTTGTACCTGATTCTTTACCAAAACCAGTATGAACTGTTATTAAATAATAATAAGTATCAATTGGAAGATTATCAATTAAAGGTATTGCTGTCCACTAAAAATAATATAAACATTGATTAACTATTTAAATTTCAAATTTTATATATACACTAAAACTTGACTGCATATAGATCTCGATTAGTGTAGGTCAGCAGCGAAACCCACGCCTCAATTCTTTTGTAAAACTTTTTTTTTCGACACAGTTTAACAAAAAAATAGAAGGTTGTCATAATAAGAAAAAAATTGACTATAAACATTTATGTCTTGTTTTCCATGATACTTGGTGAATTTTCTGATCTTTTTTTTGGCAGAACTGTGCTTCCTTCCATACTAGTTATGTACTCAAAAAATGAAGTCAATTGTCTGAGTATTCAAGCAACTAGACCTATGACAATCACGATAGAATCTGAAAATTTTAGAGAACGGTAAGGGCCTTTGGGACTATCTTTCCTATAAGTTTGAAGTCGATCTGTCGAAATTACACTGAATTGTGAGTCACACAATGAGATGTGACGGTTTCTCAGCGTACTCATCCTTCTAATAAAATACACCTAGCCTCTCAATGACTCAATGAATTTTGATGAAACTTTACTACAAATAGTCGATATATAGAGCTACAAAACGAGGCCTCCCGTAGTTCATAAGGCTTTGTTGTTCTATAGTTATAATGTTTACAATGGAAATGAATCCCATGCATCATAACTCTCTTTTAACTCAGGCTATGGAGGTACGGATTTCGCTGCTGACCTACATTAGCCGAGATCTATATATAGTCAAATTTTCAGACCAACAGCACTTGTAATGACTGAGATCCGAGGAAAGGGATATTTTTGACGAGTTGTGTATGAAAATCATATAATAATTAGCTATGTAAAGTGATAGAATTGTTATTATTGAATTTACGTTCATCAAGGTAAAAATCTGTGCAGAGCGGTAAAAAAAAGGGTAACAATATCAGTAAGACGATAGAAGTGTATAACAAAGAGAATACGAAATTAATTAAAATCAATTCAGACATAAAAGTAACATATATCAAAAATCTTAAAAAGAATACAAAGACTATGGCATAGTATAAGCATATATTAACAAAGAAAAAGAAAAGTAAACAATTATCTTTGCTCGATTTTGTCTGATGTCTTATATACGAATGATTAATTTTCGAATAAAATACACTGATCTTCTAACTTCAAGCAATAATATCAAACTCAATACTGATTCTTCTAATATTACATAAACATTTGCTATCGATGGATTCATATAAACAGTAATTAATTCATGCCTACTTTTAATCATAAATTGGAATCATAACTTTTTAAAAATCTTTAAAGTTATTTTTAGTTGATTTATGTACTCCCTCACGAAGATGATGACGCAATATTTTGATTATTTCCGTGGGAGAAAGTACGAGTGTGAGTCAAAACTCAATTGAGAGTTGTCACAAAATCATCTTTTGGAATATTGCCAGAAGTCATTCCTAATTTGATTCCAACACAATAAACCAAAACATATCAATATCTGCAAAGGCCAATAATTCAAATTTTGAAAAGTGTCCTTTATTCATGACAGTAATACTTCAAAGGTTAATCATGTGTAAACATTCTGTCTTTAAATTGTAACTCATTTTTTACCAGAGAACAGCAAATGTCTGCTTACTATTTATATAAAATAGATTTCTATTCAGCCTATTTCACATTGTCAAATAATAGAAAACTTTTTTTTTTCATATTTATTTTGTCAATGAATTACCTTAATTAAATCTTGTTTATCTTTTCTTCTTGCCCAAATAGCTGCAAAAACATATAAACTAAAAATAATAATAACCGTACTAAATACAGCAGCATTTTCATGCAATGTTCGAAATTTTTTAAAAACTGTTTTAAAATTAATTGTATTTGATGGAACATAAAAATCACTTCCAAATGTTGTTAAATGTGTACAAAGACATTCAGTTGATATTAATGTTGTTAATGATCCAACCTATATATATATTATATACATTTAAATAATCAATAATTAAAACAAAAAGAACAGTATTTACTTGACATCCATCTGAACTCCATAAAAGTCTTTGTTCATCCCAATATTGACATTTTGATACATATATATTAAATATATAACTTGAATTATATTCTGTTAAATTCTTTGTTGTATTTGCATCTAAAAATAATTTTTCTTTAACTAAAGAAAAAAAATATGAAAATTTTTACTAATTAATTTAACACCAAAGATATAAGTTCCATTTCCAAGATGAACATTTGGTGGCATAAATAATGTATATTTTAATTCATCTTCATCATTTGCATTAATATCTGATCCTGATGTTAATAAAGTTTTATTTGGTAATGAAAAAACAAGATCAAATTTCGATTCAGTTGGTGATTCTAATGTTGTTTCATTTATACCATATGAAACATAAATACCATAAATATCCATCGGAGATGAATCCGGTGATATATAAATTGATAATGTCATTTGTTTATCAGGTAAATTAATTTTATGATATTGAAATGATGTACCATTTAAAGTATATCTTTGATATTCTGGTCGTTTATCAATTGGTCTGGTTAAACGAATTGATATGGGTTTAGTTATATTTTGTACAAGCATTTCTGATCCATCTAATCGTGATAATATAACAGTAACAACATTACCTTGTACACTGGAATTTTCATATACACTTGCATATGGATTAGTTTTTGATTCAAGTATTTTAGTAAATATATTCGATGAATCGGAGTCAAAATTTAAATCAGATAAATTAGGTAAACGAATACTTGTATCACCAGCTGATAAACTTGAATTACCTTTTAAAAATAATGAGAAAGCTTTTTATTCTATATTATGACCGAGGAGTTTTCAGTCTATTCAAGTATGTATGCCTTCAACATATTAAAAGGTATGAAATAGAACTAGAATTTATTTGAAGCTGGAATCTTTATTAATTCTTTAACAGGCGATGAGACAGATATGTCTTACTATTCTGTTTTCGATCACAAATTTATAATAAACTAGAATCAATGACTAGGTGCATGACAACTCACAACTCAATGAGTCGAATGAGCTGACTTAAACTAATGACGATCAACTTGTTTCTATATGAGCAGGATTTTCATATGATTAGAATCTGACTATCAACTTTTTTGTCCTATATAAATGAAATAATTGATAGTCAAATAACGCTATTTTTACAATAGCAGATATTCCGATTATGTTCATCTCAAACGAGTAGATTCCTAGATCCTACTTTTTTGATCGATGTGAGCTGTTACACATCTGTCAATGATTCTGACAGAAAGAACAACGATATTGGATAGATAGAACCAATTATTGTCTATTCAAGTTTAAATAATAGTGTTTATCCGTTTTTTTTTCAATAGGAAATTTTGAAGTAAGCTATCACTAATACTTACATCCAAATGGGATTCGATTAGCACGTTAGCTTTATCAAAACATCCAGATGAATCATTCTCATATAAATTGCTATAAACGGACGTATTACACATGCAATATTCCAGTATTGTTGATTTTATCTTCATGCGTAATAATCTAAGCTAGAGTTTATCTGAATGTACTATTGACATCGATAGAACTTGACTATCCAAAATTCTCCTGTTAAAGGATTAATAAATGACTAAATATTTTCTTTCGAAACTTCCATCCTCTATATTACAATAAAAACAAAAATAAATTTATACCATCAGGATCTGCTTTTGTAAATGTCATTGTCATTGTTTTACTTTCAATAGTTTTAATTTCATTTGTTGATGAACGATTAGTTAAAGTATCACCAACACTAAATAGACCATTAGAACTTCGTTTAGCAATGGTTGAAGCCTGAAAAATACCATTAAAAAATATATATATTTAATAAAATAAAAAGAAAAAATACTCGTTCTCGTCCATTAATAATCATTTTCTTTTCTTCATCTAATTTATGTCGAAATTCTTCCCAACGTTCTTCAGGTAATGTATCACATTCATCGCATGTATCATAAAATTGTGCTGGAGCATAAAGAACTTTTGTATCTGTTTCTTTGTTTTCTGTTAATTTCATATCCAATTCAAGCTTCTATATAGATAAAATTTCTATAAATTAAAATAAATAAAAAATATTTTCTAACCTCAAGAATAAGATCTGGATTATATTCTTTATCTTTTGAAACAGTGTTTGAAGTAGCTTGAAGAACATTACTAACAACATCCAATAATCCTTAAATAAAAAGATTTTTCTCTTTTAATAAAAAAAAAACAAATTTCGATAGATACACACCTGTAGCAAGATCAGTAACAGTATTATCAGTTTCTGATTCCATATTTTTGACTTTATCACTAACTCTTTCAATAATATGTGTTCCTTTCTCCTATAAATATAAGATTAAAGCAACAAATAAATAAATAAATAAATAAGAAAATATTTCAACTTGATTCTTTAATGGCATTTGATTACTACTTGCTGTAACTAATGTAATTGCTTTAAGTGCTTTATCAACCATATCTGATTCATCTGCTGAATTTAAAACTGTATCCATTGATGTTAACATTTTTAACCGCATCTAAAAGAAAGATTTTTCATAATAATTGAACTTTAAGTATGGATAAATATGTGCTGAAATTGATTGCTTTTACTTTTAGAATAAACTATGGTCGATTTTCCCATTAGAAAATTGTTGAATATTTTTACAATAAATTTTAATATAAATAGAACCGAACTTTACAATTTTTACTTTTATGGGACATGAAGAGCATATAGTGATATTTATAAAAAAATGATGGATGTAACAAAGTACAAGCTAGCCATTATTAACTTCTCTTAGTATATGAATATTCAATATAAAAGATATGTATTAAATATTGTGTTCAGTGGATAGATCAGCTTTAGCTTATAAGTTCAATTCATACGAATGAAAGAGCGATTCGATTACATTAACTCTTATTGAAAAAAACTATTCATTCTCTAATCTCGATCATAATCATTTTCGTTTTGGTGTAAATCATTAATAAAACAGAGCAGATAAATAATTGCATGATTTAGTTTACGACCTTTTAAACCGAGTCTATTTAAAAATAGTTTTTCAATACATCTCTCAGCTTATTTTTAATTACAAATCATGTTTCTAAAAACTCGAATTGTGCCTATCTCTCGCTCATTCATACCACAATGTACTTATTAACGATGATCTTTTGATAGACAGATCTAAAGGATGATGAAGACTATGATATCAACGTGAATGCAGATGATACTACCACATAAAGTTTTATTAAAAATTGTAATAATTATTTAGAAACATATTCAAGAATTTTCTAATTTGAATTCGATCATCATTTACTCGAAAATTAATTTATAGATAATTAAGCATTAAAAAGCAATTTTAAACTGAATAAAGGCAAACATACTCTTGCTAATCGTTCATATATTATTGCCAATTCAGCTTCACTTTTTTCTGCCAAATTCTATTAGGAAAAAATAAAAATAAAATAAAATAAAATCTAAAAATTTAACTTACAGAATTATTACTCATATCATTAAGTTTATCAGCTAAATTAGAAATAAAATCCATAGCTTTTTCTGGATCAGTTTCAGCTAAATGATCAAAATTACTCATAGCATTTTCTAATAAATATAAATCATTTGTATTCAAATTCCTCTTTAATTCTGTATTAACTTCTAAACGTGTTATTAATTGTCTATTATCAATTAAATGTCGAATAATAAGTAAAAAATAAAGTGTATCATTATCTATTAATAGATTATCTTCATTAATATTTATAATTTTTTTATTTAAATCAAATTCTATTAGTTGTTGATTTTTTTTTGTTTTTTTAAAACATTGATTTTCATAAAATTGAATATTTGAATCAGTTTGATTAAATATTAAATTTAAATTTGTCCATTGTATTGACCAATTATTTACATTTTTTAAATTTAATTCTGTTGGTCTTGTTAAACCTAATTGAATTAAATTTGGTAGAAAAATTAATGATTGTTTAGTTTTTGGATAACAAATAAGAGTAAAATTTAATTTTCGTCTATCAAATTTATTATCATCTGGATTAATTGTTGAATAATAAAAATCTAATGAAAGTTTATCATTTATTTCAAGTGTTTTATTTCCATTAAATGTTGTTAAAAAATCTGAATGAACTATTTCAATTGGTTGAATAAACTGTCGATATTCACTTATATTTGATTTTGTACTTATTGTATATATAGATAAATAATAACCATGTGAAAGACTTTTTGGTTCAATTTTTAAAATTGATTGTTTTTGAAATTGTGAACAATAATTTTCAAGAAATATATCTTGAAATGATTGATTTAATGTATTTGAATATCGTTTTAAACGTGAATATTTCCATCGTGATGCATTAATTGAAAGAAGATAATAAGAATAAATAAAATCATTAGAAGAACAATTTGTTATTATTGTTGGTTTAAGATTATGTTGAAGATTATATGGTAAATATAAAACAGATGAATTTATATTATTTAAAGAATTTGATGATATTAATTTAAATTTTTGTTGTCCAAAACATGTTTCTTGTATTGAAGTTGTAGATTTTATTATTGTTACTAACGGACATTTTAAATCAATTTTAAAAAGTTTTGATGATGGTTGAATAAATTTTACATTGATTTTAAATGTACCAGTTTTTGTAAATCTAAATTATATATTGATAAAAGATAGATTTTTCTCTTTTATTGTTAAGTAAGTTCTCACTAAGATTCACTGTATAACAGTATCCGACTCGGATCGGATCATGTCATAAAGAATTCATCGGCTTCAAATTTTATAGGAGACAATCAGCATGAGATAATGATTTCGTTATTTTGAATATTATGAGAGCTTGTATAAAATTCATTTCAGACTCAAGAAAAACAGTGACTTTCAGTCAAATTCCTGTTCTTTTCTGTAAATAGCGACCTTAAATCATCAGGACAAATCATGAAATTTTCGAAATTAGAATACCGCTTTCATGTTTCATCGTTTTTCTGCTCAATATGATAATTTCTCCCGCATCTTCCCTATTGGTTCCGGTAGAACACGATTATTTCCAAAGCTTATAATCGTCAATCGGAGCCGAAAAGAGTTTTAATCTGTGTGTTCTATTTAATCACAACTCATCTTTGATATCTGGTTGAATTACGAAAAAAAAATGGCTTATGTCAGATACTGCTGTAGAATAAAAACAAGCGAAAAAATTCTTTAATAATTAATTAAATTATTTTAATAGCTATCAAATTGAAGATTAAAAAATCTTTGAAATATACATAATACAAAAATAGAATAATGGATATAAGATCATACAGTTTATTAAAGGCTACTGTAAGTTTCACAATGTTTTTTAGTTACAAAACGGGATATATGTAGGCTTGTAGAACGACGTTCTCTATCCAATTACGTATATATTACCTAATTCTGGTGCATATCACGAAAGAGTGAATTTTGGCTTGCTCCTAAACGATTTCGACTGCATTATATATCTTGACTCAATAATTTCAGAAGTTTAATGCATTGATTGAAGTCTAATGTAATCTACCGATTTATTTGGATATATAGACCTGATTCTAGGCTTTTATGAGTAAATTCAAACTTTCTTTCATCGTTGCAAAAAATTTATAACTAAAGGATTACGATTCTAGTTGAATATCGCACATAGATTGAAATTTAATAGAAATAACAAAGAGTAAAAGATCTTTTTTTTAATTGTCTTTCTTCTTTTAAATATCTCTGATAAAAATGAAGCTGACTTAATAATTTTCTTACATGTATCCAACTTGTAAATGTTGTTTTCCAGCTATTCTCCATTGTATTTGATGTATTCCGTCATTTTTCTTTATTGTATGACCAAATACACTCGATATAATTTGTTCATAACGTATAATAACTTTTTTTTCATCTCCATAATCGATTTGTATATGAAAACCAATTCCATCAATCCATTGTATATCAATCCAAATAGAATCTTCATTGATAAAACCCATTGGATTTATAATATAAACTTGTGGTTTTATTGTTATATCGGTTCCAATTGTAAATATATCTTGTGCTTCGCGTATTTTTGGAAAATTTCCTATACGAACATGTAATAATTGTGTTCCGTATGTTGATATATTTATATATAAATATTCAGTAAAATTATTTGAATTGAATAATTTAACATATTTAAGTATTGTTTGATTACTTTCATTAAAATTATCAATTATAGTTAATGTAAACATTCCTTCAAATGGTATTGGTTCTGATGCTTGTATTTTAACTAATGTTAATTTATCTGTATTTAAATGATCTTCAACTTCAATTTTAAATAATACTAACGGTTTTTCAACATTTATACGTATTGATCGATTAACTACATTAACACGATTCATTACATTTACTAATGGATGATATTTACCAGGCATTGAATAAGTACAATTACCAATAGGAATTGATGGTATATTATTTATTTGGTGAACATAGAGAATTTTTAATGGTATTTCGCTTATTCCACAATTAAATATAATTGTTAAATCTAATGTTGGTTCAAGTTTAATTGAAAATTGTATTGATTGATTATTTTCAATTGCTGTTTGTGATGCTACGATATCTAATGAACGTATTCCTGGTTGAATATTGAGAATATAAGGCTGTAATGGTATTGAATCACATTCTAGATGATATAAATGTTTACCAATTGGTAAAGACTAAATGAAAAGAAAAAGTCATTTTGTGGAACTCACATATTGACGAAGGAAAATAGTGAGTGTAAGTTTTAAGTCGAAGTTTTTAGGGCTCCCCCCCCCCCACCCACCCCCCCTTACAGACATCCTTAGCAACGAAGGTCAAAAAAAAGTTTCCATAGCAACCAAGGTCAAAAAAACTTTCCATAGCAACAGCGGTTAAATGTCATTGAGTACAAATTTTCCTTAGCAACGCTTCCTGACCATCGCAGATATGACAGGCGTGCCTATATTTTTTCGAAGAAAAAGAGTAAATGTAAACTTTAAGTCGAGACTTTTTGAGCTCTTCCCTTACAGACCAGCTTCAATTACAGACAGGTCTTCATTGCAGATATCTCTATCAAAAATACTTCCCCATTGCAGCAGACACGACGGAATAAATGATTCCTGTGTTTTATCATCGTTCTCTTTCACCTTAAAGCCTTGCTGTAAATATATATCTATCAATGTAGAGCACTAACATTATAAAAAAATTTACAGTAACACAGCTCCTAGCTTATATGAATATGTGAGTTCCACATTTTAGCCCTAAAAGGGCTGCGCTGACAAGCTTTTTTTAAAATATTTAATGAATAAAACTTTTATATTAAACTAATATTACGATATAGAATGATTTAAAATATTTAAATCGTGTCTATAATCTACTATTTCATTATATTAAGAAATGACATTCAATTACCAGAATTCGATGATGTAACTTTCAATCATCTACTTTTTCAATAATCTTCATTTCAATGACTGAAACCATCCTCCACAATCTGAGATAACATCATCAGTATTTCTCGGTATATATATCCAAAAAAAAGCAAACGAAAAGTATGATCGAGAATAGGAAAATCTTGGAAACGAAGGTTGTTTATAGAGATCATACAAAGAAATTCTATAATAGTTGACAGTTGAATCTCGTATAGATTTCTTATGAAAAAAGAAACTCCTATTTTCATATTTAATATTCTTTACTTTATTTTGTATAACTTGAAGTATATTATTTCTTAAAATTATTTTCATTGTTTCATTTGTAATTGCATTTTTTAAATATAAACAATTTATATGTCGATATGAATAATTACCACGTGATATTAAATTAAATCTTGTTACTGTTAATGTTTCCATTAAATTTATATAAATAAGATTTTTTTTATTTAATTTTTCTTGTCCAATAAATCGTGTAATTTGTGTTGTATTCGTACTAAAATTATTATAACATTGAACTGTTACATTATATAATCCATAACGTGTATAATTTCTTGAAAAATAAGCTATATGATATTGATCATGACTTGTATTATATGTTTGTTGATATCCATCACCAAAATCAAGTGTACAATTTATTGGACTACTTCCTAATAAATAAAAATTAAATAAGAAAATTGATAAAATAAGAAATAAAATTTTTTTATAACCAAAAGTTTCTACAGTAAAATTTTGATACATATTTCCATTACGATTATTAGATGAAAGTTGAAGAAATTTTAATGGTAAATTTGTTTTAACAGAAACAACATCAAAATAAACTATAACATATTCAGATATTTCATTATTAATCATTCGACGATAATCAGCACGAAATTGAACTTTTTTTGTACCTTCATTTTTCCAAGATAAACTTAACTTAGAAAAAATATAAATATAGTTTTTAAACTTAAATTTAAGAAAGAAAGGATATTTACAACACCAGCAGTTATATTAATTTCTTTGGAATTTGTATCTGTGCGACTAAGTTCTTCATCTTCAATATCACCAGAAACAGTTAATAAAGCAAGATTTCGTTCATTATTAACTAAAATAATTATTTCAATATGTTCATTTTGTTGAATTAGTATTCGATCATAAGCTGATAAACTTGAATCACCTACATGAATTTCAAGACCTAGGAAAAAGAAAAATAATTTAGTTTATTCATGATGTATCTTCATAATTTCAAATAATAACATACCAACTTTAGTATCAATTAAATCAATAATATGCGATATCTTAATTATATGCCATTCGTCAATATTAGAACATGGTTTATTTAATAAACAATTACATTTTTTATCATAATCAAATGATATATCTAATTCAAATGAATTTTGTATGCATCCACAATGCTCAAACATTGAAGAATAAAAAGCAATCTATTAAAATAACGAATAGTTCATCAAAACTTGTCCTTTTAATATTCTTATTTTTTTCTCTACTATTCTCATGAATTAAAACACTTTGTTTTTCATCAAAAGATAATTCTTGAAATTCTGTACATGATGCTATACGTTATCTAATAAATATAAATTCCTTCCTTTACTTAAATCAGACATTTCAGTAAAATAATCATAACTCTGGATCAAGAGATCATGAATCTTTATGCTTTTAGGCTTCATCTAGTCTGAACAAATTTTATTTATAGGCAAAATTTCAGCCCAATCGGTAGTTATTATAGATTATCTATTATTATTGTTTAAATAAATAAAATTTCAAACCTTCATTCTTCGACTATAACATGCATCTCGACATAATCTCCAATAATCAAATGTTTCAGGAATTATATATTGATGAACACGATCGTTATTTTTCAAACATCCCAATGAAACAATATCCGGCGAAACTAAAAAAAATATATTTATGTAAAAATAAAAAAGGAACAGCTATTTATTATTAAATTAATAAATTCAAACCATTAGCTATTTCATCTCCTGCTAAAATTCTTTCATAATATATAATATTATCAAATATAATTAAACCAGAATTGTTTGTATAAATAACAACTGTTGTTGGATGTATTTCATTATATTTAAATATATATAATTCCGTATATTCTTCAAATTCTGTTTCTGCATATAAATATCCATCAAAAAAAATTGTCATTTGATGATATTGACCAATAGATGTACTATGTTGTTTAATATTTATTACAATATCAATCCATTTATTTATTTCTAAATCAATTTCAATTTTCCAATAATATGCATATTGATCATTATGAAATTCTTTTAAACCAAATTCAAGATATGAAGTATTTCTTAAATTATATAAATAAATTAATATTCCATCACCATGTGGTTTATGTGCACCTGTACTAAATAATAAATATTTATGTTTACGATCATAAATTTCAAATGAATTAAGATATAATTTAAATCGTAATGACCAACCATGTGTTGAACATATTGATAATTGTTGAAGACATTGAAATTTATAATTTGATAAATAATAATAACCATCAGAATTAGATAATGATTGAGAACGATTAAAAAGAATTTTTCCATCTAATTTCAATTAATTATTAGAATTTATTTATTTATTTATTTATATTAACTTACTTTGAATTTGAGCAATAACAATTTTATTGATAATAAATATCGATAAAGTTAAAAAAAATAAAATTTTCATCATATAGAAAATGTTAAAATTTTATTTCTATTTTACAATCAATTGTCGACTAACCTTAGTTGAGCTTTATAATCAATCGAATATAATAAATAAAAAGTATTTCGTAATGTTTTTTTTGCCTTTAAAAACTCTTGAGATTTGTTTAAATCATTTTAATCATATTATGATTAAGGATGGTAGGCTAACATCTCTGGAGAAATATAATTCTATCTATTGAATAACGTCATTAATAATAATCCTTTTTCTTTTATGCAAGATTAAAATAAAAAATGAATATTTTCTTTTTATTAATAGATATTAATAAAAATTATATTTATGTATTGGGAAATTATTTTTTCAAAATACCTAATTTACTTTTTAATTCATAAATAAGTGAGGTAACAAAGTGCAATATTCTGTAGGACATTTGAATATAAAGAAGTAGATCATTATGTTGTAAATATGCATTCAAATATTTTGATTATAGGAAAATATCAACTGAAAACACTTCGAAAATATTTATTGAAGTATATATATTATACTGATTCGAGAGAGGCACAGGGTAGGACAACATTGTTCTACTTCAGAACAGGATGTTTGAGTTATTAAGAAATAGAACAAAGAAATCTAGAACACACCGGTGAAGACAATATCAATTATTATTCAAAATTTTCTTCTAAAGATATACATATAAAGTATGATAGGCATCGAGTAATCATTGAAAAAAAACTGTAATGATATCTTTCTTTTTACAAAATGATTTTTTTTTGAAAAATATTCAATATTGTCTAAGTTTTTATTGCTTCTACAGCAAGAATAAAAATATTTGAAATCCAATGATGGTGAGAAAATGTGAGTTAACATATACATGACTTTGTTTTGGTTTTCTTTCAACGGCAAGGCACTCATCGTCGTTTTTTTCTATATAAAAAATTGTTAAAGATATTAATAGTAAAGAGTTATTACCATGGCGATATTTGATGATGAAAGAATTTTTAAAGTGATGTTTTCTATCTAATACTCATTCAGAAAAAAGGGCAAGTGGGTGTTTTTCGAATGATTTTTAATAGAAACGAGATAGCGAGTTGTTTTTTTTTTACTGTTAGAAAGAATGTATGAAAACACATTGAATCACACATTGTAATTTTTTCTAAGATGTTCTTCAAACGGTCATGAATAACTACTTTGAGAAGTGCCCGGAATTTAGTTCTTCATAAAATAGGAAAAAATGCAAAAAAACTATTTTTTCAATAAAAATGGTAGAACTATCGGCTGAGAATTTTGAATGGAATGCCTATAATTCATGAACGACTAAATCTAAAAGTTTGAACCTTGTATATTTTTGTAGGTCCTCCATTACTTTTTCATACACTCACCTGACTATGGAAAATTCACATTAGTTATTTCACAGACTATGTTAGTTTTGACATATTCACCACGATTCAATTTTCTTCGAAAATAGCTTTCATAGATGCATTTTCATGTACATTCACCTCTTGATAAACCTACTTATTGGTCTTCTTAGTTTATGCTACAACTTCTTTTGCTTTTTTTTGTTTATAATATTACATAGGCAATCTTTTTTCATGCCAAGCAGAATAACTACTCAAATTTGTTTTTCTCTCTCTCTTATATACTGCACAGTAGAAGCGAGATAAACGAAATACAGTTTCGATTCTGCTTCTTTTGTATTCTTTTTGCAACGGCATCTTTGATTCTTTTCTCTCGAAATTATAAAAGCAAATTAAACTTCATGATGAATTATATTATAGTCATATGTGTAAAACTTAAAACTTGATTTCAACTATTCAATTATTCAATTATTGAATAGTTGAATCATTTTCACCTGTGTGACAATGTCATGGAACACGAGATGACTGGACCTGAGTGGGGGTGCCACGGAGTACAAGAGAGGGGAGCCCACGTGAAGAAAATAGTTGAAAAATTGAATAATTGAATAATTGAATAGTTGAATTTATCTTTCAAGTTTTACACTACTGGAATATTAATGGCGACATACAAAAACGTAAATATGTTCTGAATTCAAGAGAAAATAACATAACAATCAAAAACCAGTCGAATTTTATGATAGCCTTGTAAAATTATTTTTCTATTGTGATTAATTTTTAAAATAAAATATTTTGCTGGTTAACTATTTTAAAACTCGAAATAATGTCGTTAACCATGAATAAATCATATATATTTATAAAAGATACTCGACTATATCTGTATTGTAAACTGTATTTCTTTATGTAATTGGTCATTTTACACGGACTATCGACACTATAATCCACATCGTTAGGAATACTGAGTGATTTTTCAAAAAAAAAATGAATACAAATGTATTTGTGGCGGTTATGATGAAAGAGAAGAATTATTATATTCAAAAGATGTTGAGAAGAAGGATTGATTCTCACTGACAATAGAATAACTTTGAATCACAATACATTGATCGGTTCATATACCATAGAATTATTTGAAATGAACTACTTTGCTCATAATAACATCCTTTATAAATCCTCAAGAAGTTTTATCGGTTGCTAAAAATTCAATTTAAAAATCAGATTACTTCTGAACAAGTTGTACAATAAATCTCGAAACACTCTTTCATACATTTAAATCTGAATTTGTACCATTCTTGATAGTTAATCGAGTAGAAGTTCATTTAAAGAAAATTTAGATGTAGATCTATGGTTTGTAATGAAGATACAAAGAATTCAAATTGAAAATTGTTGTTTTAAAGCTTTACTCTATTAATTTTTTTTTCTTTTTTTTGTTGCAGTCGAAGATTTGTTGAAAACTGATTGAATCATATAGTGTAGGATCATGTGTAATCATTTTGTATGATTCAATTTCTAAAAATAATTTCATACAGTAAGAAGTGAATGAAAATATTATTGACGTCATCAGCTTTTTTTGTAGTTAAAACTTGAGAATGTTTCATACCTTTTTTATAAGTTTATTTTTTATTATTATTATTACTCATATTGCCTTTGCTATCATTAAATATAGAAAAAGATAACGTCTGCATGATTAATGACGCATTTTTTCATATGATATATAAAAAGGTAGAAAAAAATCGAATAACACATCAGTTTTTTTCTGTAAAATTCATCGACTATTATCAATGGCCAAACACAATATTAAAGATCCTAAAGCAATTGTTTGTATCTTCTTATTTTCCTTTTTTTTTTGTCGCTGTTATTGTTCTATTTATTATGGGTGGCATTTTTTTCTCTGACGAACATCCTAAAGTGTTGAATTATGTCAATAGCATGTGTCGAGTTGACTCAAGATCTTATAAAGTATATCAATGTAAAGCACGGTATTATTGGTATTCTTGTTATGGTCCAAAATGGGAAGTGCATCATGGACAAAATCAAACAATATATGCAATAGTAGAAGGACATAAACGATATAATTCTTATAGAGATGCACTCGAAAAAGCATATGAATATCAAGTAAGAAAATATTCAAAATAAAATTTCTTTAAAAAATTTTTAAGAACATACATCTATTAAAGTTTACCAAAATGATTTTCATTGTAGTTTACATTCTATCAAAAACTCTTGAGCAATAGGAAATTTTTTAAAATACGTTTTATAGAAACTTACTATATAATATTTAAAAATATATAGATCTTTTTGTTTGCCAGATAAAATCTTTTTCGAATATATGATTTTATCAAATTGAAAAACAATCTAAAAGTATTATATGCTGTTAATCATTACATTCCATAGAGTGTTCTAACAATTTAATAGTCATATTGTGAATAGATTTAAGAATGGAATAATCAGAAATTATAGTTCATCCTATTCAAACAAAAAATTGTAAGTCTGTTGCGTTCTATTTTATTTCATATATAATCTAAAATTGACAGTAAAGCTCTTAATAGTGTAGCAGATTGATTTGATCTTGAACAATGAGCATTGTTTTCAAACTTATCTCATTAAACTGTGACTATCGAACACAATGATATATAAATAAATAAAAAAAAGAATATGAAGATTACATCTAGTAATTCTACATAATGCTTCCATTTCATATTGTTTTCCTAGATAATATTTCTCAATAAAATAGATATAAAATGATGTGGAAGATTAGATTTTTTACTGAAAGAAAACCTGCAATTATTGAAAAATCAACTTTAACTTTTGGTTATCTGTATTATTCTTGACAGTGTTAAAAGAATATATATAAAATAGATGTTGAAATATAATAATAATTTTGTATATTTTATTCTTTTTATAGATCAATTCAGTATATTCATGTTGGTATGATACTAGACAACCATCAATTGCTCAATGGGACAAACCAAGTACTCTTGTAGCTATTATTCTTCTTTCATGTGGCGGATTATCAGTATTGCTTTCCGTCTTTTTTTGCTTTCTTGGTGTTCGACTCGTCAAACAAGAAATAATGCAGAAAAACCAGAATAATATGAATGTATACACTTATTCTAATGAATATGTAAAACAATAAAAATGAATAGAAATAAAGTTTAAACAGTATTTCCTGAAATCTTAATCGATTTAAAATTAAAAATTCATCTCTATAAAGCTCCATCCTAATTTTATATCATGATGAATACAGACATGTCTAAATTTACTTCCATCTTTCAATGTACATATAAATCAACATTAATAGATAATTCTGTTTCATACAAGTGACGAATTAATTATACAATGTCATACTATATTCGAAAGTAGAATGAACGATTATATGATTGGCTAATCAAAAACGAACCTTTTCGAATGTTCTTGGATCTTATTATAAGACATCAGGAAGCAATAGAGTGAAAAAACGTATTATTATTGAGAATCATGTGAAATATATTTCATTAGTGGCACCAAGTATTATAATATAGAACAGGACTTCCGAAGGAATGAGATAATTTTATTGCATCCCGCCTCATCCCATAGAATAACTAAATTTTTTGAGTTATCTTCTGGAACAAGCTGCAAGAAAGATCATGAATCCTACAGGATATAATAGGATGAACTTTTCGTCTCATGAGTTTTTCTTCTTTATTCTTATGAAAAAAACTCGATGTTATTCGAATTCAAATATGGTTTGAAAATACTTTACAAGAATGGTAGTTGATAATGTTTATTATACACTCATTGTAGATCTTTTTTATCAATACAAATGTTTTGTTGCTTGCTTGCTTGTTGTATTCTTTGACGCAAAAACTTTCAATATTTGTGCAAAAATCTACATAGTGTAAACTACAACTAAATTAGCAGAATCTGTGTACTTTAAGATCGACATATCTACGTCAAATTTCTACATAAAATAAATTTAAATAATTTTTCGTTTGAAGAATATCATAAGGTATACAGAAAAACCTCATGAGTATGGCTAGATCTTTACGATTATAGAAATCATCAAAGTCCGGCAAGAATTGGAACAATCGATTGGATTGTACCAGTATAGGAAATGTTCTTGGGCACTTCTTAGCAAGCTTAGAGAATTAGCTAAGCTCATGAACAACTCCAGATTCATTGGTGAAACGTCACTGGAAGAAAAGCGTTACTGTTTCGTAACACTTTCTGAAGACTAATCACTTCAAGCATAACCCAATAGGCTGGAATGAATATACTTAAGTATTTGTTGAAGGTCATCAAAATTTTGACACTGGTTCCCTAATGTTGTTATTTATATAGAAAATAAAATGTTAAATAAATTGATCTAAACGTGAGAAAACACAATAAAGAAGTCATGAATGTTTAGTTAAATCATGGTAATCAATAATTATTGATTGAGATATAATACAATTCTTAAATATATGTTATTGTGTATCTATTCAGTAAAACGATGTTTATTATAAAATCTTCAAATACATTCAAAGATTGTATTAAAAAAAATAAAATGATAAAAAATACCTCTTTTACATTCGAAATAAAACAAATGACAATGCATGTAAATAATTTGCAAAGGTTTAAATAGTTTTTTCATCATCTATTATTCAAGTTTAGAAGAAATTATCAGTATTTTGAAAATAAATAAAAACTTTACAATAATAAATATGAATTATGTGTCTAAAATTAAATGCAAGAAAAATCTTTACTTAAATGTAATAGTATCATTGCAGACCTTTTTCTTTTATCGTATCCTTTCGTACATCTATCTATTCTTTTCTTTTCCTAAGAAGAACACATGCTATCGTCAAAATGTAAAGTCTATATATTTGCTTTTCTCTTTTCCTAAAAATATTTTTTCATATAATGTATTGAATCAGAAAATAACAAGCATTATTGCATCAGAAAATGTGCTACGTAACAACAATTATAGCATAGAATATGTATATAAAAATAAAGAGAAAGGCGCCGAAAAATAATAATAATAATTGTATTTTACTAGAGTGATATCACTTTCTCTTTATTAAGATTAAATTACTCGAATATATTCTTCTTGTCCATTAACATGGACGAAGTAAGTTTTTATTGAATAATAATGAAAATTATTTAGTGTGTTAATTGTCATTCATTGAATTTTTTAGACAACATTACATCCATATAAAAATCAAATTTATTCAGATTTAGTTCAACAACATAATTTTAATAATCTTTTTAAAGATCCAGAATTTCCAAATAATAAATCTTCATTATATTATACACCAGGTTTTAATCGAATACTCGATAATGTCATATGGAAACGACCTTATGCAAGTGTATATGTTCATTTCTGAGATTATTTTTAATTATTTAATTATTAGGAAATTTGTTCAAATCCGGAATTTATCGTTAAAGAAGCAAATCGATTTGATCTTGATCAAGGTCAATTAGGTAAATTTATTCTGTCTATTATTAAAATATTGTTCTATGTGACAAAAAAAATTTATAGGCAATTGTTGGTTCATTTCTGCTGTTAGTATGATAACACAAAATGCCACTATTTTCGAACGTGTATGTCCACTTGATCAGACTTATGATAAACAATATTATGCTGGTATTAATTTTCTTTTTTCAATAATTTTATTAAAAAAACATTTTAATTTTGTTAAATATTTTCGTATAGGAATATTTCATTTTCGATTTTGGCAATTTGGAAAATGGGTTGATGTTGTTGTTGATGATTATTTACCAACATTAAATAATCGTTTAGTTTTTTGTCAAAATATCAAAGAACCAAATGAATTTTGGGCAGCTTTACTCGAAAAAGCTTATGCTAAGTAAGTTGATTGAGATAGAAAAAAAGAATTAACGATTGGATTGCGCGTTCGCTCATATTTCGCCAGGGATCGAACCTGGATTTTCAATGTGTAAGATTGACATACGAACCAGTGTACTACGAAGGAAGCGAACAGCTATTATATGCCAATCGTTAAAACTCTCGATTATTATTTGTCACTTATAAAAATATTAGTTATTGATATTGTGTAATTACATATTTACACGAGTAGGACGCTTTAGTAGAGAAAGAAAAAATGAAATTAAAAACATTACGAACTATAGAGAAGAATAAAATAGACGTTGAAATTTCAATAGTTTTAGTATTACTTAGGGGTAACCAAAAGTTCTTGCAAGATTAAAAGAATATATGACAACAGAGGGATAAATTTCATTTTATTTTATTAAATGTTCAAAATAGTCGCCATGATTATTCATACGGAGTTCCATCGTTTCTAATAATTTGTCAAAAGGTTTTTTAAATTTTTCTTCTGGAATATTTTTCACTACCTTGGAAACTACACAAGCCGATCACTTTTCATTTGGTTGATCAGTTAAATTACGCTTAATCTAATCATTTAACCAAAAATTACATAGTGCAAGATCAGGCGAATATGGCATTATAATAATTAATAACATTGGAATGAGTATGGGATCGAGCATTGTCTTGAAGTAATTTTATACCTTCTGTACCTGAGAAGTTTTTTCGTTTCCATTTTGCTTTAGCAACAGACTTGAGGCAATTTTCAATATAATAGCTGTAATTTACAGTCTTGCCTACATCAACAACGTGTATAAGAACGGGACCATTTGATTAAAGAAAATAGAAAATAAAGTTTTTCGTTCAAATTTGCTTTGGCAAACGATATTAGCTGGTGATTCACCTTCGCCAGCCCAGCTAGCGTTTGTTGACTTGTGATGAATCTTATGGTAAATCCGTCTCTCATTACCAATTATAACATTACATAATCGCTAGAAACTATCACGAAATTTCGCGAAATTGTCACGACAAATCTCAATTCGTGCTTGTTTTTGTCCATCATTGTGTTTATGAGTCATCTTCAGATAGTCGTAAATAATTCGTTCTATTGTACCATAAGAGAAAGATGTTTCAGATATAATTTCATTGTAAGTTGAATGTGAATCATTGTGGATAACCTGTCGTACCAGTGCAATATTTTCATCTGTCAGCTCGGAAACTGGATGACCAGATCGAGGATCATCATTAACATCTTGTCTTCCTTTACGAAAACGTTTTGGTCATCTAGCAACTGCTTGATATGGTGGAGTATTGACACCCAAAGCTGTTGTAAGTTATTCATGAATTATCTTGCATCTATTCCCAAAATCGTTCGAATTAAAGTTTATCTGAAAAAATACGATAACTAAGTTCAAAATAGATTTACTATATATATTATTATAGACAAGACATTCCACTATTTATCCATGCAAATATCTTTTCAACGTTAATTAGTTTATAAAATTGCCAATAACGTTGCCAGAACTTTTAGTTAGACTTAAGTAATTTAAAATATTAATCTTTTGATTATAATTATATTTTAAGTTAATATAATTGGTATATTAGTTATTTTAAAATTTGAAATATCATTGTTTATTACTAATTAATTAATATTCATCTAAATAATTAAATAAAATGACTTTTATATTTTAGATTAAGTTACTCATATGAAGGTACTGATGCTGGACAAACAACTGATGCTCTTATTGATATGACTGGTAATTCTTTTTTCTATGAAATTGTTAAATAAGAATCATTGATTATTAGGAGGAATAGAAGAATCATTCAATACAAAAGATATTAAAGATAAAGATCAATTTTGGCAAACAATGGGTACAGCATTAAAACATGATGCAATGATTGGTTGTTCTATTGCTGTATGTATTTAATTTCAAAAAAAGAAAAATTTTTCTAATATCTAAATCTTTTCTTATCAAAATAAATTTTCAAGCCAGATCCAACTGAACGTGAAGCTAAAATGGCTAATGGTCTAGTCAAAGGTCATGCATATGCTGTAACAGCTGCTGTTCGTGTTAAACTTACTAATGGAGAAATAGTTCAAATAGTTCGTTGTCGAAATCCATGGGGTAATGAAGTCGAATGGAAAGGTGCTTGGAATGATGGGTAAAATAATTTAATTATTTTCTTTCTTCTTTTAATAATAATAATTTCTTTTAAATATTAGAGATACAAACAATTGGAATAAAGTTGATTCACATACTAGAGAGCAATTACATTATCAAAAACAAGCTGATGGAGAATTTTGGTAGGAGATAAAAAGAAAGAAAGTAATCATAATTAAAATATTTTATTTTAATTATTAAATAGGATGCTTTATTCAGATTGGTTAAAAAATTTTGAACAAGCACAAATTTGTAATCTTTCACCAGATTCATTCGAAGGACAATTGACTGCTCAACAAGTAAATAAATATAAAATTACATATCGATATTATTTCGATGATTTCTGTTATATAAAGGGAAAACATATAACTTGGCGTCAAACTCAATTTGATGGTTCTTGGATAAAAGGACAAACAGCTGGTGGTTGTGGGCAACCAAAAATTGGTTTAATAAAATTTATTTTTAATTAATTATTTTTAAAAACAAAAAATTTTATTTTATAGAAAATTTTTTCACTAATCCACAATATTTAATTAATGTAACAAAAACTGATATTGAAGGTGGTGATGGTTTATGTACCGTAATATGTGCTTGTCTTCAAAAATATACACGTCAAAAACGTCAACAAACTAGTGCACAACAAGCTGAAGAATATATTAATTTACGTTTATATAGAGTTAATTTCTTTTATATTAAATGCATTCTAATATATAAAAGATATTATTTTTACTAGATTAAAGATTCAGTTGATGTATCACAAGTTGTTCAAAATTATAAATTTTATCCAAAAGATCTTGAAAGACAAGGTGATACAGGTAATTAATAAAAAGAATTTTTATATCAGTAACAAAAAAAAAATATCATATTTTTATTTTTAGGTCCTTATATTAATAAACGTGAAGTCACAGGTCGATTTCGAGTTAAACCTGGCAATTATATTCTTATACCATCAACATATGAACAAGATAGAGAAGGACAATTTCTTATTAGAATATTTACTGAAGGTGGATCAACTGGAAAATCATTGAATATGGAACAACCTGATATAGTAAATAATTAAATATTATTAAATTATTCTTATTAAATTTTTATAATTAGGGTCCACCATCACCAACAACTAGAAGTGAAAAATATGAATTTCAAGATGGAAAAGGTCAAGATCCTGAATATAAAGTTATGCAATGGTATGATAAATTACCTCAATCACAACGAAATTTACTCAAGTTAGTAGTTTATTTCTTATAATAAATATTTTGTTAAGAAATAAAAATATGATTTTCTAGATATGGTGGTTATGCAACAGTTGGTGTTGGTCTTCTCTGTTGTCTTGGTTTTTTTTGGTAAAAAATATTGTTGTAAAAAGAAAACTAGTAATAAGAAATCATAATTAATAAAAAAAATTATCATTAAAATTATTACATCGTTTTGAACTTTTACACTCAATTATTTCCTCTTTTTTTTTCTTCATTTGGTAATTTGTGTGTATGATAATTTGTTCATTCTGTTTTTTGTTTAAATTATAAATAAAAGATAAGGGAAGTGCACTAGGAATCATCTTAGCATCGTCGAAATAGTATCTTATTTAAAGGATTACTAGTGTAATGTGTAGAAATGTTACAGAACAATGATAGAGTACTGAGAAAGAAGCAAATATAATAAATGTAATTGGTAAAAGAAATATCGTATAAAATTGTTCAAATCTTTCCATCATGCTCATTCTTATGTACCGACTGATTATGTATAGACAAAATATCAACATTTTTTCGTAGATAGTAATAAAAACTATCGATTCTTGTACTAGTTTTAAAACCGAGATTAAATTTACAATGTATATTTCGCTCATGATGACTCTCGATGATTTTAATTTTGGATCTATCAACTATTTTTATTCGAAGAAACTGATTGTAGATCAGTTAACAGCATTCGAAATAAAAAAAAGACATGTATTTTTAATAACCTATAAGATAGGCTTCTTATATAAAATAATTTATAAATAGAATACTGACAAAGAATTCTACTCAGTAAATGAAAATATGAAAGATGCTTTCTATTTTTAACAAAATTGAAACAACCAACATAACTGACTACTTAGAAAAATCATATAGCTAAAACATTTGATTTCAATACCAATCATCTTTGTATTTTTTATTGAATCTTTTACGATTCCTAGAAGAGAAAAATTATACTCTAGTTATTTTAATCTCTGAGTTCTCCAAAAATTATAAGTGACAATCTTATGATGCAGAAAAAAAACATACACGAAATTACGCCTAAAATGTCAAAGATTGGCACATCTGAAACATATTTGTATACACAAAGATTTTAATATAATATGTGTGATATAATTATTAAATAGAATATTTTTTTTCTGATGAAAATGACTAAATTTATTATTTCAAAACATATATACATATAAAATCTTCATGGTTATATCTATATTTAAAGTGAAAATTCTCGACGACGATATAAAATAAGTTGAGGTTCTTGATATTCAGTTCGAAATCCACCAAAAAATCGCATAGCATCAACAAATAAAAGTTTATCTTCAGTCGATATTTCAGAATTAATTAAATGATATTTAGCAAAAGGTCCATCATCCATACTACTCATTGCTTTATATTGAATTGGTGAAAGATAAAGAAAAAATGATGTTGGTTTTTTCAATTCATAACTATGATCCATTTCATCATTTGGAATCTTATATATAAGATTAAATTCTTTATTTTTTTCATCATTATTTTGTTTAAAAAGATAATTATTTAATGCATCTATTGCATCATCCATTTGAGGACATTGACAATCATCTGATGGACTTTCATAAGTATCCATTGTACATTCTTGACACATATATAAAGGTTTGGGATAATTTGATATAAATTCATCTCGTTGTAAATCAAATATATCTTTTGTTACATATTCGAATAAATTTGGTGTTAAATAAGAAGTTATAAACCATTTGATTTGTTTATTTTTAATAAGTGAAATATAACGAGCACATTGTTCTTTAAGAGTAAGTAAATTATTTGATTGTTTTCCATTAAGTTCAAATCGTTTAATAGCTCCACATAATGAATGACGATCACCTTTAATTCCAATAGCTAACGTTTCATATGTTGTTAACCATTTATAATTACGACCCATGTTAGATATGATGAAAAAATCTTAGAAGAAAAGTAGAAAAATCTAAGTATTAAAAATAATTAGAAGATAATCGTTATAGATTTTATGAAAGAAAAACGAAACTATTGTGTGTTTATTGAAATTGAATAGTTATAAATTATAGTTAGCAGTCTAGTCCGTAATGACGATTTGTTGTTCTACTAAACGAATTATGATTTTTTTGTTATTCTATTTCTTTCTTTCTTTCTTTCTTTCTTTCTTTCTTTCTTGATAGCATGCTTCATTCACTGTTATAAATCGTAATCAAATTGATAAATGTATGAAAAAAAGAAATAGAAATTAAAAGAGACAGAATATTCATTTGTTGAGTGCTCTTTGATAAATTATTGGATAGTTCTTTCCAGTCATTTATTCATAGTAAATATATTGCTTCCTTTAACCTTGTAGATCATTTGTTTATTATAAAATAACATAATATTCTCTTATTCAACTCTTTTTCTCTATGGAAAAATAAATTTTTTCATTTCTATCATGGTATTTTTCATGCAGAAATGCATCATATTAAAACAATTTAGTTATTTTATATATTTTGATACACTTGTTTATAACACAAAGCTTGCACCATTAATTCGACAAATTGCTAGTAGCATTTATATTACACTGTTTTTATTTATTCTAAAGTTATTGCATAGTTATGTTAAATAAGATATCTTGATCATAATATTTCGAAATATTTTCTACTGACTGAAAAAAAAGTTTTTGAACATATGTATAATAATAATTTCTACCAAAAATCTGTACAATGGTGAAGCAATTAATAATATAATTCAACTTCTTGAATTAATTTAGTTATATGTCAAATTGAATAACGTTTGTATTTTATCTGTATTTTACTTTAATAAAGTAAAGCGTTGTAATTATCTACTATTGTTTTATTGCTTTATCATCATTCATTAATAACATTATATTATGTTAGAAAAAAGTATATCAGATTACCAACCTGCCGTCTCAAGGACTCTGAACTTAATTTTATTATTCTGAATATTAACATTTATCTTTGAGTACACTTCATGACTTTATTCAATATCTTATGATGACTGAATATCCCTTTTAGGTTCGACTAGAATAAGGTCATTTGACGTAGTATTTTTATAGATCTTCAGATCAAAAACTGGTTATTAGAGTCTTTTAGAAAGTGCTTCATATATCTTTTACTTTTCGATTAATTTTTAAAAAATATGTCATTCAAAATCAACACACTGAGTTCTCACGAACTATAAAGACATGAAATAAAAAAAATTGGAAATTTTTTTTTCGTCCTTAAGAGAGATATCAAGTCATTGTAGGATATTGAATAAACTCATGGGGCGTAATTAGAGATGAATGTTAATATTCAGAATAATAAAACTAGATTCAGGTTTTTTGAGACGACAGGTTTGTAACCTGATATTCCTCTTTTTAACATAATAGAATGTTATTAACGCATAACGATAAAGCAATAATAACACTTTATTTTAGCTTATTTCATTTCACTTTACTTTTCAAGTAAAGTAGAAATATTTTACTGTACTTTACCTGATAAAAAAAAGATAAGGTGCTATCTGTAATCTAAATCAAACAAAGTTTATGAAGTCAGAATATATTATGTGAGAGGTTATATTTTATATTTTATGTCTCATTCACTACCATGTAATGATACAAGCAAGTTTTACACAAAATGGTTCCTAACAAAATTTTTCTTTTATTGTAATTAATACTAAGTGAAAATTGATGAAATAGCTCAGAATAATAATGCATTGTTTTTTCTACTATTGCATAAAATAGGAAAACCAAATATCTTTGTTACTTGCTTCAGATTATCCTAATTATATAGTAACTTTCAGTTTTCTATTATTTAACATGTGAAAAAGATATAATACATTCGACTTTATCATAAACCATTCACTGTTAATCTTTGAGGATAATTTCAATTGTTATTATAGTTAAGACACCATACATTGGATTACCATCGATCTATTGATAGATTATTCAGACATTCAATTGATATTGATTTTTATGTAGAAAAAAAAATTCTTGTTTATCTTTATCATAACAAATCAATCTAATGTTGATGAACAATACATATTTGAATAAGAATATATTAACAAAAAATGCTTATTACTATTTAATTCATTCATATTTATTCCAGAACACTTGAGTATTAGATAGGAAGATAAAAGATTTTGTAAATAAGATCAATGTTTATTCATGTTTTCAATGGCAATGAAACTATTATCTGTTGTTAGCGATCAAATATGTATATGAATTCGATTGACAATGAAAGGATCTGTGGTATAATTTAATAAGATTGACATATTTAAAGATCAGATTAAAGCTCTCATTGCAAACTAACAATTTTATAATATAAGCTTTCCTTGACATATATAGACGAAGATATTCGAATTTTAAGATATTTACAATGTATATAAAGTAATCACAATATAAGATTTCAACAGAACATTTTTTTGTGAGGATTAAATTAAGCTCATCGATTTCCATATGAAAAAGTATATTTCAAAT
>JAJEKB010000543.1:495596-605269 GCA_022393335.1 Macrotrachela quadricornifera
AAATTATTTATATTGTAACCAATCTTCTTTATTCATTATATCTACTTTCTTATATTTCTTAAATCATCTTTTTTTTTTGAATTAAAAAAATACAACTATTGAATTATAGTGAATTAACAAACAAAGAATTGTTAATCTTCTTAGGTTAATATTTTAGGCCAAAAAATTTATTCTATACATAATAACATATAATGTTTTTTTTTCCCGATTAAATTAATAATTTAGTTTGTTTATCAATATGTTAGATGATATTTTTTTTTTTGTTATATTCATATTTATTGGACACAAAATCGCTCGTTGATCTTTATCATATTAGATGAAGAGAGAAGTACATTAGTCGTTTTTTTCTAATATTTGTCATTAATCTTAAAAGAGCAGAAAAAAAAAGAGAAATGTTGGACATGAATAAACGACTGTTTCTATCGATTCATGATATAATAAGAAAATAGACGAATGCACAACACAAAATCGATCAATTTCCTAGAATCAACATAACGGTCGACATGTTATAACTGCAGGTATTCTCTTTGTATTTCAATAGAGAAATAAAAAAAATTGTATCAATGTACTCTTTTTTATCTGTATGCATGTGTACGACCTTTTACTAATCGTGACGTATTCACATACTTTCGCCTCAGGGAGTGTCGACACTTCCGAAAAAACATACATTCATGCATATATATGTATTATTAGAAAAGGTTTTTTCATCGAGTCAACGTGTAAACATTACTTTTATAGACTGATTAAGATGTGTTGTCAATTACGAATGCATGTCAGTATCATTAAATTTCTATCTTAATCAACAATTTATAAGATACTATTGTCAATTAATGTCTATAGATATATAGATATAAAAGCTAAAAATGAAAAATCTATACACGTTTAAAAGATATATATTATAATCTGTTAAAATTATTTTTGAGACATGAAACAGAAGAGAAAGCAATATGGCACGTGTCACAATCATCTATTTTCATAAACATAATATCTTGTTTTTTTCGAAAGGAGCATATCATTATCTATCACTATTACTTCTATCACTGTTAACATCAGGTTTTGAAAAGGGCAAATATGCTCCTAGCATGCGCTCATGACATACAACAAGCATGTATTGTATCTCAAAACTCATCTTTTCATCGTTATCTTGACTGATTAAATTTTTCCATCTTGTCATTCTTATAGAACCTAAATATTGATCATTTTTCGGTATGTTTTTATAACACATAAAAAATAAAAGAAAGCACAGAATATTATAAAGTAGCTCACACACATACACATACACGCACACATTTGAGATGTTCAATTTGTCAGCAGGCGATGTTCAAGTGTTAGTTTGGCAAGATTCATTCTCATGGGATTTGTTTTCTTACTAATGTTGCAACAATTGTTAATAATTGTTTTATCTCGTTCTTTTTCGTTTGATTTTTTCTAATCAGACTTTCATAAAATAGTCTACTATGAAATTGATCTAAATTCTTCTTCTTTTGTTTTTTTTATTTATTTTTTAATAGTTTCATCATGTATTCAAATTTTATGCATATCAATTTGGTGAAATTAAAATCCAACGGTAAGAAAAACGATTAATAATAGAAAGCAATAGAAAAAAGAAACGTTGCTTTGGAGAGCGTGACAGCTGAGATTGACAAGCAGACCTTGTTTCCTTCTTTTCTGGATTATCACTTGAACAATCGTAAGCGATGAAGAACGACATGCCTGTTCCTTAGATCGCTCATTGATGCACATACATCTCGAATATCACCCGACGACAATCATTTGAATGAGAGAGTGAGATAGAGAGAGAAAGATGAGATGGATTGATTTTTCTCTTCTTTTTTGCGTTGTCTTAGCACAGTTCTATGCCGTGCAAAAGGAGGATATGAAGCGGAATTATGTGATTCTCGAAATGAAATTACGAGTTGGTTAAGAGCTTCTTCTTCTTCTTGTTCTTCTTCGTTTCCATCGTCGATAGTTCGACGAGAAAGGATACACGCTCATTCAGTCTTATCAACAATAGCGTGAATGAGCAAATCGTGTGACATTCCCTCATCTATCTCTATCTATACTCTAGGGTGAGAAAGAGAGAAAGATAGATAAAAAAAAGCGTAAGTACGTTGATTTTACACAATAAATATACATAATGCTATAGAAAAAAAAACCTCATACGAAGATTTTTGTTAATAGTAATACTGGAAAAAGATCATGAATGTATATGTGTATGGTTCTTACTAAGTGAAAAGTATGGAAAGGAAGATGTATGCGTGACATGATAATACGATGTAAGGATCAAGCCAAAAGAAGATCTTATATGCGTAAAATATAGAGCTTTGATTTGCTTGGTATTATATTAATAAAAAGAAAAAGTATAGAATACTAGTGAATAAACGAATATTATAATCAACCAAATAACGACATATTGATGTCAAATTCAAGTGCTGTATAATTGGATGAAAATATCTTTCTGTTGTGCGATTACATTGCATTGTCGTTCTTCAATTTTAGGATATTGATCACTATCGATTGATGCTACTCTTCTATTAATCTAGAACATTTACCCACGCATATATATATATATATATATATAGGGAAAGAAAAGCAGATACATGCTCTAGAGCAATAGTTGAGAGCGATGACGGTGGTGATAGCGATGGCGGATCTAATTCGATTTAGCAAATGCGTCGGCGCATGTGTGTGTGGGTTCTCGCTTGCTCTCGCCTCTAATCCGTTGGGCTGAGAGGGTGAATCTCATCTTTTCGCTTAGAAAGCAATGACGATTTCTAATCTTTTTCTCGAATGATGATGAGCGAACGAGAAAGAGAAGTAGTTCAGCGAGTGAAGAGAAGAGAGCTGGTGTAATTGTTTAAGTTCATCTACTGAATTAGATTTTTGATAAAAAAAAAGAAGAAGAAGAAGAAGAAGACGAAGAAGAAGAACAGAATGGTTACACATACATACTAAGGGAAAGAGAGAAAAACACGCACATCACTTTTTAGCAGCCGGATGAGAGAAGAGGTCGACTCTCCACTCTCGTTCGTCGTTGTTGGTCTCTATTCGAGCTTTAGCACATGCGCTCGACGAGAACTCTGTAGCAATGATCAAGTGAGCATTCTCATCATCATCATCATCATTATCATCATCATTCTGTTCCTCATCATCTTATAAACGATTAAATCACACAATCATCATCATCAGCTTAGCAAACATACAGTCATACATAGTATATACAGTGTGAGTTAAAGCTAAACTAGAGAAACACCTCTTGATTTTCTTATTTAAAGATTGATGTTTTCTGTCGCTTTCATTGGATAGATCAATCTATTATAGATTCTCTGGAGACACGATCTCCAATAGAAATCCTTAAAATCTCTAAGCATGATGTCACATGGCTATCGCGCACGTCTTATTTGTATCTGATCCGTTTGTTTGATTATAAATTTGGCGTTAGAACGACGAATATCAATGATAAAGGCTGGCCACATTTCTCTATAATGATTTTGTCTGTCCAAAGGGGAAGAATTGGAAACAAGAGAAAAAAGATACAAATGCGACACTCGCCGGAAAATCAATTACTAACTCTGACAGACTGCACATAGTGTTGGCTAAAATTGGAGAGAAATGGAGAATGGTTATCATGTTCTTATTTTTTTTTACTGTTGTTATTGTTGTCGTTCTCATCAATTTGAACAAGAATCGAGATTAGATACTTCAGAAAAGTGAAAGAATAGATTAAACAACAAAAACAATGAACTTAAGATAGAAAAAGAACTTAAAAAGACTACGAGAACAACCAACAGGAAATCATTACATATTGTATATGATTAAACGGAAAGAGATGCACTCTGAATGATGTACGTTTATGTTTTATGACCTAATAAAGAATCAATAAATAGAAAGCTTTTTATATAGTTAAAAGGAAAAAAAAATATTTTAAATTTTGTAACTAGGATTATTATCATTTATTTCATAAGAAAGAAAAAGATTTTTAATCAGAAGGCTAACAAATTTGGTTTTAGTCTTTTTCTTTTTTTTCTCTCTCTCCCTTTTCGTCTTCTCTCTATCTTGCTCTGTCTCTGTCTCTCTCTCTCTCTTTCAATATATATATATATATATATATCGACTCTTTTTCCCGTCGTCGCGCTCGTTTGACTTTGTCGACAAATTGATTGCGATCGTTGTTGAGGCTTCTTCTCTTTATTTCTTATTCTTCTCTCTTTGGTTCTCACTTGCTACTACTAGCTATGTTAGTCGTTCCATTCACTCCCGCGTTATATCACACATTTTGGATAAAATTAAGTTTCGGAGTTACCCTTCTTCAACCACACCACTTAGTTTTTCCGTAGACTATAAGACGCGACAACTAATTCTGGCTGACACATACATTACTCGTCGTCAATGAAGATACTTGGTGACTATAATATACTACTTGCTTTTCTCCCTTTTTTCTAAAAATCGATATATTAGTCTACATCTCATTTTAGTCTTCTCTCTATATTCTTATAAAACATTCAATAAGAATTCGTAAGAAAAGAAGATTGACTATAAGAAATAATTAAGAATTAGAGTATTCATAACTATTTAAGGTAAGTTATAAAAGAAATAATATGAAATAGAGAACAGCTGTTACAGTTTCTTGTTAATATAAGTCCAAATAAACATTATCGATATATTGATATATGTATGTAAGTATACATGTATATATATATGTGTATGTAAGTAGACTATCAAAACCTTTGGCCATCAAGATTTTTCTTTTCTAATACTTTTCCTTTTTTTTTAAACTAATTCAATCTTAGCTCTGACGCACACATGCTTTTGACAGATCACCAGAGAACTCGAGAGACATAGAACATCACAATTAATTTTCCAGCATTTTACACTTTTTCCTTTCACCTGTGACATCCTAATGAAATATGAGTGTGCAACATTTCTCATCGTCGATGCTTCTCTTAAATATTACTACGACTGTTTCTCATAGTAGACTTGAGAATGGAAAAAATGACAAAACAACAGTTGCTGTAGAAGAAGAAGAACACACACATGCATACAACCTGTCTGTCTTAGCTACAGTGACGGTGCAGCAGTGCGCGAACAAATTAGCTAAGAGAGGAAAAGAAGAGAGACAGAGAAAGAAAATGCATAAAAGAGTGAGAAGAAAAATGTAGTTTCTTTACTCAATACAATATATATATATATATATATATATATATTTCTCCTCCTTTTTTTTTATTCTTACGCTATTGGAAGACAACGTGAGACAACTACTTTCGAATCAAATATATAAATATATGGCAAGTGTTAAGAAAAATTAATGAGCTAATAAATTATTTGTATATTGATAAACAATAATTCTATATTTTTAGAATGTTTTTTTTTATCGGTTTAGATCATTGAAGGATTTAATAGTGTGCAAATAATATTAAGAAAAGAAGAAGAAGAAGAAGGGAAAAAAAGAAATCTGATTGAATACCATACACACACATATATATATATATATATCTACTCATTTGTAATTTGCCTGAGTAAAAGGATTAGTGTCGAATAGTGAGAAAATCTCTTTTCTCTCTCTTTCTCTCTTATGTTTTCTATTCATAAAAAATCTATTATTTGAATTTTTGTGAATAATCAAGACTATGAATATATGTTTTTCAAGGCACGAATAGAAGAATAAACATACAATCTTTTTTCTTTTTTTGTATTTAATATTTATTTATTTTCATTTACGTCGATATATGTTATATGAACCTAGACTATTGACATTAGTAACGTGAGTAGAACAAAAATTATAATTAATACATTCATTAGATTGAAAATTTTATATTAGAAAAATAGAAAAGAAACCAGTAATATATCCAGAAGTTATATAGGATTAAAACAAAAAAAAACACAGTAAAAATATTTTAGTTAGAGAATATTGCATTTTTAAGACAACTTCGTTTGCTTCATCTGTCTAGTTTTTTTTTCCTGATATAAAGATTAAAAAACACAGTAAGGTTTTCTCGCTTTTTTTTCCTCTCGTCTGACTATTCTAATTAAGGTTACATATATATATATATATATATATTTAGTACTTATTTTTTATTTATTATTATAGTCGACGATGAGATATTGCCATCGTCACCGTCTCACAGATGACAATAAGGTGACCTAAAATGGGCATTATTCTCAAATTTGTGTTGTTTATATTACCATCAAAATTTGCATGTCGTCCCTTGTCGATCTAACTAATAGTGAACACAGCGTTGCGCTTGTGCATGCGCTGTTGGCAAATTCAAGTCGATCAAATTTTATTCGACCAATATCTTCATCATCTCATAATACAAATTGGAGTATATCACATATACCTGGTCCACCACAATCATTTCTAACATCATCCTTTTTCTCTTCATCATCATTATCACCATTAACAAGAACAGCAACAACAACAACAATTGTTGTAACAGAAGATAAATATTATCCATTTTGGTTATTAGTCGTTGTTGCTATATTTGGTATTGTGACATCAGTATTAACTGTTTTGGGAAATATTCTTGTTATGCTTGCATTTTTTCTTGATCGACAAATTCGTCAACCAACTAATTATTTTATACTTTCGTTATCTGTTAGTGATTTTCTTATTGGACTTTTATCAATGCCTCTACTTACTATATACATCTATGCTAAAGAATGGCCATTGAACGCTATTATATGTGACATATGGCTTTCGCTTGATTATACTGTTTGTCTTACATCAATTTATACGGTGCTGTTCATTACAATCGATCGTTTTTGTTCGGTTAAAATGCCAGCAAAATATCGAAAATGGCGTACAGGTAGAAAAATTAATATAATGATTGCTATGACATGGGCAGGTGAATAAATGAATAGATTAATTGTTGATTTATATAAATTTTTTTTTAATATGAATTAATTCATATTTAGTTCCAACTTTAATATTTTTTACATCGACTATGGTTTATCCACATGTAAAAGGCGTTGCTAATATGCAAAATGGTGTTTGTATGTCAAGAAAAAACAAAATTTGTTTTTTTCTTAAGAAATTTTCTATTTTTCTTGTTAAAGGTGATGTTCAATGGAATAAAAATCATGTTTTTAATTTATGTTTAACTATTGGATATTTTTGGACAACATTATTTGTTATGATTATTCTATATATTTTTATATATGGTATTAAAAATAAAAAAAAAAGATTTTGTTTTGTTTTCTTTTCGTCTTAGAAATAAAATTTATTTATATTTAGGCGTTGCAAGTAATCTTGAACGAAAATCAAGAGAAAATGCACGTAAAATGTCATCACTAGTCGGTATGGCTGGTAAGAAACTTGGCAAAGAGATATCATTTTTAACGTGTGTGTGTTTTTTTTTCTGTTATTAGGTAATGCAATGACACAAATTGGTGTCGGTATTGGTGTAAATAAATCTCCAACAAAAACTCCAATTGATAAACAAAATTGTAAAAATGATTCCCTTATAGGTGATGATTATGATGATGAAGATCCACAAAATTTACTTGCACATAGTATAATAAATACACAAAATAGTAGTAATTCATCTGATCAACGTCGTATTGGTGGTGGTGATGATGATAATTCAAATTCATTTGAATCACATTCAGATTTTGATTTAAATAATCCAAATGAAAAAAAATATTCGTATATGAGAAATAATTCAAATGAAAAAGTATCAAGACAAAAAAATCGTCGTGGTATGAGTGTTAATTTGGGAAATAGTTCAACAACAGCTATAAATACAACATCAACATTAGCAAATACAAATCGACGTTTACGTGGACATATTAATAATAAACATAGTTCAAATGTTAAATTTTTTGCAACATCAATGGCACATTCACTTTATAGAAATCCAATACGTTTAAGTGGTTTATCATCAACATTAAAACCAAAAGGTATTAATTTAATAACAAATAAAAATTTACTACATAATTCATCAAATCAACAACAACAAACATCAACTATATTAACAACAATACCATCAGAATCTGATATATCATCAAATCGTGTTTATCCTCCTCCACAACCACGACCTGAATCTTTAGCAATTATGTCTGAAGAATTATTTCATCAAAGACTTAAAGCTCGTCAATCACCATTATTAACAGCAGCATCTACTAATCCATCAGTGCCATCATCAACATTATTAACTGTTAATAATCGTTTATCAACAAATTTTCCTTCTACATCATCATTTCTTTTGGATAAACATTGTATTGAAGATGTTACTTATTCACAAACAAATCAATCTTTATCAACAAATTCCGATCAAATAATACCATCAGAACAACAACAACAACAACAACAACAGCCACAACAACAACAACAACAGCCACAACCACAACAGCAACAACAAGAAGAAAAAGAAGAAGAAGAAGAAGAAGAAGAAATTAAAACTAATCTTATTGAATTATCAACAGAAGAAGAAGAAGAAGAACAACAACAACAACCACCACCACCACCACCACTGCCAGAACAAATAATATCATCTCCTATAAAAACAATTCTTAATAATAATCCTGATTCATCGGATGATAGTTGGCGTTTTCTTAATAGCAATAGTAGTCTTGATGAACATATACCATATATTGATGAAACTGATTTTGAAGATTTAGGTAAAAGAAAAACAACAAAAAAAAAATTTTTTTTAGAAAAATTATTTTCTAAATGAGACTAGACATTTATTTCTAATTAAAAATTTGTCTTTTTTTATTTTTTAATAAAATAGAGTATTGACAAAAAAAAAAATTAATATTTAAGTGAATTCAATAAGAATAATTATTTATATAAATCTTTTTCTTTCTTATTAAATATGTTAAGCCTTAAATCCTTTAAGAAAATCTGTTTACCCTTCCTTTCCTTTTTTCTTCTTTTCATATAAAACATTATATTAAATTTAATTCCTTTATTAAGGATATATATTACATCGTCGTCGTGTTCCACCAATTAATTCAAATGAACCAATTCATGAAGAAACAATTGTATATAAATCACCATTTTATATTAAACATAAAAATCATTCAAAATCATCAATTATTTCACTTAATAATACAACAAATGATGATGGAATTGATAGAAAAATTTATGAAATATATGGAAATCATCAAGATGCACATAAAGCTATATTAGAATCTCCTATATTTGATAGTGTTGAATTAATAACATATGCATCAACAAATTCAAATTCATCTCCAATACGTCATTGTAGTTTACGTAATGTTCCACGTGAAGTTATACTTAAAACAATGTCACAACCAACATCATTTCCATCATATACAAATAAAACAAATGATATACATACAACATCATCTATTATATTTGTATCAAAAGCTAAAACAACAACAACAACAACAACATTACCATCACCACCTTCATCATCATCATCATCAACATTACTACAATTAACAGCTTCATCATCAATACAAAATGCTGATGTTGAAAGAGCATTATTTGATTTTTATCAATGTAGTCAAATAAATGATACAGATGATTGTTTAATAAATAATAATAATAATAATAGTGAAAGTGAAGATCTTGAATATTCATTATCAAATTATAATGAAATATGTGAAGAAACATCATCATTACTTCGTCTTAATGAACAACGTTCATCAGCATTTATTGATGATGAATCAAATATAGATGATTACTCAATAAAAATTAAACAACAATCATCATCATTAAAATCTTCATCAAATAATCATTTTATGAAAATGATGATATTAAATAAAACTCGACGAAATTTAACAATTGATACAACAAGTGATGATCGAACAACAACAAATAGTTTTAGTTTAAATACTTATAGTCAAGATTTTTCTGTTGATAAAATTTTTCAATATGATTCATCAACATCATCATATAAAAAAGCTTTTCCATTATCATCACCAAATCAACAAATATCACAAAATAGTTGGTGTAGTTCATCATCAACAACAACATCATCATCATGTCAAGATAAACAAATACCATTATTATTATTACGTACATCATCACCACAAAATTTTTTAACAGCTGTTGAAAAAAAACGAAATACATCATCTGATTCTGATGCTATTACAACAACAACAACAACATTAACAAATAGTACACAATATGGAGGGTAAAAAATTAGAATTTAATTTAAATAGAAAAAAAAACATTTTGTTTTTTTAGACCTGATTTTGATAATCATAAACAAAAAATTCGTGATTCTATACAACAAGATGTATTATATGCATTTAATAAATTAAATGCTACAACAATAACAGATGAAGCTGATATTGAAAATATTCAAACAAATAGAATAATTCCTAATGATATTAAATCTCATTCAACATCAGAGACATTAACACGTGATAATGATACATCTTGTTATGGTTCACATGATGATCCATTAATATTAAATAATCGTATATCATCTAAAGTAACATTTGAAAGTTTTATAACACAAAATTCTGTTCCATCATCACCGAAAACAAAAGATCAATCAGTTATGGCACAAATTGATTTAAAAGGACGTTGTAATAATTATATAAATAATAATAATAATAATCAAGAACAAATACAAGATAGTAATGAAAATAAAAATGGACGTATGACAATAATTAATGAAGGAACAATAACAAGTGGTTCAACATCAGCTAAATCAAGTGTTAAAGAACTTGTACAAAATCAAAAACCAACTACTCATAGAAAATCAAAATCACAAAATCGAGCTAGAAAAGCTTTAAGAACTATAACATTTATTCTTGGTATAGTTTTTTCTTCTTTAAAATAATTATCTATATATTTTTTTTTTTTTCGTAATAAATTTCATAGGCGCTTTTGTTGTTTGTTGGACACCATGGTATGATGCTATATTCTTTTTATATTCATTATATTTTAATTTTTTTAGGCATATTTATTCTGCTATTCAGTCATTATGCGAATCATGTAAAAATAATTGGATATTTGCTAATCCGTTGTTTCATTGTTTTTATTTTCTTTGCTATCTTAATTCACCAATTAATCCATTTTGCTATGCATTAGCTAATCAACAATTTAAAAAAACTTTTACAAGAATTTTAAAATTGGATTTACGTCGTTTATAATAATAATAATAAAAATGTTTTTTTTTTTCTTTTCTTCTTTATTATTTTTAGCTATATTATCCTGTCTTTTTTTTTTCTTACATGTTAAAGTTTTTTCTTTTTTCTGTAAACTATGCCTAAAAAAATTTTTTTTTTTTTTTTGTTTTTGTTCGTGTGAACCTTTCTGCACAGCGATCTTGACATGTATGTCTTCTTATTTTTCTTCTTTTTTGATCGCTCAAAAAAGCGAAAAAAAATATATATAAGAATTTGATGATTTTTATTGAGGAAATGAATCGTTTATTTAATGAAACGGAAGTCTGCATTTATCGTTAGTTTTGCTTATTTAATTTAATAATCTTTCTTTTATTTTAAAAAGAGTTAGTCTTAAGAATAGAAAAATACTATTGATTATGCAATTAATGAGATTTAGTTGTTAAATAAATCAAAAACTATTTGAATTCTTTAAAAAATTTCATCAAAAAATATTATTAATTTTATATTATATTTTGTATTAAAATAATAAACACAATTTGATATATAAACTTATTAGGTATTCATTATTATTATCTTTTGGGAATAGCAGTACATAAAAATATTTATCTATAACTATCTATTATTAGATAATTACATTTACTAATAATATAAAGAACTGATTCATTTCATTCTTTATCGTAAATATTATATTTTGATACTCTAATAATAAAATTTTTTTTTATTTTATTTTATTAAATATATAAGAAAATTTATTCATCATATTTCTATATATATATTTATTTATTTATTTTAAAAATAAATCAAAAGAAGAATCTATGTCATTCTCTCTCTAATTAATCGTTATATATGTAGAGCAAATGTTCAAACCACACACTGTTTAACATTCAAAAACATGATATACACATACTTAAACATAAAAATATAGATAAAATCATAAATGAGAAATAAATAAAGAAGGTTATATTTATATATATATATATATGTATGCATGAATAGTAAGAGAGAAAAAGATATACTTAGGATGGTCCAAAGTTCTTGTTTCGGTATGTAAATGACTTTATCAGATAAAGTAAATTATTGAGAAATGAAAAAACAAATATACCATGTTGTAAACCTTTACAAAACACATCGAATGGTATATAGTAAATTCTATTTTCATAAGAGTTTCAAGGAACTAGAATGATTTTACTGATAGATGACTACACGCCTACGCTAAAGCATAATAAGCAGTGAAGCGAAGTTTCCAAGAAGGTAGCCTCGGATAAATTTTAAAAAATTTATACCACAACACATATTTAATTCATGCTTTTCCATGGAGAACTTTGTCCTAAGATGGCCCGGATCCTCTCGCCTATTTTCTCAATACACTATAGATGATAAATGAATTAATGTTATGTTCATTGGTATTAGTTAAAAGTATATTTTTGGTCGTCTGCTGGACGTAGGCATGGATATGTGGTTGATTTCGCTGAGTCCAAATTTTTTGGATCCGAACTCTGAATTTTAAACTATATTCTTAATATTTTCAATGCAATATTTTTATCTAAACCTAATAATTGCACCAAAAGTGCAGCATTCATTTTATCTCTTATCTATTTGAGTGACTAGTACACTCTAAACGTTTCTCAGATAAACTTGGCAGTAATGTTGAAATAGTCCAAATACAATCAGACTTTGCTTCTAAATACACTCTATCGGATCTAAAATCTTCGAACCTCGACTTTGATCCAGATTCGACGGACTCTAGTATTTAGTCATCTATTAAGTAAATTGATTCTAGTTTTTTGAAAGTCTTATAAATACAGGCATTATTATATACTTTTCAACACATTTCAACACTAAATATTTGCTATTTCATCTCTGTATAGATTACCTTATCCAAAAAAATTCTTTAAATACTCTAAGCATCACTTTTTAGACCACCGTAAATAATGTAATAATTACAAAGAGAAGTGACAAGATCCCATCCTGAGTACATCTTGGAACACAAGCACCAAAACTTAAAAGAAAAAAATAATAATAATAAAAAGCAAGAAATATATTTGTCTATAATAATATTCATTTCAAATAAGATTTTATTTTTATTCTCATTTTTGACTAAAATTGTTGACGAATTGTTGTAGTTGTATATGAAATTGTTGTTGTTAATGATGAATTCATTTTTGATTGTATATAATCATTATAATGTAATGTTAATTTTTCACTTTTATATCGTATTACATGTATATTTTTTCTCATATCTGATGTTATTGGTGCTTTATAACCACCTTTACGTAATAATGAATCAATTGTTTGAATATGATTCCAACCTTGTTCATATGCAACTTCAGGTAAATATGTTGCTGAACGTTTTGCACCACGTTCATTTAAAAATTCAATACGTATACCATGTATACCAATACTCCAATCTGAATAAGATGAACATGTTTCAAAATTTGTTAATATTGATACAGCACATGATAATAATGGATATTCATCACGTGATATAGGTGAAAAACGACTATCATTTGTTGCTGATGTTAATGCATATTCACGAAGACCTTAATTTAAAAAGAGAAAAAAAAAGTGAAAATTTTAGTTTTTATATTAATATATTTATTTACCATGAGCAAGATTCATTGGTGAAAATGTTCCAATACATCCACGTAATTTTTGTTCGGAACCAATAAGCCATGTAACAAATAATGGATATGGTTCAATAGGTAATGTTGGAGGTATAATTGTTGATGATATTAATTGTCCATTTGTTAATGTTGATAATGAATTATGTTTATTTAAATGATGTTTACCATTAAATAAATAATTGCCTAAGATTTCAAAGCAATAAAAAATCATATCAGCATGAACAATTGTTTGTTTATTATGTAATTGAAATGAATGATTAAAATTTTGTTGAAATTTTTTTTCTTGTTTATTATTATCTATTAAAAATTCATCTTGATCATTATCACTAATATCCATTGTATCATGATTTTTTTTATTTTTATAATAATAATTATTCGTATTAATTAATGAGAATTTATTTGTTGTATCATAAGAATATGAAAGTGCTGATGATGATGCTGAATTAGCTGATGAATGTAAAAGATCATGTGGCATATTTATATGATTTAAATTTGTTTGATGATTATTTAAATGTGAATGAGAACGATGACGTCTTGAAGATAATGTATTAGATTTTAGTTTATGTTGATCAATATTATCATTATATTTTTCCAATGATCGATGATTATTATTTATTGAATTTGTTACTAGATGTGAAATTTTTTGTTTCTTACCCCCACAACATATTGCCATGAATAAAATGAAAAAAAAAATCAATCACCGGGTAATCAAATGCTAAATAGAAAAAAAAAGAAAAATTTATTTTTAAAGCAAAAAAAAAATAAAGTATATTTACGGAAAATTTGCCTAGTTTATATCATTCATGATGGTGTAACATAGATATAGAACTTCAGCGAATTGCAATGAAGTATTCTTGATAAAGAATTTTATTATGTTAACTGATAAATAAAACAATGACGAAATAAAGAAAAACTTTTTTATGATAATATATATATATATATATGACTCACTCGAACGATGTAGACATTATTTGAAATGTTAGCCTGTGTTGGATTGGTTTTTTTTCTTCTTGTTAATCTAAAAATGAAAAGAAAAGAAAAAAAATTCTTCTTTCCTTTTTCTTTTGAGATTGTCAAAATAAAATATATTTACTTTTTGTATTATATCAATTTTTATAACATATTTCATACGATTATTAAAGCTTAAATTATTGTTTTTGTTTTTTTGTAGATACTATAAAATTTAAAAAAGAAAAATAAATATATTGACAAATGATAGAAATATTTTTGTATATAAATAAACAATATGATAAAAAACAAAAATTTGTTTAATAATAATATATCTTAAGAAAATAAAGTGTTTATATTAATAATATTGTGGTTAAAGCGAGATATAATAATAAGTGATGAAGAAGAAAACAACCATATGATCGACTAGATCAATATTGATATAATATAGATTATAGAGATGTTTATATATTTATCGAAAGATGGCATTAGTAGACAGAATTTGTTTTGTGAGTATTATATAGTACAAGTTATTTGGTATTTAATGATACTTGAGTGTCTATAAAAGACGGATACGGAAAGGTATACATGAGTAAATATATAGATAGATCCTTTTAAAATTCATAATCACTTTTTATTTTCATGACATACATGAATTTTCATATCGTGAAAATGATGGCAATATTTAAAAAAAAGTTAGTATATAATCGTGATTAATCATAGGTCACAAAGATATAGGTGATTGTATCAGACGTTCACGATTATAATTAGGTAGACGAAACGATTGCTCGACAATCAAGGATAAACTGTGATTAATCACTTTTTTCGGCAATTAATTGCCAATTATTGACTAGTAATATAGATATGTTAAGATTTGTAAGACTGATAAATTAAATAGAATTTCTATTGAAATTTTTTTAACATAATCATAATGATTTGAAATGCAAAAAAAGATTTCGTTTCAATACGGATGTCACTAATGTGACATTACAAGATTGGACTATTTTAAATAACAATCAAATATATCTTCTTATTCACCTTTTATTAGTATTTGTTTAGTATAATCACATTCTTCGTAATTGTATAAATTGTATGAGAATGATATTGAATGTAATTATAGTAAATAAATTATAATTCCAAGATAAGAATATATTTATATCAAAGTATGAAAAATTGTATATCATATTATTTCTTTTTCGTTTTTTAATACATAACCTATAGTGCGAAAGTCTTGGGACAAAATGTTGATTTAATGTTCTACTCCTTAGCCTTCATTAAAAAAAGGACGAAAAGCAGTCCATTAGAATCAGAATTCAACACACCTTCTTAGTATATATTCAAAATTATATTGTAACATAAGACTAATTAACTGGAAACAAATAATTGAATGAATCAATAAGAAGCATCTGTGTAGATTTTTTTATTTCGTTTAAAATTGTCTCAAATCAAATAATAAAAAATTGTTTTATATATAGCATGTGATATTTTACAGCTCACGTTTATTGCAACCCATGACTTTAATAAAGGTTATGCTCTACAATAATATAGACTTGAAACTGTACCAACAAAACATTCAGAAAAATAATTATTTTGTTTGACGTAAACAGCAGTTTCATTTTATTAGTTATGTATGGATAAGTATGCAATTTTAGATAAAAAAAAAATTTTACCAATATATTCAGAAGAAGCATAAAATTGTATAAATAATCCATATAATAGAGAATAAAAGGTCAAATATGGAGTGATGATTCATCTCAAAAATCAATAATTTATTCACGTTTAAACGTAAAATTAATGTTTTGATAAACTATAATTGATCTTCAATATTTTCGTGATTTTAAAAACATGAACTACAATCTATCAAAAATTATTATAAAAGAACAACAGCTGTTCAGGTCAATATCATTTTTATAATAATCAATTATAAAAAAATTATTTTAGATTCTAATATCATCATATTCCTATCTGATTATTTGTACTTTATGTATCTCACGCAAGATAAATTTCTCAAGAACATTATGACATAAATTTCTCCAGAAATAAATAATTAATGTTTTTTCACACTACATTAGATTTATTTGAAAAACAAGAAAGTTTGAAGTACACGAAGATACATGCCCCCTCTTAAAATATGTTAATATCGATTATGTAGAATAATTATTGACATAATTTAAATTTTTTTGTGCTTTATATCAATAGAAAAGTATGATGTATTATGGTTGTCAAAAAACAAATATTGTTTCATCATTCATACTGCCCTCGTTTTGGCTTTTTGTTTTGAATATCTTTTGGTGTATGAAAGAACGTGTTTGTTTTATACGCAAAAAGACGGGCAATTATCATTTAGTCTACACCAATCACTCTGTGCGCAGGTTACACTCGAGTAAATCAGTAATATGCAAGTGGACCGTAAACAATATGTGTCGTAGGCGAAATATTGTTTTGCATATAATATGCACATATCCTTCAATATATGTGTTTTGCCGTGCGAATCTTTGAGGATACCGTTATATATATAAGTAGTTTAGTTTTTTTTTTTTATTTATATATCAAATACATACTTGTTTATAAATTAATTATACATTTTATTTAATAAAATGGATTGTCGTTGTATCATAGAAATAAAAGATATATATAAATTGGAATCTTATGAAAAAAAAATACAGACAAGTATATATTCAAAAGGTAAACTAAAAATTGTTTTTTTTTGGTTTATTTAACTTGTTTTTTTCATTTTTTTCTGTTCGTTCTTTCATTTATTATTATTATTATTAGTGTATTTTTGTTCTTATTCCCTTGTGATTCTCGTATATCGTAACGGACAAAAATTGATCAGAACGAACAAAAAAAAAATAGTGTCTTCACATATTGCATCTCGACTTATTCTCTGCATGGATTAGTTTTCCATTTACCATGTGATATATATATATATAACGTAAATTGTCATACGATCATACAGTATAAATATTAATCATCAGGCGAGTTACTTTATATCAAAAATTTTTTCCCACTTAAAAGATTTATTCGTTTTTATGAGTTCGTTCTATATTTTAAAAAGAAAAGTCAACATAAACATCTGAAATTAACTAACAAAACTAATAAAAAAAAACCCATTTAAAACATTTTTTCTATTTCTTTTTTTTTTATTATTATTAAGGATTATGTAGATTTCCTTCGTTCTCTATCCAGATCCTTCTTCCTCTCTTACATATACATACATACACACATATATAAACATAAATATCAACTTCTTTCGTCAATCGTTCGTTGTCGTTGTCGATTATTCTATGTGACGTCAATAATAAAAAGAAGCAAATTTTGAATAAAGAAAATACGATAAGATTGTTCTATGAACGGGCAAATAACATTGGAAAAAAAAGGTAACCTAAATAGTGCGCATAACAGAGCAACGTTTTATTTTTTTTTTTTTTCTTTTACATTTACTCATTTTATTTTTCCTATTTCTGTTTTTCTATCGATCGTTAGATCATTAATTGTTTTACATCGTTCAATTTTATAACAGTCACCTAACTACTATCAACGTTCATTTTTTTCCTATCGTATTTGCTACAAGAACTACTTACTTTATTTCCTAATATTTTCCGAGAATATAACCATAAAAAAAAATGTTGTAGAATAAAAAAAAAAAAAAAAAAAGAAAAGTGCCTGAAGGAAGAAAAGGAATAGAAAAAAATCACTATATACTAGCAATAACTATTAACAACAGAAGTGAAATATAAATTTTTCTACTTCTAATCAAGATGCGTCTTTTTGTTGTATTTGCCCGTCGAATTTTTATTCCATGTGGTGCTGGTTTAGCATCAAGTGTTATTCGTACACCTTTTTCGAATACTAATGAACAAAAACATTATTCAATATTTAATTCTCTTTGTCGTTCTTTTTCTGAATTAATCATGGGAGTCAAAGGTTAGTTTGAATTTTGTTCGTTTGTGGTTTTTTTTTTGTTTTTGTTATTGTTTTTTATTTATTTGTTTTGATTTATATTATTATTTATTTCTTATTTTGATTTTGTTCTTTTTTTAGAAACACCTATGTCACCATCAGCTTCTGATTATGACCCATTTGATTCTTTAAAAGAAAATAATTTTTCAGACGATGAATATAAAAAATGTTTTCAACATTTTGATTCACAGAAGTATGTTTTATTAAATTATAGAATAAAATCAATATTTTTATTTATTGTTTTTAAGACAAGGAACTTGGTCTCGAGAAGATTTTCAACAATTTCTTAATGCACTTTTTTCAAATAAAAAACGACCTTATTCCATATTAAATGAAGTAGTTGAAGAATATTTTTATGAAACTGATTTTAATCAAGTAAATTAATTTTATATTTTTATTAATTTAATTCGCTTTTCTTTTTTTATTTTCAATAGGATAAAAAAATTGATTTCGATGAATTTTTACAAGCATGGAAGAAAACAATAAAATGTGTAAATAAATATACATTATCTAACTATTTATTTATTTAATTATAATAATTTTATTTTTCAAGGCTGTAAAACCTGTTAATGCATTAATTGTAGTTGATGTTCAAAATGATTTTATATCAGGAACACTAGCACTTTATGCATGTCCTGCTGGTCATAGAGGTAAATAATAAATCAATAGAATTATTTTTATTCTATTAAATATAATTCATTTAGGTGAAGAAGTTGTTCCTGTAATTAATGAAATGATTCGTTCTGTTAATTTTGATGCTCATGCATATACATATGATTGGCATCCATTAAATCATATATCATTTCATGAAAATCGTAATTTAAGAAAAACAGCACCCTCAAGTCCTGTATGAAAAAAATTAAAATTTCGATATTTAAAATAGAAACTATTGATATTTTCATATAGGTTAGTGGAGAAACAGCACAAATACTTGATACAGTTTTATTTGTTGATACTTCGAATCCAACTAATACTATTGAACAAGTTCTTTGGCCAGCTCATTGTGTACAAAGAACTCCTGGTGCTGATTTACATGAAGATTTAATTCGTGTTGATAATGCTATACATGTTTATAAAGGAGCAAATCCTGAAATAGATTCATATTCAGCATTTTTTGATAATATGAAATTAGGTAGAACAATTCTTGATGGTCAATTAAAAGAACGTTCTATAACAGATGTTTATGTTGCTGGTTTAGCAACAGATTTTTGTGTTGGTATGAATATATTATTAAAAAATAAATTTATTTGTATTTTTTTATTTAAATTATTATTTAGCTGCTACAGCCATGCATGCAATAGAAAATAATTATCGAACTGTATTAATTGAAAATGCATGTCGTGGTGTAAATGAAAAAGAAATTGAAGCTAGAAAAAAGGAACTTTATGAACAAGGTAGTATTTTTGTTAATTCAAATGCTGTAAGTAAATGATTGTTTATTATATTAATAATATAATATTAATAAAATAGGTAGCGGCAATGGTACTTGGAGAAGATCGTCGACCTGAAATAGCACGAAGAACGTTTGTTGAAAATCTTAAATCACTTGGTCGTTATAAATCTTATCAAAATAAAGAAGAAAAAAAACCATAATTCAAGTGCCTATTTTGAATATTAATCTATTCATTTTTCTTTATCTTTTTTATTTGTGTGTACTTAATGGGTAGCTAATACTAACGCAGTCAATAAATTCTATTTTTGTCTAAAAATTTTTCCTCGTAATAAATATGCAATATTCTTGTGATTGCACATTGCACGCCTACAAAACTTTATATCTTCTAAAACGTATTGTAAAAAAATACCAAAGAAAACAAATAACGTACATGTATTGTGTATAATTAGATTACCCAATGATTTTCTTTCTTTTTTATATATCACAAGTGTGATTGTCGTTTTTTTTTGTTCATACATCTTTTGGTATGAATTTTTGAGAATAAAACTAAATAAACAAAAAAAAAACATTAATTATTTGATGCTATATACAAGTTCTCAAGAAATAAATTTAAACAACCAATATAAAATTTAATGTTTGATAAGTACCCCTTATATTTATTTAATGTTAAAATAAAAATTTCAATGATTCCTTCAAAGTTGGGTATGTAAAAATTCATTTACTTATTAAATGCATAGTACTTGTTGCAATACATTATAATATGATATAAACGGTTGAAACTTTCAAAACAAAGTACAATATATTTGTTATAATATGGTTCAATTATATTTAACACCGACAGTCAAAGATCATAGATACTTTTTTGATTGAATGGATAACGATCGACGTCTATTAAATACAGCTGCCCATATTTTCACCGTAATTTCATCAAATACAGTCGTTGACGGACCAAATTTGCTCATAGTCTTGAGCATAGTAATATGACACAGCAAGCTCCTATACGGACGATATTGTTTCATCTGGAATCATACAATGTATGGTTTGAAAATATTCGACATTTCACAATAAGCATAAATAATGCATTGGAACCAATAACTAAAGTTATAAAAAATGAAAATATATTGTGAGAACATCTGCTATTATCAAAATTTAAAGTATTAGGATTTGAAATTCATTGAAAAAGTTTAATCCTAATATTATCATCTATAGAAAAGCAGTCTGATTTCCACCTGGAATCGATGCAGGTCCTAAACTAATAAAACGGAAATAATCTATTAAAATATTATCAGATAATAGTGAAATTTATCAATATTATGGGTTTACTCTGCTAACTTTTTCTAAGATATATTTATAAACCCAAAGTTCGACTAAATGTTATGGATGGCGAACATTAAAATGAAACTGATCAGAATTCTCATGGATCACAAATGATGAAGAAGTGCTTATATGTATTTGAAAATGCTATATTATATCAACAACGACTATATTGGTTCAATTGATTTAATTAATGTATTCTACTAATCTTTTCTAAGGTGTATGTAATAAGATGAAGTTCGACCTAATACTATGTGGACACAATATAAAAATGTGAGTCTCTGGACTCAATACGGATCCCAGATGGTGATATGAAGATTAAAGAAATACAATGATAAGCAAATAATATCATTGGATTTGTGGAAAAACTGGTATTAGTACATCAAATCATTACTTTTGACCAAATTCTATAATTTAAATGAGTAATATTTATCTACTAAAGATAAAATTAGCATTACCAGGATTGATATTGATGTACTGAAAAAAATGAAATGATATACTTTTGATCAATAGAAAAAACAAGCATTAAATGCTTGATCTACTACATTATCAATAAATAAATTATATTGGTTTGAGTGTTTATGTAATTGTTCAGTATTTTTCAAAAGATTTACATGTAAACATATCGTCGGTATAGCAATGAAATTAAACTATTACAAACCGTCAACCTGCTGTTAAATATATTAAAATTGATTAAAAAATAAAATCTTGCAAAACAAGTATGATTAATATTATAAACTTGTACGAATTCTAATAACACTACGGGATGTCATAAAAGTGATGTACACTCAAGAAATTCGCATAACGCCATTATTAAACAACCTTAATCTAATATTTTTTTACTTGGAATAGAAGTGCAAAAAGTCTTTTTTGTCTAATATAAAATTCATAAATACCCTCTAAAGGTTATCGCCACTCGTTCCAACATAAAAGTGTAGCGTTTTTTTAATATCAAAAACTGATATGTCACGTTTTTCCTATATTTAATTGAATCTCTATCATTATTACAGACTTTAAACTATTAATATTTCATATCATTTTTCTACAATCATTTATTTGACATTTTTTTGAGTAGATCAACTAATTAGTACATTTCTCGAAAAAAGATTTTGCTTACATCGTTACATCCTTTCTATAAAAAGAATATTGAAAGAACATTGATAAAGCAATAGTAGAAGATAATAATGATTTAATGTTCATACTAACGATAGAAATTTAATGGAATATATGGAAAAACGTTGTATATTAATTTTCGAAATTAGAAAAATGCTAGAGTTAGAAGTGATAGTCTTTAAATAGTCTTTATAAACTTTTATATTAGAAAAGAAAACCGAACAAATATAAATAAAGTACTGCGTCTCTTTTAAATCAATAACTATGCTAAAATCAATCATCTTTACTAAGAATTAAATACCAACTTGATATTAATAATAATATAATTCATAGTATTTGTTTTTTTTAAAAAGATCATCTATAATCGAATGTAAATTAACAGTTGCTATATACATATACACCCAACGACGAAATATGATTCTTCTAAGATTTCATTTTTAGGTATTCTGTTTCACAATCAAAAGTATATAGTAAGAAAGAAGAAAATGATATTTATAAATCGTACAAAATTGTAGTAAGATGAGTATATTTTAAAAATCGATCAAGGTAAAAATGGAGAAGTAAAAATAATTATTGATCTTTAGATTTTTTTTTTTGTATGAATAAATAAAATAAATATTTTAAATATAGATATATTTATTTTTCTTTTTTTTTTTTATAGTAATTTATATAGAGTCAATTTGATGTGTTGTTTAAAGACATAAAGTTCTTTTGTTTATATTCTTTCGTTGACAAAAGTAAATTTTATAGAAAAAATAAAATGACATCACAGGTACTTTTCTTTCGTTTAATTCATAATGCTTTATAAAACAACGAAAAAAAATGTATGAAAAATATTCAATGTCACATTAGATGTTGTTTTTTCCTGTCTTAAACATGTCATGATTATTGCGTACTTCTACGATTGATATATGAATAGGAATAAAGAACATTTTCTTTTAAATATATAGATATAATTTAAATTAATTTCGTTTGTATATTTGATTTGTTTTAGTTACTAATTCAATAGTATGTTTGATTGCCTTCACAAACTGAAGGTTATTATTAAAATGAAAAAAAAAAAAATTTCCATTTTTTGTCCTTTGATAAAAAGAAAATTGTGAATTGAAGGTTATTTATAATTGACTAATAGAAGATCAAGACAGATCGATTAATTCATTTTGCTTTAGTTTTTTTTTTAATATTTTTCAAGATGTTAACAATTTAGATATATAAGGCAAAAAACAAAAAGAGAAATCCTATTCTCATTTATTATTTTAGTGTCAGCATGTGATTTTGAAACAATCTTGAATACAAATAGTATTCTTTTTAATATAAATTTCTTTTCTTTTTCTTTTTTACTTTTTTTCTTTTTTTCACCTTCATACTTCTTTCTCTGTCTTATTCTCACTTTTATACTCTTGTTTTCATTCAGTCAATCATTCATTTACAATTTTTCTTTTCTTTTGTAAAGTGATCTAACAAGTGAAAATCCGTCAATTGTACCTTGCATTTTATTTTCATTATTAACTACTAAAAATATGCCTGTAACTCGAGCAATCGAACGTAATGCATCATCATTATCAAGTAGTACACAAAAATCTTATACAATTACGTCTCATCTTCCAACACAATATGAAACAACTAATAAAAATAATTCAACTAATCAAAGACGATCATTAGATTCACCAAGAAAACCAATAGTTTCATCAAAATATCTTCAATCATCATCTACATTATCAATGAGTCAAACACAAGGATCTCGTCATACATCAACAAATGATGGATTAGCAACAAGAAGACGATCAAATGCTGATATTCAATCAACTATGTCTTTATCAAATGGATTTAAACAACAATCATTAATAATGAATAATACGGCAAGTGATAAATATATCGGTCATAATAATCAACAAACATCACCAACAAAACCTAAATGTACATTACCAACATCAGTATGTCAATCAGGTTATGTTACACCATCAAAATTATTTAATATGATGGGTTATGGATTAGAAAATCAGTATTTATTTATGCTTACACATTATTTATATATTATTGATTGTCGAACAAGAGAAAAATTTAATGAAAGTCATATTAATACAGGTAAATGTTCTCATATTTGAATCTGACATAATATAGGTCATTTAATAAAAAATATTACCCAATGTTTCTGTATAATAGAAACATATTAATCATGACGTTCTTTTTTATTTTTTCAAAAAGAAAAAATTTCATCAATTTTTTCTTTTGATTTTTTAAAAAATAATAGAATAGTTTTGTACCGTTTTTTAAATCCTTTTTGTCTGCGTCTGCGTACAAGTGCACCTGAAATGCAATGTATTCAATTTTGTAAAAAGTATTTACATTCATATATTCTTCTTTAGTTCGTTCTGTCTTTATAAAAATTATTAATATTGTGTTTTTTCTAAGTAGTTTAATCGGATAAATTCTTTTTTTTTTTTTCATTTTAGTAAAAAAAATAAAAATAACAATTTTGAATGTTTACATAAGAAATTGACTCGATATTTTAATATGATATTTGTATATATTTCATTAAAATCGATTAAAAATTTCGTGAAAAATGAACTTGAAATAGTTAAGTTTTAAAACCAATCATTCTTTTACTAAGTAACGAATGAATATTTTGTTTGCCATTTAACATAAAAGTACAAAAAAATAAAAATAAAAATAGATTGTAATATAACGTCATTTTTTTATTCTTAAAATAAATTTTTTAACCTTAAGGTAATATATCTAAATATAGACAAGTATAATTATAAATAAATAAAATTATATTTATTTTAGCTATACATTGGGAAGATGCATTGAATGGTACAGTTTATATATCTGTTGTTGAACGATTTAGTGAAATAGTATTATATGATGAAAAAGGAATTTTTTTTAATACAACAACAGAAATGCGTCGTGTTAGTAATCGGTTTTCGCCACCGGGTTCAAGATCATGTGTATCATTAGCTGGTGGTTTTGAAGCATTTCGTACATTATTTCCATTTGTTTGTACACAAACAGATATACGTTCAACAGTTGATCGAGAAAAATTTCTTACAATTTATCCATCTGTTGTTCTTGATAATCAACTTTATCTTGGTAAGAAGAAACAAAATAAAAAAGATAAAAAAATATTTGATTTTTTTATTAGGTACTGGTCATCAAGCAACAAATTGGAAAGTTGTACGTGATCTTAAATTAACACATATTATAAATATATCAGTTGAACATCAATGTGTATTTTCTGATAAAATTAAATATTTACATTTAGAATTAGAAGATAAAGAAGATGTTTTATTAAAAGATCGTTTTGATGAAACAATACATTTTATGGATATGGCTTTTCAAAATTCATCAAATCGTATACTTGTTCATTGTAATTTAGGTATATCAAGATCAACAACAATAATTCTTGCTTATTTAATGAAAACATATCATGCAACATTATATGAAGCATATAAATTTTTAAGACATCGTAGACCAATTGTTTGTCCAAATTTGGGTTTTCTTAATCAATTAGTTGATTATGAATATGATTTATTTTCTTATGTTTATACAGATCCAAATGATCCAATATTTCATTAAATATATAAAGAAAAAGACTTATATATATGGGATAAAAAATGAAAATTAGTTTGTTTTTTTTCTTCTTTTGTTTTGCTATTAATTTTCTTTGTAAATAATTACGTTGATTGTTAACAAAACAAAATAATCGAAATAAGATTGTTAAAAGATATTTTCTATTTAAATAAATGCTTATTATTAATTTCATTTGTTCATTTTTAAAAAGATTATAATTTTGAATTGTGAAAAAGAAAAGACAATATTATAAATTCAATTTCTAAAAATATAGTTCAAGTTTCGTACTCATGTTGTGTTCAAAGTAATTTTACAACAACAAACGTCTATTAAAACCATTCATATAGTTAATGTAAGATATGTACCTATTTAATTTATATGTAAAATTGACTATAGAAAATAACATCTTGTAGAATAAATGTACAAGATTTACTAGAATTATAAATAATAGCAAAAATAGTAATGTTGGTATGACTATAGTATATCTAACAATTACATCAATGCTAAACTAACTCCTTAAATTGATTACGAAAAACTAGGGACACAAACAGAATACTATCTTTCTTTTTTAAAGCGCGTTAATTAAAATCTATATTATTTATTATTGATTTGTTTATTATAAATAAAAAGAAAATAACAAAATGCCTAAACGTAATAATGAAAGTAGTATATCTATAGATGGTCAATCTATATGTCATCTATCAAATCAATCGTGTTCATTTATTTATCAATTACCTGATGTTGTTTTACAGAGAAAACGTGATCGAAAAATGCCATATGTTGAAACATTTAATGGAATTATTTTATTTGCTGATGTATCAGGTTTTACAGAAATGTGTCAAAAATATAGTAGTGATGTTCAACGAGGAGTTAATCAATTAGCTAATGCACTTAATAGTTATATGTCACCAATTGTTGAAGCTATATTAAAAGAAAAAGGAGATGTTTATAAATTTGCTGGTGATGCTGTACTTGGTAAAAAAAATAATTATGCATTAAAATGAAATTTTTCTTTTTTAATTAGGTTTATGGCCATTTGAAAATAATTCTATTGAACATAAACGTGAACAAGCAAAACGAGTTCTTTCATGTGCTTTATATATGAAAAAATCTTTTTGTGATTATATGACACCAATTGGAACAGTTTTAAATATAAAAAGTGCTATTGCAATGGGTTCTTATTCAATAATATTTCTTCGTGTTCGTCTTTTGTTTTTTATTCGAAAAGAATTTTTTTTTTCTAAATGATATTTATCTTTAGGGTACAACACCGACTTGTTCAAAAGTTCTTGATGAATATAGAGGAATAAAAAATCTGAATATTTATTCTGAATTTATAAAAAAAACAAATTCAAAACAAACTCAATCACTAAATTATATTAATAAATCAGGATTAACTGAAGAAATTATTGAACATTGTAAAAATAATCTTGTTAATTATTATGTTTGTTATGGTAGTGCTGTTGTTAGTGTTAGAAATGCTGAACGTAAGTTTATTTATTAAATGAATTATATAGCAACAAAAATGAACAATCAAAGGAAATCTTTTATTGATTTAGGTCAATGTAAATCTCAAGATATTATTGTAGATATGGCTACATGGTTACTACTTGATTCAAATTCAGTAAGATACAAATTTTATTCTAAAATATTATACAGTTCTCGGAATTATCTGTATTTTGTTCAAGGAAACGACATTGAATCCATTTCACTATACTATATATTAGAGGTAGTAGTCGTGATATTCTATGAAAAGTTTCATTCTTTTAACTCAATCATGAGGTATCCTTTCGAAGTAAACAATAGGTATCAAATTAGACTCCACGGTTATAATCCCTATTCCATTGTTAGAAGTGTTGGTCATCTAAGCTATCTTGAACGTATCATTAACATCAAGAGTCTCAAAATTCAGTCCAAGATAAGCAATCTTGACTAGACCTAACTCGATCCTAGTCATTTAAAAGTGGACTGTAAAGTCGATACACATATTGCTTAAAAAATAGTACTATATGAAATTCGGCCACAATCTAGAGATCTCTTTAATTTTTTTAAGGTCAAAATATCTGATAGAATTCAGTAATAACTATGGAATCCAATTGTTTATTTCAAAGCAATATCTCAAGATTAGGTTAAAAGAATGAAACTTCTCGTAGAATATCACGCCTACTGTCTCTAATATATAGTATAGCGAAATAGACGAAATACTCGTAATTTAAAATAATTTAGCTTTTTGAATTTTATTAATTAAGAAGAATATTTTTATAGGAATATATTCATGAAAAATTTACAGCTGAACATGATGATGAAGATATTGAAATTCCATCACGTAGTTCTAATAATCAAACTGAAATACTTGGTCAAGGACCATCAAATACACTTACAACAGCAATTAGTAAACGTCTTACATCACCGAATAAAAATCGTGAAGCTCATCCTATACGAAAAATACTTTCACATTGTAAGAATTTAAAAATAAATCATTTTTAACAGATCATTATAGATTATGGAAGTTTGAAAAATATATGCGTGAGATATTATCTAGTGTTCGATTGAGATGACGATGCGGTAATGATTCAATGGATAAAGCTCAAAATCTTAGTAAAGATTTTCTTGCAGTTAGATATTAGTGTGTATAAGTTTCATAAGCAATCTGTGTACTACTCTTGAAAAATGGCATATCTATGTTCATCGCATTGATAACTTTGAAGATACAAAGGTATGTAGAAATAGCAATATTCAAAAAAATAAACTCATCTTTTGGATAAAGAAAGATCATAGAAAATCTTTATGAGTTAATTTAGTAGACAGTTTTTTTCATGTTAGATAAATGTTAACTATCCTAATTCGCTTTGCATCAAAGAAATCGAGATAGGCCTACACTCTTGATAGAACATGTGCATACGAATTTTCAGATCTCTAACATCTATAATAATTAAGATTTGTTCGAGTTAGAATTTTTACCTACTACTGTAATTATATTTTAAAGATATTCGACTTTATTCTCGTCGAAATGATATATCAACAGATAATGATTCAATTGATAATCATTCAATTATATCTACAGATTCAATTGAACCAAATAATAGTAATGAAATATTAAAAAAATCTAAAATATTAAATCAATATAGTCCTATAAAAAATTTTATTAATCAATGGTCAACACCAAAAACTCCATTATTAGAAACAGTTGATACAGATATAAAAGATCTTTTATTAGTTTCACCAACTACAAGTAAAAAACAAGGACGATTAGTAAAAAAATAAAATAAAATAATTTATCTATTAAATTAAATTTAATAATCTAGAATAAAAAAATTGATTTAACAGAAGAACAAGCAATAAAACTTCGTCCAAGTGCATTTTTAAAATTTAAAGAATATGATACATTTGATTTAAGTACATTTATTATAAAACCTGTACGTAATCAAGAATCTCTTGATCAATTATCTGAACTTCGTCTTATAAATATTTGTTTTATTAATATTATTTTAACTGATTATACAATAAAACAATTACCATTACAATTACAAACAATTGTTGATTGTTGTGCTGAACAAATATCAATAACAAATGGTTTATTAACAAAAGTTTTTATGTTTGATAAAGGTCTTAGTCTTTTATGTGCTTTTGGAATGCCTGGATATAAACATCCAGATGGTTTGATTGAATTTAAAAAATAAAATTAATTCAGAAAAAAAAATATTTCGAATTTTTAGATGCTGAACGAGCATTAAAATTTGCATTTCTTATCACTCAAAGATTGGGTAAGAAATTAACTCAATAAAAATAATACATATTAAAAAAAAATAATTATATTATTTAGAAAAATTAAATTTTGTTGCAAGAGTTAGTACTGGAGTTTCTACTGGACAAACATTTTGTGTAAGTATTAAAAAAGAAAATACATGATTATAATAATATACTATTTTAGGGTGTACTTGGACATCCACTTCGATGTGAATATACTGTTATTGGCAGAAAAGTGAATATGGTTAGTTAATAATCTACTTTACTTTATTATTGTAAAATTTTTCTCATCTAAATATTCTTGATTTATGATAGATACTATATATTTTACTACAAAATGTAAGGAAGTTTTAAAGCATGTATTTCTTTATTGGTTTTGAAATAGTTAAAGTTTATTTTTTTCTTTTGTATTTGAATCAAAAAAACCTTGCTAACCATGTTCATTCATTCGATGCTTTAAAGAAACTAAAATTATTATTTTGTAATTCAATTTTTTCTCCGACCGTTTCTAATTAAGATACTCTAGGATTCTAACATTACTGATTTATCTATCAGTATATTCTGACTAATTTCTTTTATCAAAGATCTAAATTCATAGTTGCATCAGTGAAATCTTTTTATTAATCTTGATACTACTAAATCATTATAGTCAATGAAATAATATTACATCTAAGCATTTTTAGATTGAAGATTCCAATAGTGTATAATATTTCCAATACTTCTCTTAGAACTGAGGATTTCACACTTTTATTCTTGAATATTCATTTATATAGGCTGCTCGTTTAATGGTTACTTATCCTGGTATAGTTTCATGTGATGATGAAACATATCATAAAGCTCATCTTGAAGAACGTTATTTTGAACTTCTTCCAACAGTACCATTAAAAGGTCTTACTGTTTCAACAAGTATGCGTCGATATAAAGGACAAGATGATGGTATATTTTCATCTTTTATTTTCTTTTTATTCTAAAAAAAAAATTTTTTTATTTTATTTAAATAATTAAAGATGAAAATAATATGAGTGTATTTATATTTCCAATGATAAATCGTGAAGATGAATGGAATATAATTTTAGAATATCTTGAACAAGTTATTAAACATTGTTGTACAACAATTTATTGTATATTACTAACTGGTTCAACAGGTGTTGGTCGTTCACGTTTACTTGCACATGTTAATGAAGAATTAATGTATGATACACAAAATATACGTCGAGTTACATATAATGCAAGTTTTGAACATGTACAATTATTTGGTTATGCACTTAAACAATTATTTAAAAAATTATTATATACGGAATTACAAGAATCTGATGCACTTTTAAAAGTATTAAAATCACTTTTACCAAGTTAGATTTGGTTTTTTTGTTTTGATATAAAATTGAAATAATTGTATTTTTAGATCATGAAAAATATTTATATTTATTAAGACCTTATTTTGATAAACTTAATGTTGATGTTGATAAATTAACAGGAATATTAAAACGTAAAATACTTGAAGAAATTATTTTTGAACTTATTATAAATGCAACTAATCCAACATATGAAATATTTAATTATCAACCACAACCAACAGTTTTTATTATTGATGATGCTCAATATATTGATAAAGAATCTTGGCAATATCTTCATCTTCTTGGTTTGAATTTTTTTTTTTTTGTAATAAATTTTAAAAAAACAAACTTCTTAAATAGGTTCATCTCCAACTTCTCTTATTATAATAGCAATGAGAGATCCAACATTAAATGATGATGAACTTCATACACGTATGATTACGCTTCGTGATTCAACAACAACAAAACATATTCAACTTATGGGTTTAATTTTATATAAAATAAAGAAGAAAAATAAAATAATTTCAATTAATTTTAGGTCTTGATAATCGTTATTTATCTACACTTGCATGTCAAGCTATGTTTGTACAACGTATACCAAAAGATCTTGAAATATTAATTACAAGAAAATCTGATAAGTTTGTATAAATAAATAAAAGGAAAAAAAAAATCTTTTTTTTTCTATTTTATTTCAAAAAAAAAAACAGAGGTCATCCACAAAATGTTATTCAATTATTATCAGATTTATTATCAAATCAAATAATAAGAATTGAAACAATTAATCAAGATGATGATTTAAATGATGGATATATTGAAGGTATACAAAAATATTTATGGAAACGTGTTGTACAACATGAAACAATAACAGGAAATATAAAAATTTTATTTGAATATGTTGAACCACAAATATGTCGTATATGTGATCCAGATAGAAATAAATTTTGGACATATACAACTGTTATTGAAAATATAAATGCTCATGTTAAAATAGATAAATTACGAGATATTGAAAAACGTATAGCAAAAATAAGTTCATTATTTACAAAAAATATTTCCAAAAGGTTTTTTTTTTTCAAAATAAAAAACAAAAAAGAAAATTTATTATTTTTATTATGTAGAATTATTGTTCATGCAATGACAAATTATGATATTCATACAAATGAAATATTAAATGTACATCAAAATCAATTAAAAAATAATACTAAAAATCAAATAGTTGGATTAAATGAAGATTTATTGAAAGTAAAACAAAAATAATATCCATATCCTGCAAATTGAATTCAGATTCTACTCACAAATAGATTTCAATATCACTAATCAGAGTCGAAGATCCACTGTTTTTTTAAATATTCAATACCTTAAGAATAGAGTATTTATTTCAGATAAAACTTTTAAAGCATCTCAATGATCATGAGAAACCTTCACATGGTATCTTTCAATTTGTGAATGCTTTGCCTAAGATCAAACATTCAGTGAAAAGTCATAACTCCGTTACAGTAGTTCAAAATATTTTCACGTTTTGATTAGTGATAAAAATATGGTCTCAAAGTTGAAGAAATTGTTCGGATACTTTCATGATGAGATATAGTAAGCTAGGATCCAAGATTTAAAAGCAATAATTTGTTCTCGGAGAATTACTTTGTAAGTTCAGTGATATATTTTAAAAAATATCGTTGTTTTCTCATGTAAATTCTTCATAGTAATATGTAAAAATCAAATATAAGACAAATATGTAAAACCGGCAGTACATCACAAATTTTCTATTGAGATCAATTGATTTACCAGCTTCTTAATGCCTGTCAAGGAAACTGATATACCGTTTTTAATTCTCTTAAAAGCCATAAATTGATTTGAAATATTCTTGTACAATCCTTAGATATATTTAATACTATATAAAAAATTTCTTTTATATTCAAAGATTAACAGTGCATTTTCTCAATTATATCGTGCACAAATATTTGAATGTGCTTGGTTAGATTTTGAAGCACGAAAAAATCCTACAATTGCTAGATTATTACAAGAAAAGAAGTAAAAAAAAAACAAACGAATCATTTTACTAACTATTCATCATTTATTTTAAGTATAACACCTATATGTTGTTGTCCAGAAAATACAACAAAACAAATAGAAAATTGTCGTATGTTTACATTTAAAGAATCAACATTAAAAGAAGCAACACTTGCAACAATAATTGATCAATTTCAATATGATTATTCATCAAAAATGGCTTTATTTATTGAATCAAAAAATCATTTATGTAAATCATGTGGTGGTGATTCTGATTCATTAATTTTTTTAAGACCTATACAAAGTATGAAATTAGGTATGTCTATATTAGATACATTTCATGAAAGAAAATTAAAACAATTAAATCAACGTTTACAATCTATGATATTAAATTATTTTTCAAATCAACAAATACATATTCAAACAAATAATGAACATATAAATAATGGCAATGAACAATTATATTCAATTCAACCAGAAAGAAATTCTTTAATAAAAAATTTTTATCAAAATTTTCATCAACAAGAATATAATGATAAAGACAAATTGATTCGAAAGTTAAGTAGAATTGGTATTTTTCATATATACAGCTACATATGAATCGATTCAAGTCGAACACCATTATAAACCTATGAGCTCATTAATATATATAGAATCTTGCCTTAAGATTAGTGTCCTGCGGGAACGATGTTTTTCCCTAAATTTCCATTCCTATTCCCATTTATATTTAGGGAATGGGAACGTGGGAATGGGAATGCCTATTTACATGTAGGGAATGGGAACGAAACTAAAAATGGATGTTCCCTAAATATTGTCTATCTTATTTCAATACACGTATAAGCATGTCTATCTGATAAGTGTTTTTATAATTTATTTAATAACACGACACACTCTGGCAGAATGTGATGTCACCAGAATATGTTACACATATATTTTAATGATAATTTCTCATAGACGAATAGCGGTATTAAAAACTTTGGGAATTATGGGAATGGAAATGGGAATCAAAAAAAAGTTGTTCTCGCAGGACACTATTTAAGATACGCTCGTAACGCATGATTTTTTTTATTAAATTGTTGATAATATACAACACTCCGGTATATATAATATTTTAATCTGATAAAAATGATGCTAACAACTATTAATGGTTAGTTTTCTTAATAAAATTCTTTATTTTAGAATCTGTTTATCGTATGCGTAAAAATGATGAAGCTTTTTTATATATTATATATGGTTTAAAAATATTAAATGTTCATTTAATTGATTTTCGTTCACGTGATTCATTAAAATTAAAAATTCAATGTAAACAATTACGTCATACACTTATACGTACACTTATATATCAAACAATAAATAAAAAATTATCTGATGAAGAATTAATACAAAAATATTTTACAGGTAAATTATTATTTCGTGCTGGACAATGTGCAAGACGTTATGGACAATTATTATTTGCATATTTTTGTGTTTTAAATTCTACATTATCATTAATACAATGTCAATTTATTTTAACATCATATGAACATTGTCAATCATTAACATTACTTGCTGAATTATCTCATGATCTTAAACGTATGGAAGATTGTGATTTATTTATTCAAGCACTTAATAAATATATTGAACCAATTCATATTGGTTATGAAATAATTGCTATTAAATCAAATTGGTTATCAATGACATGGAATTTATATCGAGGAAAGATTGATCGAGCTTTAAATCATTCATATAAAATAAAAGATTTATTAAATAAAATAGGTGCTTATGAAAATCTTATGTCAGTTGCAACATATAGTTTACAAGTTAAAAATTTAAAAAAAAATAGAACGTTTTTTGTTTTTATTATTATTATGCTTTTATTTAGGCAGCATTAATTGGTCGACGAGAAGAAGTTATACGTGATCTTATTGATATAATTGATAATGAATCAAATCGTCCATTACAATATGAAAATCGTTTATGGTCATTTATATTAACATTAGAAACATTTATTGAACTTAATATAGAATATGATGAAAATTTATTAAATGAAATTGTTATTGCTATTGATTATGTTCTTGAACATTTAGAAAAAAAAACGTCAACACCAGGAGATATTCATAAATTTTTAACTATTGTTTTTTATGCTCAAGCAACTTTAGTTGAATGTTTTACAAAAATTCTTAAATTAGATCGAGCAAATCAGGTATAAAATATTTCTTTTTTATACTGAGAAAAAAAATATATAAAATATGAATATTCAATCTGTCGTACTTGTTAAATTCTTTTTTTTTCTCTATTTTTGACAACAATCCTTCTTGATGATAAAATCTCATTGAATAATAAATGGACCATTTCTAATTTAATATTATAAAAATCTTATTTTAGTTTTAAAAAAAAGTGTTTTGTTTTTTTTTTCTAGCATTATATGCGTGCAATTAAATTTGGTATGTCATTAAAAGAATGGACATTTCGTGTTTATAATGGAATGTTAAAATTAGCATTTTATGAAATCTATGAATGTACAAAATGGCTTATTGAAACTCGTTTATTAAAAATTCCAAATGAAATACATGAACGTTTAATTATATCACATATGAATGATATAAGTAAACATTTTAAATTATTACGACCACGTTATTTAATGTGTTTAGCACTTAAACATTTAATAAATGGTAATCAACGTTTATCAAAAACTCAATTTACTAATGCTATACGTTTAGCTAATGATCTTCAATTAGATTCAGAAAGAAAATATATTGAAATGATAAGAAAACAAATTTTTAAAATAATTCATAAAAAAAAAATTTAAAACAAGATTTTTCTTTTTTCGTATTGTATATATTGTATAGAAAAAAAAAATAAATAAATAAACTTAAAGAATTATATTTCTTTTATAATATTGATTATATATATAAATTATTCATAGAAGATTATAAGGTAGAAAAAAAAAAGAAAATAAGAAGTGCTGACACCCACTTGTCGTCATTTGTTTGTCGAGTGACAGATTTTTTTGATGTACTTCTCTTGTGCTAAAAGAAACAAACAAAGACTCCTACAATGCTATATTGCCGACATACCATTTCCTTCCCACTTTCATATTCTTTGTTTGCTTTATGAGAATGTTAACTATTGTGTATGGTGATGTATTTTAATCAATAGTCTAGTCTTTATGTATTTTTCAAGAAGAAAAACAGATTAATTTATTGATGTAAAATTGACAATTAATCATCGACCAACAAAAAAAAATTTTATAATTCAAGGTTTTATTTAATTATATATAAATATATTTTTCTCTAGTAAGTTTTTATTCGAAGAATTATTTATAAATAAGAAAAAAAAAAAAAGTAAAGCAAAACAAAATAAATGATCTATAGTTATATAAAAGTTTGTTAAATTTTGTTCTTTGTTAGTTTACTATAATAGATGTTTGTTCTGTAGTTTCCTTCTTTCCTTAGAAGTTTTTATATTAGAGTTATTATTCGATCAATCATGCAAAGAAATACATTAGTTTTATCATAAAAATGTCGAATATGATAGTCTAATAGAAAAATAATCAGTTAGTTATGGTAGATCTTTAAAAGAATTGTATGATTCTTTCTATTCTTATTATGTCCGTATGGACATTTTTGTGCCCTTTAAAGACATGCTTTTATGACTCTGTTCTATGTATATTGACATATCTGTTAGATAGAAAATCGGTTAACATAGCATTGTATACGTATGGCAATACACCTCATTTACATTCGTCTAATGTCGACAGAAGTATTTTCTTCTTGATAATGATAATAACGATCAATATGACCATGAGCTCGATTTGAGAAAGTGTTATTGATCTTCCATTTCTAGTGTATAGATTAAATTACCATTCTTCTTCAGTTTCATCCATCTGGAATGATGCAATCAATTCGTACTGACTTTCTTTCTTTCTTTTTTTCACTAAGAAATGATAGTTATATTGTATGTATTGTTTATTAATGATTGTTTTTACATGCATTGAAGAGAAAGAAATACTTGGTGTTAATTCGAATTGACATTCCACTTTAGAATTATGTTCCTATTAATATTGAAAAGAGTATATATTAATGAATTTATATAATCAAAAGAGAATTTATTATAAAAACAAAAAAGAAAGCAAACTAATGATAAAATATACGAGTATTTTATATGCACCTAGATGTTATTTTTTTTCTTCTGGTAATTTGAGTATATAATTGTTAATTTATATTATTAAATAAAGGAAATGTTATTTTATATAGAAGAAGTGCATGTTTTCATATAAATGTTCTTACATTTTTTTTTTCTAATTACTCCCTCACAATATTCTAAATATAGATATATTTAGGATGTGTAGGAGTTAGTGATTTAGAAAACCAAAATCGAATAAATAAAAACAAAACGCGAAAAGAAGAAAAATGATGATCGAACAACTGTGACAACGAATAGAAACTGATTGATGCATGCAAGTATGCATCATCTCGAGAACATCATCGTGCGCTCGTGCTCTTCTTCTATATGTCACTAGAGAAAAAAAAAAGAAAGAAAAAAAAGATTGATTGCTATACCCATTAAAAATACGATATTGTTTTTTGCCTGACCCCGAACATGAGTAGCTTCCGTTAGAGAATCTTGATCTTGCTCAGCTGCTGTCTTTAGCATACCGGGTGTATTTTCTCTTGAATTTCTTGAATCTTTTTTTTTTCTCTTCTCTTTCTTTCTTGATTTCAGTGTTATGTCAACACGCATATATTGTGCCGTGTCGTGCTAGTAGAAACAACTATAAGATGGACGGTGATGAAAGATGGGCGCGCCATTGGATGACAGTAACAAAAGGATGATATTCTATACACATAATACATAAACCAAAACAACAACATTGTTTCTTTTAAGAAAGAGAAAACGAGAAAGAGCAGAGAGAGAGAGAGAGAAAGGGAAAAAAAGAAAGAAAGACTGATGACGACCACGAAAACATAATTGTTAATATAAGCTCTTTTTTTTTTACAGTAGACTAGTACGAGAATAATGGTGATGATAGTGAACAATAACATACAAAATGTTATGTCCACCAGGGAATCATATGGCATGTCACACATTATATACAATAGTAAACAGACAATTTTTGCTTTTATTTTCTCTTTAACATGCAGAACGTGTATTAGGGAATTTCTTTAGTGATTAGTAATCCTCATATAGAGAATTAAAAAAAGAAAAAGAAACGAATGTAGTGAGTATTAAATATGTGTGTACCCTTGATTTTACCAAAAGATATTTTTTTAATCAATGATAATATTTGTCAAAATAAACGAGAAAATGAGCAAATACGATTCTTTTTTTTTCTTTTACTTTTGAAAAAAATTCATAAGAAAAACAAATAGTTTCCGATTAAGTTTTCTCTCTCTCTCTCTCACTTTTTCTTGTCACAAGATAGAGAGAGAGAGAGAGAACAAGTGAATGTAATCTTTAAAAAAATCTATTGTTTTACAAATATTTCCAAGATCAAAGCGTATATTGACAAAGCAAAAAAAGAGAAAACTCAACATTTTCTTTTTCTTTTCTTCTTTTTTTACAGATCATATTATGTCTTTTCTATTATTCAGTCAACAAGATTCTACTTGAGAAAATTTGCAATTTGTATATTGATAATATTTATTATTATATATCAAGAGGGTATGAAAAATCTTCTTTTTTTTTTTTTTGTAATGTATCATTAGAAATGTTTTTTTATATATAATTTATAATAACTGATTGATCTTTATTGTACGTGTTGTATTCTTCTTATTGATTATTAATAATTAATAAATAATATAAAAATTTTTGAATAGATATTAAAATTTTGTTAGTTATTAGATTTAATTTTTTCTTTTAGCGAACTATGTAATATAATTTAATACTTTGATTACATATATACGTCATTCAGTAGCTAGAAATTCTTCGTTTTTTTTTTTTTCTCTATTTTTTATTTCTTTATTTACTAATCAGTTTGTTTGCGTGACATTGTGAAATGAGAAAACTACCTGATAAAGGTTTTTATTCATGTTCAATATGTTATTTTCTTTTCTGTTCGATATATTATTTTCTTCATTTTTTTTTTCTTCTTTATTTCTTATAGAAATGATTACAATACGTTAATATTTCAATAGTTGAAAGTTTATTAGTGAATAATAATAATGAATTGTTCACTAAGAGAAGATATTGCACATCAAATTGAATTATATACTTATCCATTTATACTTGGTATTGGAACATTGGGAAATCTTTTATCAATTATTGTTTTAATTCAAATGAGACAACATAGTGTTTATCGTTATTTAACATTTATGGCTATTGCTGATACTGTTCTTTTATATATGGGTTTATTACGTGATTTACTTTTATCATCTAATTTTCATATTCATATTCAAGGTACATTATTATGCAAATTACATGTTTTTTTCTTCTAGTAAGTTAATTTATTTATTAGATAATATATATATATATATAAATGATTGATTTATTTCTTTATTTTTCTTAGTAATACACTTCATCTTTCTTCTTGGTTTCGATGTTGTTTAAATTTAGATCGTTATGTTGCTGTTAAATTTCCTATATATACATCAAAATGGTGTCGTACACGTCAAGCATCAATTAATTCAAGCATTGTTTTTACAGTTTTATCATTATCAAATATTCATTTATTAATATTTGTACAAGGTAATGATAAAAGTTTTTTAAAAGATTTTAATACTACATTATCCACTGTTAATCCATTCCAATATCAACGATGTTATTTACATCCACATTATGTACATTTTTTTGAACATATTTATACATGGATTGATATGTTTCTTGTAACAATAATCCCATTTATATTTATTATTTTATGTAATTTAACTGTTATTAATCGTGTATTTCTTGTATCTGGTTCGAGTAAAAAAAGTGAAATAGTTAGTCGTTCCAAATCAACAAATCGTTTACGTTCATTATGTTTAATAATGATATGTTCATCATTTGTATTTGTTGCAACAACTTTACCTGTAACTGCATTTATTATTGATTTATTTGCCCATAAAGCATCTATTGATATAATGCGTTGTCGACGTATACAATGGACAATATATAATGTTTTAATGTATTTTAATTATGCAAGTATATTTAGTTATTGTTTATCTGGAACTGAATTTCGTCATGTATTAATGAAAACAATAAGTTTTCGTACAAAACCAAGTTTAGCAACAATGCTTCAAACAGATATGATGAATGCTGCCAATCAACGTCGAACATCAACACCACAACAATTTCGTCGTGTACTTGTTGAATATCAAGATCAAAAACGTTATCGTTCATCATCTGTTAGTATGTTACCAGGACATATAAATAATAAAAATCAACATTTAACTAAAACAACACCAATGAATTCAAAATATTTACAAATTCAACAACCAAATTATCATAATCAATATAGACTTTCATGTACAAGTCAAACAAATTGTGGAGGTATTACAACATCATCAGTAATTCAAAGTCCAAAACATACAGGATGGAGACCTAGTTATGATATGTCAAATAATCAAAATGATATATTTGATCATAATGATGTTGAAACTCCAAAAGTTCACACGAAACTAGTTTTTCGTGGTATAGGTCAATAACAAAAGAAAAAAAAAAAAACTTTTGCTTAACTATAATAGTTAATTATTCTTGTTGTTGTTTTTTTATATAAAGAGAAAAAATTTATACATATATATATATATATATATATATATATGACTTTGACATCCCATTAGTATCCAGTCATTTAGTGTTATCATCATCAAATCTTCAATGCGTTGACACAGTCAATCCTTAGACTTCGTTATTCTCATTTGTCATTGAAAAGCAAAACATCTGCTAGATTGTTATTATATATTCTCAATTTTTCTATCGATATGTAAATAAATATTTCAACACTTTGTGTTTTTTCTCTACTAGAGAAAGAAAAAAAAAACGAAAAATTTTATTTAGAAATAATCATAAATTAAACAGATCAGAAAGAAAGTAATTGATATATATATTGAGAGAGAGCATATAAAATAATTATTTAGACACTTTGTAATATCTATCGTGTCAAAACAAATTTCACAACAAAGAAAAAATATATTCTCAAGTTTTTTTTTATTATTCAATAGGCTAATGTTTCTACTTAATTCTACAATAAAAAAACATTTTCATAAAGTTTTGAAGATTTTTCGTATAAACCACTTGATTTCTCAAGTGATATTCTGGAAAATACCTCATTCATCTTTTTTTTCCCAATAGTAATTAAATAAAAGTAGCATTAATTGTTAATTATAATTACTCTGATATATAGATCTTTTATTAATCTTAAATTTTAGAAAACAAATGCTTACAGACAATTAAATTCATTACATATTCATGTACTTGAGTATATGATAATAATTATTTCCTCGTTCTGTTATATTTTCATGAACGAATCAGTTTTTTCCTTTCTTTCTGCAATAAAAATTGTACTTAGCAAGGCAGAGACTTATGTCATCATATACTCAAGCGCATTATTATGTAATGAATGTAATTCTCTATAAGTCTGGGTGATTAAAAGAAAACGAAATTTAGCCTTGATTTTGCATCTTAAAAATCGAGATTAATAAAAGATCTATATAGCAGACTGATTATAATTAGTAACTAACATCACTTTTATTTAATTATCATTGAATTGAGTTTTCATTTTGTCATTCTAGAAAATCTCTAGGTTTTCTGAAACATTGATTGGACTACGGATTTTGTTAACATTTTTCCTATTTCTTGAGCATACCAGAGTATAAAGAATTGTCTTCTCGATCGGATGATGTATTACTTTAAATGACGGATGGTCTATAAAGAATTATCCTCTTGGTACTTTTAAGATTTGTTTTCTACTATTTCTGTGATTAAAGCTTTCTTTTAAATTATCAAAAGACTACTTGAAGTTCTCTATAAAACCATATATGACTAAACCTAAAAACTATTTTAGATATATTTATAAGGCAAAGACCGTCTAATTAAGCACAATGAATTGCTGTATTCAGTATCCTATATTTTTATCACTTACTTCGAATTATTGAAAAAAAATAGAATATACTAAAACAAAATTTTAAATGATCCAATTTCGACTATGCGAAAACTGCATGGACAATTCGTTGCAATAATATACTTCAATTATAATTTATTATTATTTTTCACTGATTAATATAACCTATTTATCAATGAGCGTAAATGTTTTAGAGAATATTTCTAATGATTAAAATTCGACTTTTGATCGCAAATACTACAGTAACCGTCTTATTCGTATAAAAAATTTGCCTGTTTGAATTATGTCAGGAATGAAAGTTTTCTTATATAAAGGGAAGTGACATTGTAAAAAAAGCAAATTTTAGTCAAATTCTTATATTAAATATTTGTATTTGGCGTACAAATTCTGTTAGTTTGAAGCCTATCACCTCTTATTGTATACAATTGAAATTAAACTAATGGGAATTAATAGATGATTTATGCAGTACTAAGATTACTTTTAATAATATATCACGTCTGAGGTTTTTTTAATTTCATTGATATTAGTCATGAAGTAAAAAATAGATCCGATTTTTTCTCAAGACAGAATTTCTTATAAAAATATAAATCGAAACAAAAAAGATTGAAGTCTACTTATCAGAAATATCCTCAAAATCTATGACAGATATTTTTTTACAGCTTCTTCTATATCTTAATTTTTCATCTTTTTTAAATATATTTAAAACAATTTTTAAGTCTATTCATATATAATTTTGTAGAAAATTTTGAGCAATGTCTTCAAATAAAAAAAGTGTTTCAATCATAGGAAAAATAGTGTCCTTTATCCTGTGTCATCTACTATTTTACAAATTCTATATATATATACTAGAGGCCCCTATCGAAACTACGAAAATTGCCCGACAGAAAAATTGCTCGAAGATTTTGTAATAGAATCATAAAAGATTTGTCTTCACTAACAGTTGGAACTTTAAAGTGTAATGGCTAAATGAAAACTAATTACGTGATATTCTGACCAGGTTCGATTACTTACTCTACCAATGTTGTTTGTCTTCAGAACACGACTATAATCTGTTATTCATTCTAATCGTCACCCTCATCCTCACCATCATCATCAGCCTGAAGATGCAGGCCCAAGTTCGAGTTTCGCTTTAAGACAAAAAATGTTTTTTTATTACGAAATTTTCGATCAATTTTCGCTTTCCTACTTCCACGAAAGGAAAACAGCAATCTATAATTTAGTAAAAATTTTTTTCACATGATTCAAGGCATTTATTTTCCTCTTGACTTCCACTGTGCTTTTGGAGTATGGTAGTCTCGCCTTTTCTTTCTTGATTGCACTTTGATATTATAGCAAAAATTGATTTGATTTACATAAGAATAAAGTTCCTGAATGTAAAGTATAATATAGATGACTGGCATATATATGAATTATTTATCTTTCTGTGGCCTATCATATGAAAGTTCCTGAACTGAAAAAGCTTGTATATTCTAATATAGATTTTCAATTTTCTATCAATATATAAATAAATATTTCAATACTATTTTTTCTTTATTTAAAAAAGAATAGAAATTTTTCTATAGAATTAATTATAAATTAAACTAATAAGAAAGAAATTAATATGTTAATATAAAAAAGAAAAGAAAAAGAAAATATAGAAATGTCACAGTCCTACAGAAAAAAAAAAGAATTTATATTGTTAAAATTAAAGTTTATTCAATTGGTGTTGATGATAAATTATTTTTATATTCATGTATAATTCCATCTGCAGATGTTTGGATTATTTGAAATGCAATATGCATATCATATTCTGAGGCATCTTTCGCACAAACAGCAAAACGAATTATAAACATATCATTTACTTTTGATGGTATAACATGTATTTGACCTGAGTCATTTAAGCATAACAATAATTTCTCAGTTAATAAATTTTCTCCCTAAAACAAAAATTAATTCATTTTTTTATTTATATGAAAATAAATAAATAATTTTATACTTTTAACCGAAAACAAACAAGTCCAAGTATAACATCTCCGATTATTTCAAAACGATTATCTTCTTTTAATAATTCAGAAAATATTTTTGCTAAACGACAATGCTAAAAATATAATTATATTATACAATTTAATTAATAATTAATATATGTATACTTCTCGAATATAATGTTGAAGACCTTCAACACCATAACTTCGAATAGTAAACCATAATTTAAGTGATCGAAATCGACGACTTAATGCAATACCCCAATGCTAAATAGAATATTAATACAAACAAAAATATAATCTATTATTTCTTTTCTATTGATATTATTTACTCTTAAATCAGTTGCTTTTTCAGCATGTTTATGTTGAAGATAAAGTGGATCAACAGACATAGCATTAATAACTACAAATTTATCGCGAACCCTAATATTAAATAAAAAAAAAATTAAATAAAAATTAGTAAATAAATAAAAAATTCTACCAAAAACATGAACAATCAAAATTCATTAAAAGCCATTTATTTGGATTTGTATTAAATGAATCAACATACTAATATAAAAAGATAAATAAAGAATAAAAATTTGAAATTAATTTACTTCAAATCCTTTTATTAAATAATGAAATTCTTCACAAATTAATGCAGCACCTGCATAAGCACCATCAACATGAAACCAAAGGTCTTCATCTTGACAAATTTTTCCAACTTCTTCAAAATTATCAAATGAACAACATGATGTTGTACCTAATGTACCACATACCTATTTTAATTTATAAATCAAAATAAAGAAAAAAAACAAAATTCGTATAAAATTAAAGAAATTTAACTAACAAAAAATGGTATTAATCCTTTTTGTTTATCAATTTCTATATAATCATGAAGTGTTTTTCCACGTAATGAATAATGTTCATCAACTTGTAATTGTCGAACTTTTACCATAGCAATTAAACCAGCTTTTTCTACACATGAATGAGCCTAATAATATAAAGCACTTAATAATATGAATATATGTGTATGAATAGCAGCTTTTTGGTACGATTGATATGAAAAGAGTCGTAAATAATTTGTCAGTAGTATATTTTAATAGATTCTGTTTACATTAGACAGTAAAACTTTCCCAACATCTTATTGTATCTGAATCGAGATATATAATCTATAGTTCAGTGACTGTTAAATTCAATGATAAGACGTGGATTATGTAGTGATAAAGTTCGAGACATTTAACTGGTATTACAGAATCTTTTTTTCATCAATTCGTTACTTAAAGAGTTCTCTTTCTTTACATATGGTTTGCACGCTACCACTTCTATCAAAGGCTTAACTAGAATCAAATGTTCGTCACTCTATACAAAAAAATAAGTATTTCTCAAACATTATAAATAGCAGAAAAAAAAGAACAAAGATGAATTAAAATTTAAATCAGTTCTATATCTTGATAATATTAAATTCCATACAAAATCAACTGAATTACACTCTTCCCTCCCCCGCTTTATCAAGATTGAAAAAATTTTTTTTAAAAAGGGTACAATGTATAAAGAAATTTGCTCACATCAATAAAGGGAAGCAGAAGTATTAGAGACATACAGTTAAAATCTTAATCGTACCAAAAATTGTAATTCACTCATATCTATATTGAAATATAAACATACCAATTTTGATGTATAACAAACAAGTTTAGATAAAATTTGTCCATCTTCCACATATGGATTTTCTAAACGTTCGCTATTCAATTTTTTTGTTCGTGCTGCTAACATTGCTACTAATACACATTCACTTGCTGAACCCTAAATTTAAAAAGAAAATTTTAAATAAAATCAACAAAAAAAAAGTTTCATACAAGAAGAGCACCACCACCACATTTTTTTTCACATGCGCATTCTAAATTGAATACTTCAGTTTCATCATTATTATTATTCGATTTAAATGGAAGAAATTCTTTTGGTAAAGACATCATACGACCAAGCCAATCAAGCATTATTGGTTCTAATTCAGTACATGCTGGACTTGATGCCCATGAAAAACCAACAATACCAAGACCTGCTGATAGTAAATCAGCAAGAATTGATGGATAACTATTTCCAGCTGGAAAATAAGCATGGAAACGTGGATGTTGCCAATGTGTTATACCAGGCATTATAGTTCTTTCAACATCGTTCATTATTTCATCCCATGATTCTCCTTTTTCAGGTGCATTTCGTGGTAACATTGGTCGTAAATAACCAGGTTCAACGGCTGGAGTTACGCGACGTTCACTATTATTTTAATAAAATATAAAAATAAGAATCTATGATAAGAGAATTTTTATTTCTAAAAAATCAATCTCATTCAATGCATATGATGACATTTGTGAAATAGAAGTTAAGTTTTATGGGGACATTTTGTTTTTGTCTTTCGTACTAGAGGCCGAACTCGAACCGGACAATCTTGGATCGGTAGCTGTTATCAATTTTTAAAAGTTACCTTACATATTCAAAAAAGTACTTTTACTTCACTCAAACGAATCACTAGTTAAAGGATAGTTAAAATAAGCAATTATCTGCCATTCGAATACTAATATACAGCTTTCTAAAACTATTTATGCCGACGAGAAAAATTCAGTTCGTTTCGGTCCTTGTTTTGAAATTTTCTAACCTGATATTAGTTAAATAATCAGCTATATAATCAATCATTTCTTTGCCACGTTGACGAAATTCTTCATCATTCATACCATTGATAGTTGAATTAGATATAAAATCATTTTGAACTTCTGATTTTGATGATAATTTATATTTGTGTTTATTTCGTTTTTCAACGATACTAAAAATAATTAATATTATTTTTAATTAAAAAATAATTAATTCATCTTACTCAATATCATCATTCGGAGCCAAACAAGATGTATGATTTTGTACGGAATGTAAAGCTTTCTTGATTCGCTTCATTGTATAAGTGCAATGTTCTTGTTAATCGAAATAGAAGAAAATAATCGTATACTTGTTGTTTCTACTGACTGACCGATTAACTTATAGTCGAAAATGGTTAAAGGAAAAAAATAAAGATATATTCGATTCAAGATAAATTATATACAAGTACATCTATTTATTGTCGACACCATCGATATGTATCAAAATGTTTTAAATTAACAGTACTGTTAGTGAATAAATTTCTTTTATATGTACTTGTCTAAACTGTATATTTATACATAGAAGTATTATTTGTTTTTCTATAATATAAATTAACGTCAATTTGCGTCATCTTTTGGTGGAAAATTTCAGTTGATTATTTTTTTTATTTGATATTAAAATGAATATATTAGATTAAATACTGTCAGAATTTTTGCTTTAAAATATTTGATCATACGATTTTTAGGTAAGAGATAATGTCCTCAGTATCCTAATATATTCAAGTCATTTCAAAATAGCATATTTTATTGAAAGATTCAACTTTTAATTATCTACAAAACTGTATTTGTCGATTGATGAAGGAATACTTTATCGGCGTCTAATTCGTAATACAAAAGTTTATTTAATTATAAGGAAGTTTTCTATGTAGGTCTTTTTTGCAAAAATTTATTATCACATTTATTAATTATTCAAGTGATATTATTTCCGATTTACATATGGATTATTTGAAGAACAATGATTCTCTTTCTCAACATCAGGTAGAAAAAACTGTTATAATATCGTCATTCAAGTAGATGAATCTATACTATCATATCTGAATCGTTTGTTATTATTAACTATTTTATTCTTATCATTATTGAAAGTAAATACAGTTCTTTGTTTTAATAAATATATGGAAGGATTATAATTTATATATATTAATGAGTATTTTATTAATCTTATGAAGATATTATTGAGTTCGAATATTCAGATTTGGATATGACTCATACTTGCTAAATACCTAATCTGACGTGTATATGCAAATCAACTTAAGAAGGTAGTGAGAATGAATATCGAGATTTCTTTTATTTTCAGTGGAAAAGTTTTGGTAATTTCAAGTTTAGTCGAAATCTAAAATATCGAAAGTAAAGATGTCGAAAACAAAAACATCAGATTATCATTTTGAACATTTTACTTTCGATTAGCGTATAGGATATTAAAGAAATACCTTAAATGTTCACTATAATAGGTATTTAATTACAGTATCTGAACCGTACAATGTTTTGTTTTTATTTGTTGCAAAAGAAATTGTGATTGTTCAATAAGTTAATTATTTAATATTGATAAACCGTTATATGAAAACATTTTGCTTGTATTTCAGTTTTTGAAATAATACTTAGAGTGAACCACAAATTCTGGTCATGATGTTTAGAGGACCTCATTGGATGCGATGATCTGTGTAGAAATGAGAAATCCAATATACCGTTTTGTGGAACTCTTTAAGACTCATCGAATGGTATATAGTAAGTTCAGTTTTTATAATATTTTGACGAAACTAGAATCAATTTACTGATAGACAATTACACATCCATACATGCATCTATCCACATGTACATCCACAAGACGACTGGAGATGCTATGTATATGAGATTGTAACCTGTCAAAAACTCTACAAAATCATATTCTCGAAGACCAACATTTATTAACTTATGATGTTTGGATATGAGTACGGATGGAGACGACGTAGTCGCCTACCAATAAATTAATTCTAGTTCCTTCAAAAATATCATAAAAATCAAACCTACTATATACGATTCGAAGCGTCTTGAAAAATTCTACAACATGGTATATTTGTTTTCTCATTTTTAAAAAGATTATCTTCCTCGACGAGGTTTTTTAACTGTCATGACCAGAACTTTTGCTTTACCTTAAGTAAATGTTGGTTGGAATTTTGCTGTTTGCTATTTTATTTTTTTTTTAGCAAGAAAGTAGTTCAAAATCTCAGAATTTGTTTGGGACATTTTTATTTCCGACCAAAATCGACAGGAATTAATTTTTACAATTATATATTTTAAGATTTTCGATTAATTAAAATCTCAATTATATATTTAACATAAATGATCATGTTAAATAACAATATAAGATTGTTTCAATTAGTTTATCATCACAATACAGTAAAATATTCCAAATCAAAAAATAAATAACTTAGTGTCCAGACTGAGGGAAAAAAGCATAGTGAAATAAGCGAATAAAAAAACAATGCACTAAAAAAAATTTAAGAGGCCAAACTTTTAATTGACACTAATCGATAGAGAAAATTTTTTTCTATCGGACGACGTTTTTGGTGTCTTTCAGAAAATTGTCTATGCAGAGAAATTAGCAAAATACTACGACCAATCCAATTATAAAACATCAATATGAGGGGGTCGTCACTGGAATGACAATGCAAAATGGCGGCTTCTATGTAATGAAAAATTATTTTCTTGGCATTTGATCTATCAAATTTAAGTTATTTTTCAACTTTATGATTATTTTAATCATTATATTTATTTATTTTAAATATATTTTTAATTGATACAAAAAAAACAATAAATAAATAATAATAATTATGAAAAATAAATTATTGCTTGTGTTGTATATTTTTTGTTCCATAATTTTTTCTGAAGATTGCTCTTGGTCCTTTTTTTTATTTCATTGGTAAAAGAGGTGTTTTCTACAACAGAAACAAAATAATAAATTACACGATTAAACGGCTAGACTTACAAAAATGGGTGAAACTTCACTTGTTGTCGATTCACTAACCAAACTACTCGTCAAGAGAGTACGTCTTGCTAACATGAGTACTCAGATTACTCAGCCGAGTACTTGGTAAATTTAATATGTAAAGATAATTTTCATGTACTTCGAGGAGTACTCCTATGAGTTTCTTCATTAGAGATTTACGCAGAGTGAAAGCCTGAGTATTCGCTATTGTACTAATCCTGGGTTTTCTATGTGCATTTACCAAAACATTTACACATTAACTCTCTCAAAATAGATTGGAGTTATTGTATAGAGAAAATTGATATAATTAAATATGAAAATATCTCAAGAACATCTTGATTACTAAAATGTATATTTCTCAAATTTTTGATAATTATCTATTTGGTTAATTCTATGAATCGTCACTTAATAACAAAGCGAAACATTTTTTATTAATTCTTTCGTTCTTATATTCGATCAAGCACATTTTCTAGTTTATAAGTGAACATAGATTGCAGTTTTATATTATAAATTTAAATTAAAAAAACTCATTTTTAGATTTATGATGCTATCAGACTTTTTTAGACGATCAACGATAGTTAATGAATGAGATTGATCAGTAAGTTTAAATTTTCAAATGTCATAAATTTTATTTATATAAAATATTTAGATTTATTCATTTGATAATCTTCATGTAAAAATCTTCTCAACTAAAAATATTCATTCTACATATAAATCAACATCGTGCATCTATTTTTATTGAATTTCTTCATCTTTTTTTAAAAATTATTATTTATTCGTTTTTTTTCTCGGTGTTGTTGATGTATGAAAATATATTTAGTCTTGTGCACGAAGTGAACAATTTCTTTTTTTTTTTCGTGTGAAAAAATCAAAAAGCAATAAATAATATCTATAGCTGTTTAACTATCTATGTAGTTTATTTCTTAAATGTGTGTTGAATAATTGTTTTTCATCCTGAATTAAAATAAAATATTTATACCACAACAGTACTATACAAAATGTGCTTATGACTATTGTTACATGAACAAGCGAAGTACTCAAAAACATGCAGAAGTATTCATACGAAGTACGAAATTTTCTAAGCCGAGTACTACATTGTCGTACTACGATACTCAGATCCAAGCATAAGTATTACAGATGAGTACTCAAAACCCACTAGTACTCGAGACATTTTCTAGCGTGAGTACTTCTTGAGTACTACCTTTTGAGTATTTGATTTATGCATTCATAAATCAAATGATATATTTTTATAAAAGGATACACGAATTTTTTTGTTGATTAATGAGCAGTTTAACGGCTGACCATAATGTTGTACAAAGCCTTGATAAACGTTTTCTTGACGTTCAAAAGTTCCAATTGTTGTAAATTTTGAACGTGCACCTCGCTCTCGTCGATCACATATAACACAATAAACCACTTCTGACGGCATTATTACCTATGAATGACTACGATGAATAGACTTTACATACATAGCTGTTCGTGTTAGTACGCGCATCTCTCATTGGTTAAAAATATCCATGCTTATTATTGGTCGTCATAAATACCGCTTTTCTCGGAAACTAGAATGAGGCCGAAAAATCTAACTTCATAGTGAAGTGTATCTCTAGTTTATCAATATTCAGTATTAAGGAGAACGCTGAAAAAAGTGGCAAGAAATAAGGCGACACCTAGTGCATTAGTGTGTTGTTATTTTATATGTATATAATTTTTTTTCGCCTTCTGTCCGTATACTAACTATAAATATCTAATTAATCAAATTTTATGAATATGAATCTTTGAATTGGTTAATATTTCTTTCCGCTCATTTAAAAATATCTATCATTGTTATGAATGGTTAATTTTAATCAAATAGTATTTATCAACCTGATGAGTCATTTCATTGGCAATTGTTAATACACGCACATGTATTTGAATGTTATTGCACATTTATCAAGAAATATTCTACTAAATTCTTTATTATATTTTTCTTATTTGAAATTTTTTAGATAAAAATGGATGGAATAGAATTAGCTCTTCGGAAATGTTTAAACACTCTTGTTTCATCAAATACAATTACTGAACGAAAAGTAGAAAGAATATCTTTTAAAATCATTTTTTTTGTATTTGTTTTTTTGTTTTGAAAAATTTCTAGAGAAATATTGAAACATTTATTGATTTACTTAAAGATAATCGAACATATGAATTACTTGATAATAAAAATCTTGATGAAAATACTACAAAAAATTCTATAACATGGAATGAATTATTTAATGTTTGTATACATATATTTATTTTCTTTTAATTATTTTATTTCAAAATTTTCAGACTATTCGAGAATATACTATCAATGAATTATCCAGTATTCGAACAAAATCAATAAAAAATCTTTCATTGGATATAAAATATCAAGAAGCTCTTAAATTATTCAAAACTTTTATAGAAAATTCTAATACACGTATATAGATAAATAATGTAAGAAAAAAAAAACTAAAAAAGAAATTTCTTGACTTCAGGTGGTCCTCAACTTGATAGTCGTACTCTTATTGAATCAATTATTTCAATAATAACTAGTGATACATGGTCATCATGTTCAATTGTAATAAAAGATCTTAGTCATTTATTAATTCATAATATTCTTTGTTTTCATAAATATACAAATGAAATACGTGAACAAGAATGGATTGGTAAAAGAAAAAGTTTTAAAAAAAAAATAAGAAATATGAACTTTTTGTTTTATTAGATTTATGTGAATTATATATGTCATTATCAAAAAGTTCAAATAAATCATTTAATGAACATGATCAAGCACTTTATAGTTCATATTTAAAAATTCTTATAGAAAAATTAGTTATTTACAATGATTTAGATACAAATAAATCAACAATTCGAAAAGATTTATTGAATTTTTTAGAAAATGAATTTGAACAAATTAAGTTTGTATTTAATTAATTTGATATAAAAAGAAATTATTTTCTTTTGTTTTTAGAAATTCGAATCATTTTTCTATAATTGAAAATTTTCTTTATATAGTCAATTTTTGGTCATTTAAATATTTATATGATATGCCTGGTGACATTTTTCAATTAAGTAAGAAATTTTTATCATCATTAATTGATATATGGAGAAGAAAATGTAATGATAAATCAAAAGTAAAATTTTAATTATTAAGAAAAAAAAAAAATTTCATTTTTTTTTAGACAGAAATTATTAAATTTATTCGTTTACAAATAAGTATTCATCATCCATGTAATAGAAAATATATTTATGAAATTTATGATGATATTTGGATAGTAAATATTTGAGTTTTTTATTTGTAATTTCTTCTGACCTTTTTTTTTTTGTTTTAGAAAAATCTTCGAGATATAAATGATTTAATTTTACGAGAAATCGATGAAATTTGTCATAAACAACGTTTAAATAATCGACAAAATCAAAATGAATTTTTAATTCGTTTTGATTTACTTCATTTAGCAAGTAGTGTATTTTATCAAGTAAAATTTAAATTAAAAATTTCCTTTTTATTTATTTAAATTCTCGTTTTTGTAAAGCTTTCTTCAAATGAATCTTTTGTTAAAGATGAAATAATGGATGATAATGATAATGATGAAAATTTATTTGAACCAAATGTAAAACGAATACGTTTTGAATATTCAACAACGGTGCTAACAAATATAGATATACAAACAAAAACTACTCAATATTTATTTCAATCAAATGATCCATATCGTCAAGCTATTGGGTAAGAATTTGTTTTTCTTTTGTATGTAAGTTTATTATTTCTTTTTGAATTAGTTTTCAAATAATTTCATTACAAATTCAACGAAAAATGGATTTTTCAATGATAGATTGTGATTATTATATTAATATACTTAAACGATATTTAACTGATGAACGAAGGTAAATATTTCTTTTTATGAAATTAATTTGTATTTTAAAGGGAATCAAAAATATGTAGGATTAATTAAAAGTTTTAATAATAGTATGAGAAGGGAGGATAGATCATGTGCATAGCATATTTGAGATTAGCATAAAAAACTGAGTTCGAACGAAATTTTTTGTATTAAAAAAATTCATCTGAGGAAGAACAGATAGAGATTTTTAATGATAGTATATATTTAACAAAACATGGTTTTTGAATCGGTTTTTGGTGCTGATCCAGAATATGGCATAGATGTTATTTGAAAATGACTTTTTAATGATCAAATAAATCAATTTTAAACACACTTTTACTAGTATTCTTAAAACTTAACTTATGATGAATCTTGTAGAGAATTTAATACTCTATTCAACGCTAACAAAAGCACTTCTAATCACACTCACCTAACTTCTTTCTCTCATACTATTAGTTAGAACTTTTGGTTAATACTAAATACAACGAATTTAGAATGAATTGGAGAATATTTTGTTATTGATTGACATTCAGAATTTCGACTTTCATTGATTTTATTGAGCTTAACAAAATATGTCTAGAAGAGAGGTGTTGATATAAATTATCTAAGTAAAGGATTAGCAATTTCCGCTATTTATGAACTATTCTCATGAGAAAATTGATAGAAAGTTATATCCTATTGTTTGCACATGCACGATTTACTGTATTCTTAATAAATTATAATGTTTTGGTCAGTTAAAAACAACACATAGTAACATCAAACTTTTCAGCTGTATAATATGTAATCTGTACAGCAGAAAACTTCAAAAAAGAGGAGAGAGACTATTCTAAAATAACTTTGAATAAATAATATCTTATTTTAGACCATCACTCTTAGTAAATGCTCTTCAATGTCTTTATCTTCTTCTAACACATACTTCATATTGTCAATTAACATCTGATTTAATTCAATTAATTCAACCATTAATTCATATTCCTATATGTGAATCATATGTTATAGAAATTTTATCAAATAAAAATTTATCTTTTTCAAATCTTTGTTCATGTTCATCAATAACTTCACTTAAATATATATTTCATTATTTAACACATTATCCAGATAAACAATTTACATTAGATGATGAAAATAAATTAATTAATAAGTTAATACCTGATTTAAAATTTTTATATCGTAATAATGAACATGATTTATCAATATTTTTTTCTTCGTATTCATCGGAATATACACATATATGTGCATCAATATTAATGCAATTTAGTTCATTTGATATAATACCAAATCAATTATTTAAAAATAAAAAAGAATTTAATCAAAATGAATTTGATCAAATTGAAATTGAATGGTCAAAATTAAAATTACTTATACCAATTTATCAACAAGAAGAAGAGGAAAAAGATATTCAATTAGATTATTGTTCAAAAACAAATACTTGTGAATTAGATTTAGACATCTTTAAACGTATTATAGAAATCTATGAGAAAAATGTTCAATTTATGCAACAATTAAAGGATACACATTTAGTAAGAATTAATCAATAATTCTCAGGATACAGTGCAGTATACGGTTCTTTTTTTTAAAATTCCTCCTTTTTAACTGAAGCAAAAGGCTGGCAAGTTCAATAACTCAAAAAATATGCTAAAAACGCGTAGCCTGTTTATATAATTATTTGTAAATATAATCAAAAACGAACTTATTTTAAAAAAGGACTCTGTACTGCACTGCATCTTGGCGTGCTCTTTCCAACGAAAAAAATTTAAATATATAGGATTCGTTTTTTTCAAAATAAGTACAGTTTTCAAGGAGAAGTTAGTGAAAATTTTAGGTAAAAACGGGGTGCTGAAGAAAAAGCAACGTTGTTTCTGAAAGATCTGAGGACGAACTACTTTTCTATGGATTTATCTCAATTTCGAAATTTCTCAATAGATTTACGAATCCTTTCAGAATTTCTGTCATGAGTTTCTGAGAAGTTAAGCGAAAAATAAAAGAACTTCAATGCTATTTCTATCGAGCGGTTCAAAAAGTCAAGTAAACATAAGAGAAAATCTCTGAAAAAAATTTCTCATATTATACTTGATTTTTTGGGACTCTCGACAGAGATGCCATCGGAATATTTTTCATTTTCCACTTAAATTCTAGAAAGCTCATGACAAAGACTCTCTCAAAACTCGTAAATGTGCGCGTAATCTCTGGAAAATTGCTAGGGAATAATTAACTAGGATAGATCTTTCGAGTTTGTATCAAATTTATTAGAATAATAGCAAGAAATTTTTAAGTAACTTTCTCTTAGAGATAGAATCCTGAACTTTGAGGAGTACTATATAATCACTGGCTGACGAGCCATAAAACTGCATATATGATTTGATTCAATGCCTTGCTGTTTTGAGAGTTCTAGGTATTATATTCGACAATTTTCATCCACTTTGTCAGCAATCCTTGTAAAAAAAACAGTCGGTTCTTTTCTGAGAAAATCATACCCGCTTTTAAGACATTTCCTTGTTCGATTGTTGCAGAAGGCTTCAAAAGTTCAAGTTAAACATTGTTATCTTATATGATTCGATGCGTTTTCATCTGCTCCTTTCAACAGTGAAAAGCGCAATTCTCTATCATGCCCCTATTGAAATTTATTTAAAAAAATACCTATCCGTCTTTTTTTCTAAAATGGACATTTACTATAATGAATTGCATATATCTTTAAAACTTTTTTTAAAATAAAAATCTTTAAACAAATGATATGCAATATTAATATCAAAAAAGTTTTTGTTATTTTTTTTTTATTAATAGGGTGAACGTAATAAACAAATTCTTCATTTAGCATTTCTCGGTATTTATATGCTTGATATTCTTCAATTATGTTTCATTGAAACAACATATAATAATAATGAAATAAAACAATTTGTTGAAAATATTCAAATTCTATTTAATGAATTGACAGATGAAACAAATCATTTTTATAAAAATAATCAAGAAATTCCATTTATTAATGATTTACTTGAATATATAAAAAGTTCTCTTTATGTATCATCATCATCATCATCATCATCATTAAATAAATATCCATCTGTTATATATGGTTTTCTTGATGCAAAATTTCTTTCATATTTATATAATTATTCAATTCAAGAAATTTCATTAAAAAAATCATCGAATATTGAAGGTATAGAATGTCCAATTGATATTCAATGTAAAGAAAATTGTTCATTAATTCAATCATTTGAAATTCTTCTTCTTCTTTGTTATCAATCATTATATGATAAAGAATATTATTTAAAATCATTTTTAATAAAATACTCTTTAAATTATGAATCAAATATAAATTTATTAATTCGTATACTTGATGAAAAAATTTTTTTATATATCGATGAACTTACTTTACCTGATCCAATATCATTTAAATATATAAATAAATATTTTTCTATAATATCTTTAAATAAATTAATATATATACGAGATAATGATATTGATTATATATTAAATTTATTTTCAATATTATTTCGTATTTATCGTCGTGATATACGTTTATGTCAACAATCTATTGAATATTTTAATATATTTATAAAAAAATTTTATGATAAATTAATAATTCATACAAATTGGTCAGATTTTAAAAAATTTATTGATGCTTTTTGGCAAATGACAATAAAAAATAATAATTTTATTAATAATTATATTAAAAAATTACTTATAGAAATCAAACAAATAATTATTATAAATGATGATAATATTAATTATGATGATATTATTATTTTATTAAATAATTCATCATATATAATACAATTAGAAACAATTAAATATTCATCTTATTTATTTTATGATATAAAATTTTCTAAAAATAAAAAATTTCGTTTAAAATCATCAAATGAACAAGAAAAAATTTTTTATTATTTAATTAATAAAATAACATTATCATCATCATTAATATTATTTTTATATTATTTATTAAATATAAGTGAATATTTAACATATGATATTATATTTTATTTAATTAAATTAAATAAAGAAAAAATTATATTAAAAAATTTTTTTGATTATATTAATACAAATATATTATTAAAATTTTTTATACAATATTGGCATGATAAAACATTATATTATATAAAAGATTTTCCATGGGAATTTTTTGAAAAAAATTCTTTTGAAAAATCAAAATCATTTATATTTTCAATATATTTTCTTTCAACAAATGAAAAACGCCAAGAACTTAATTTGATTTTTTCTGATATTAAATCTTCATTAATTGAATATTATTCACAATTACATTCATTTATTTTACCTATATTAGCTAATCAATTAGAAATATCAAAACAAATACAAGATAATCAACAATTAATTGAAAAAATTCTTACTAAAATTGAATATAATCGTTTAATGAAACAAAAATTAACAATGATTATTATTGAAATTTTATTAAATTTTTCAAATAATGAACAAAATCAATATTATGATCAATGGTTTCAAAGAACAATTTCACCATCATTTAATTGGATACAAATAAGAAATACATTTGATTATATTAAACAAATAATGAATACAAAAACATTTATTGAACTTTTAATTAAATCAACAGTAAGAAAAATGCAAAACTCAGTAAAGATTTTAAAAATATCTTCATGAAATTTTCAACGTTTTTTCTGAAAGTACTGTTACTATTAAGCAGAGATGTCCATCGCGGCTGAGAGTCTGCCGCTGCCGCGCCGCGACGATAATCAACAAAAAGCTACGGCGCCGCTGCCGCGACGCGATGATAGTCAAAAAAGAGCTACCGCGACGCGGTGTTAAAAAAGCTTACCGCTGCCGCGCCGCGCCCCGACGTGACACTAAAAAAGCTTGCCGCTGCCGCGATGGTATTTTTAAAAATCTCTCGATTTTCAAGGCTGTGACTGATTTAAACTAGAGCTACTCTCGCTAATCGCTCAGGTTCGTCAAGTCTTATAGTGCAGCAGACATCAATGTCAAGATTATCTGTAAATTCATGAGTTTTTCAAATTTTTTTCTAGAAAAGCTGCCGCTGTCGCGCCGCGATGGTGTTTGTAAAAACTGTGCCGCTGCCGCTGCCGCGACCGCCACGGCGGCAGCGGCAGCGCCGCGATGGACATCTCTGCTATTAAGCCTTAAGTAAGCATGTATCGAACTCAATCTTCTAGATTTTGGGATTCGATGCCACTTATACTTAGTTGTAATAATTAGTAGGCAATATCGATTGAAGTCTCAATTGCAAAATCTACTAATGTCTACCTTACAAATTAAAATCTTTCTCATCTATAAATCTTATTATTGTTGCATCTTCGTTAGGAATGCGAATAGATTTGCTGAACTTTATATTTGATATGAAATAAGAATTCTTGTAGCTTTGATATTAGAATAAATTTTCTAATGACTCTATTTTAAATAATTTCGTACCTATTGCATTCTTCTTGTTTTTAGGATATAAGCGAAATTCTTCTTTGTTTATCATCAAATATATTTTCAACAAATTCACTTCATGAAGAACTTCGTTTATTAAATGTCTTTTCATTATTTTTAACTGATATACTTTTAAATTCTCTTGATAATGATTATTTACATAGTATATTACGTGATTCAACATATATTTTATTACGATATATTGAAAAAAGTTTTCAAAAAAAAATTTTTAAAATCTATCAACAAGAATTAAATGATAAAATATTAAATTTAATATGTAAACTTCTTTATCAATTATGTATAAAAGGTTTAGATTTTGATTCAATAATATATCTTAATCATATACCTGATATAATATCAATATTAATTAATTATGAACAATATTTAACTAAAAAACGTATTCAAAATATTTTAATTCATATTTATCAATTTATTAAAAATAATAATAATAATCCATTATTTATTTTTATAATTTATATAATTCAAAAATTGTAAAATTAAATTTTATTAATTTAAATAAAATTTTTTTTATATTTTTTTTATAGAGGATATATAACAAATGAAAATAAATCCAATGAACAATTAATAACAACATATCATTATATATTATATTTATCTCATTTTAATTCAACATTACCATTTCAATGGATATTAAAAATGTTTTATAATCATTTAGAAAATCATCAACAAGATATAATATCTAATAATATTGATTTATCAATTATAAATCTTGTTAAAAAACAATTACTTGAATGTATAAGATTAAAAATAAATCATATTTTAGCTGGAAAATGTTTATCAAAATGTTCATTATTTTTTTCTAATAATCATCAAGAAAATCTTGATAAAAATTCTTATGAACAAATACCATTTTCAATTCTTGATGATTTAATTCTATTTTATTTAATTGATAAACAACAAAATATTGTTGAATGTACACATATAACATTAAAAAATCTTTTAAATCATCCAATAGGACAAGAATTTTATCAAAAATATTTAAATAAAATAAATTTAATAGAAATTTATTCTAAACCATATATATCATCAATAAATTATAATAAAAAAATTCAAAATGATTTTTTATCATCATCAAATCCATGGTTAATACCATTAACAATAGATTCATTTAATATATGGTTTATATCATTAATTAATTATTTATTTAAACAAATTGAATATTATTATAATGAAAAAAATGAAAAAGGTTATTTATATACATTTATATTTATACAATTAAATCAATTAATACAATTAAAAATTGATTTAGGAAAAAAAATATTTCCATATTTAATTTATTGTTTATTATTACTTCCAAAAACTTATAATATACAAGAATTATTAACAAAAAATTTTATGTTTATTATTCAACAATTAATTGATAATAAAAATGAAAAAAATTTTTTTATATTTAATCAAATAGCAAAAATTTTATTTCAAACAATTAATTATTTAAGACAATGTCCTATTGAATATGTTAATAAAAGAAATGGAGGAAAAGATTTTATTTTAAATTTTCAAAATCATTTTTGGTTAAATATTGATTATTTTCAATTAGCTATATGTGCATCAAAATATCAATGTTATCAATCAGCTATTATTTATACAGATATTTGGACAACAAAACAAAGGTATCTTTTATACAAATAAATATTCTTGCCCTAGTTTTACAGATATAAGTTTGTAGTGAAGTTTTAAATAAACTAGAATGATTATAAATCATAGCAATCATTTGTTATGATCGTAACAGAGCCGAAAAACGAATCCATCCGAATCAAAGTCGAATTCAAAAAAGTGAATCCGTAAGAGGAAGATGAGCCGAGTATGCTATACGATAGAACTTAACGAATCTGGTTGATTAGCAACAGTAATATCAGTTTAAACCAGTCATATCCTTGGAAATCAACATTTTTTTTTGAATACCATCGCGACAGCGGTAGACTCTCAGCCACGATGAACATCTCTAATGAGTTCCATAAATCTTGATGAAATAATTCGAATATCATTTGTTAATTCATAATTATATTCTCCTACGAGGATGATAAAGAAATATTTTAATTACTTTCGTGAAGGAGTTCGAGCGTAAGTCAAAATTTGATTGAAAGCTGTTATAAAATCAACTTTTGAAATATCTCTAAAAGTCATTTCTGACTTCATTCGACAATATTTTGAAGATTGAAAAGAAAACACATTATTCAACTATTTTCTTTTGTATAGAAAGGACGTAGTGTTTCAAAAACTCCATTAGATTTATGACTTGAAAGTGATTTCATTTAGAAATCTTGTTTAAAAATAATTTTTTTATTTCATCATAATTATATTCATTTTAATATTATAAATTTTTCTTATTTATTTAGATCAATTTTAACAGATAATAATTATTTATCACATTTATATTATTCTGATATTGATTTATTATCATCTTCATCCGAATTAATTGATTTATTTGTACGTATTCATTCAAATATGAATCAATCAGATGAATTTTATGGTCTTGAAAAATATTTTCAAACTCGTCCAAATCTTTCAGGAGATTTTAATCAATTAAATAATGATTATTATAATTCATTATTTTATTATGATCAAGCAGCATTAACAATTGATTCATCAAAATTAATTCAATCATTACGTTTATGTGGTTTTAATCATATACTTGAACAATATTTAAATCAAATATCATCATTATCTGATCAAATTTTTTATCGTATACAATTAACATCAATATTAACTAAAAAAAATAATTTAACACAATGGAATAATTATACTGAACAATCATCAAATCATATACGAGAAAATATTTTATCAATAATAAAACGACAACATATATCATCATCATCATCGTCAATACCACAATTAATTGAACATAATTTATGGTCAAATGTTTCTGATATACGTGAATGTTATTTAGTTAATATTATTGATGATATTTTAATAAATTATAAAAATCCTCAAATATTATCAAAAATATGGATAAATCAATTAAATAATCAAAGAAAAGAAGATTTATTTGATCAAAATGATGAGATATTATTAACACGTGTAGCTTTAACTGAAAAATTATTAACACATGATATTAATCATGATATTAAACAAACACTTTTAGCAGATCTTATTACACAATTATGTCAAAATGCATTAGATTCAAAAAAACTTCAAGTAAATTAATAATATCGTTTGAAAAGTTTTTTTTCCCTCTCTAAAATAAAGCTTAGAATTCCCTTCATTGAATGAAATAGTATAACTCAAATGTGAACTAAATTCATACTTTATAGCAGTATGTCTCTATATAATAAATTAATTATTCATAAAAGTATAGTTTCTATAAAGATTAATAAGATAGAATTTGAATTCGATTGAAAAAAATATCAAATTTTTGATTTTCTAAAAGAATATTTTTCTTTAGTTATGTGATCGATATTTAAGTGATTTATCTCCTTTAATTGATTCATCATATTCTCATAAATTATCTTATCTTCGTGCTAAAGTACTTGTTCTTCGTCAACAAGATACAGCAGGTGAATATCTTCGACAATTAATTGAATCTCCATTACCTAATTCCATACATATACAATGTCGATTATTATTATGTAATTATCTTAATGAAACTCGATGTGAAATATCATCAACTATAAAACAACAACTTGATTCAATATCAAAATCAATTGAAAGTCTAGATACAACATCATCATTATCACTTATATTTCAATCATATTTAGCTATGGGATATTTTAGTGATAATGAATATCAACGTTTAAATCAATTATTTCATTCTCCTATGTTTGAAAATAAACGTTTATTAATAACACGTAATCAAATTGAATATAATAAACAAGAAAAATTAGATCCATTAGGACGTTATACAAAAGTATTAAAACGTAGTTTAGATATGGATAAAAAAGAAATCGATGAACAAAAAAAATTTCAATATAATTATTTAATATCAACATTAAATTATTATTTAACATGTTTAAAATTATATTCAAATTTATCTTTAAATCAACAAAATATTAATTTAAATAATTCAACAAATGATATTTTAGAAAATAATACATTATCAGAAATATTAATTACATCAAAATGTCTTTCATATTGGTTTAATAATTTAAATAATGATGATGTTAATAAAACATTAAAAAAATATCTTTCAAATATTCCAACATATTTTTTTTTACCATTTGTTTATCAAATGGCAGCAAGAATGGCATTATTAAATGAAAAATCATTATTTCATACATTACTTTTAAAATATCTTTTACGTTGTATTATTGATCATCCACATCATGTTTTACCTGTTATATTTGCTTTAAATAATGCACATAAAGATGCACATATTAATCAACAACAAACAAATACGACAATAAATAAAAAAAATCTTCAAAATGATATTATACAATTAAATAATGAAATAAATAATGATCCACGTTCACGTGCTGCACAATATTTATTAGATGAATGTACAAAAATAAAACCAAATCTTGTTGATCAAATGAGAAAATTAAATGATGCTTATATTGAAACAGCTTATTGGGATAATATATCAACAAAAACTGATCAACAAGGAAAAGATAATAATGGAAAAAATTTTATTTTTTCAAAACAACTTAGACTTATGCATATTAAAGATTTTCATGAAGTTGCTATACCTACAATAACAATACCTGTAAGAAAATAATAGGTTTTTTTTTTTTATTTTATTTAATAATTTTTCTTTAGATTTCTAATGATGGAATTTATAATAATATTGAAACAATAAGAAATTTTAATTCAGAATATACAATGGTTGGTGGTGTTAATGCACCAAAAAAAATTTTATGTCAAAGTTCAACAGGTCGTCAATTACCTCAATTACTTAAAGGAAAAGATGATTTAAGACAAGATGCTGTTATGCAACAATTATTTACTGTTGTTAATCGTTTATTAGATAAAGATGATCTTACATATCATCGATCACTTAATATTCGAACATATAAAGTTGTTCCATTAACGTATGTTTTAGTTGGTTTTTTTTTTCATCTAAATATAATAGATTTAGAGAAAAAAAAAGATAAAGATTGAAAGACTTTATGAGAATTAATTTATTCTCTAACTCTCATCCTGATCTTCAGCTTCAAGATACAGTCCCGAATTTTGAGCTTCTGCTTAAGAAGAAGGTTTCGTTCTCCTAATTGAAATAGAAGACTAGAATTGAATTAAGTTTGTATCACTCAAAAATTTCTTCTTTTTACTTTCTTGTTCAGTCTAACATAAGAAATCAATCTATCAAAAGGTGATAATTTGTTTTTTATTAGACAAAAAAGTGGAGTATTAGAATGGTGTGAAGGTACAATAACATTTGGAGATTATTTAACAAAAATACCTGATGGTGCACATTCACGTTATCATCCAGAAGATTGGGCAGCTATGGATTGTCGACGACATATTCATAAAGCAACAAATTCTGGTAAAGATGAACGTAAACGAGCATTTATTCAAGCATGTACAAAATTAAAACCTGTATTTCGATATTTCTTTTATGAATATTATAATCAACCAAATATATGGCATAGAAAAAAACAAGCTTATGCTAAAAGTGTAGCAACATCATCAATTGTTGGATATATTGTTGGACTTGGTGATCGTCATGTACAAAATATTTTAATTGATACACAAACAGCTGAAGTTATTCATATAGATTTAGGTGTTGCTTTTGATCAAGGAAAAATGTAAATTTTGAGTTTTAAAAACAGAAATTAAATAATATATATAATTTGTTTTTCTAAGGTTACCAATTCCAGAAATGATTCCATTTCGATTAACACGTGATATTATTGATGGACTTGGTATATGTGGAACAGAAGGTCTTTTTAAAAAGTAATAAATTCTTATTTTCTTTCATTTTAATATTCATATTAATGATTTATAGAAGTTGTGAAATAACACTTGAATTAATGCGTAAATATGCAGATACATTAATAACTATTATTGAAGTATTTCTATATGATCCACTTTATCAATGGCAAATATCACCACAAAAAGCTTTACAAATTCAACAACAATTTGATAAAATAATTGGTGATTCTGTTGCATCATCTTCAAGTCGATCATCTGGAAAAGGAAATATGTTACCACCACCTTTACCTTCACAATTACCATCTTCAGCATCAACAAATATTCCAGGAGGAGATTCAGTTACAACAGGTTTAATTCAAATAATAATAATAAAAAGATTTATTATTATTTTATTAAATTTTTATTTTTAGATACAAATAAAATGGCTGAACGACTTTTATTAGGTCTTCGACAAAAATTACAAGGTATTGAACGTTTAAATCAGATGACAATAAAAGCTCATGTTAATATGTTAATACAAGAAGCAACAAGTATAGAAAATTTATCTCAATTATTTGCTGGTTGGCAACCTTACTTATAATTTTTTGTTATATATATATATATTGTGTGTGTGTGAATATTACTCTAAAATAATTAGTAATCTTTTATTTTAATATACAACAATATTATTTTGTCAAATGTATTATTGAAAAAAAAAGTGATGTGTAAAAAATAAAAAATAAAAAACATTTTTATTCTATGGAAATATTGGAAAATATAAATAATTATAAATGGATTTTATTACAATAAATAAAAAAATGAAGACAATTCTTTAATAATCTATGTATATATATCAAAAACAATTTAGTTCTCTATTGATGTACTAGTTTTTAAAACAAGTATTGTCTAATGATTTATAACTTTAGGGAAAGATGATTTACTCAATGAATAACAATAGCAGTTATAGGTATTTTCAGCTGATGCAAAAAGAGAAAAATACTAAAAAATAGAAAACTATCAATTAATCTCTTGTAAAATTATTCAAATTGATATTTTGTAAAAGGATTAGATAATAGTTTGAAATAATAATAACCTACAGTCATTAGTTGTCAATGTCCTATTTTATTTTGAATTCAAGAAGTTCATTAGATGGATCATTCTTTTAGTATGATTTCTTTTTACATATGTATTACCATCGTTATAACAATTTCATATAACCTTTTAGACATAAGATACAATCTTAAAAATGTATTATTGGACATCAAGTTTTGTCTTCTAAATCGTTTGATTTTCGATAAGCTTGTATTCTTATATTTTCTACTCATCTAATACAGACTAATGTCTAACTCCATGTGATAGTCTTAGCATTGTTTTTATAAATCATATTTACTTTCAAATTTTCTTTAGATTATGTCATAGGTATAAATAGTGAAACATTTCATCAATTAATGACATATCGCTAATGTACAGTGTCAATTAGATTAATATTTTGGCCCATGCAAAGAAAATGATCTATAAGATTTATTCAAATACAAATCGTATGATAGTTAATTTTTATGTCATTATGTTGGCTGTAGAGAGACGATAGTTGTTACTATCATTAAATCATTACCTGTTTATTTTTACATGAGCAAAGATTAGGCCTAGGACAGTTCGCAAGTCTATGAACCGAATTTTTTTCGAGAAGTGTACCTAACCAACAGTTCTTTTTTCAAGAATTGTATCTAAAGAACACTTCTTCCCCAAGAACTATATGCAATGGGCAGTTCTTTTTCAGGAACTGTATGTAATGGACAGCCCTTCTTCGAAAACTGTGTTCAAAGAACAATTCCTTTTCAAAAACTATATCCAATGCACCAGTGTTTTATCCAGCTGGAGAGGGGGACAAGGAATATTTTGCCCCCTCGAGATTTAGGAAATTTGCGGTTATTTGTGTCTTACACTATGCGTTTGCCCCCTCGGAAGAGATGTTTTGCCCCCTCCCTCGGGCAATTATTTTCGCGCCCTCGGACGAAAAAACTTGGATAAAACACATGATGTGTTTTAGATCTTATCAATGATGATAATGATTTGTATAGATATTGGTGTAAAATAAAGAATCATCTTCGAATTCTAACAATAATGATGTATTTTTAGATATTATAAATCTATTATTCCTCAATGCCAACGTGTTCGACAGTGTAAAATACTAGGCTCATATGGTGACATTTAATTATTTATTAAATGAATATAATGCATATCATATCAATGTACATGTTTCATTTCATATCAAATATACTTTTATTGTATTCAATTTATTTGTTATGTCTTTATCAACATTATACATACCCTTTAGGTAAAATCCACTAATTCATAGTAGATCGCTCAATGACCTATATTAGACTAGATGGTATTTGAGTTTCACTGGACTACGAAATGCAGTGCGAAGCTCGAGTTCGAAATCATGATTTAGAAATTTTCAGATATTTTCGAAGATTCATCATTGTCGTATAATCGTGTGAGTTGATCTTGTTCGATGTATCGCACTTACATTGTTCTGATGAAGGAGTTTATCTAGAGATGTTAAGAAAATCGTTTGTTTAAACAATTATTTGAATCAATCAGCTAATAGAATTTGCAAAGAAATCGAAAAGTAGACGTGGCGAAGTTTATTACTATGCAACCATCACTAATCCTTATCAATATATTTTGAAAAAAATCGATTAATTATCTTTCTGATGCATTATCTATTATCAGATATTCACACAGCTGAATACATAAAATTAGTCATTTAGTAAAAAGTGGCGCCTAACGTTTCTTGTTGTTTTCGTTTTAATTATCTCAAATCCAAAAACATCTAAATTTATCATTTTGTCGGGCTTTCTATAAGTCATTCAAACTTTGTACAAAACATTTGAAAATGGACTTAAGTAATCCAATCTCGATACTTTCGTCTCATGTTTCAATGCATATTTTGTGATTTTTCATTCTCGAGATCATCCTGCCGCAAAATGACACCTTTTGATGTACATGTCGAGAAAGTAAGAAGGAAAAAAAACCCTCGCGCAAGACTACATAAATGTTATGTTTCGCACCGCATTAATTGCAATTAAATGCATTATTCTCGTCAATTCAATGAATATATCTAAATATGTTCTTACTTTCTTTTCTGTTATGCATGCATGATCTCTATTTAAATGTAATTTTGTTATGTTATCAACGTTTAATATAATCTTTCTTTTTTTTTCTATTATCCGTTTTTAGTTTAGTGACAAATAATAGTACGCTTTTGATAGATCCAATATGTTCTTCTATTTTTTTAGTTTTATATATCATTTTATGATTATTTTGAACTGTAGTTAATAATAAAATATGGAGAAAATTCAATAGACAGAATGATTATATTTTATCTCTTGATCAAAATGTATTATGTTAGTATTTCAACAAAATGATTGTCATACAAAAAAAAACTAGAGATTTATTTTGTTCATCGCTTTTCAATACTATCTATTGACACGTTTGTATTCTTAGAAGCATTGAAATTGAATTTAATGATTCTTCAATATTCAAATAATAGTTCAATTTATAGTACAAGGTAAAATGAAACAAATATGTAAAGAATCCATTTGAAGTATAATAGAGTATGTTAGAAAAAGAAATACAAATATTCAAGTAAATTAAGAAGAAATTACGTTCTTTAATAATCTTTGTATGTAAAGAAAAAAAAGGACTTCTTACTAATTAAAGTACTAAATGAACTTCGAAAAAAAAAAAGAGTTTTTCAATTGCTTGTTTTTCCTCTCACGTGTGGTGCATAGGCCAGCCATGCGTATGGTAGTAAGAAGAAAAAAAAATAGAAAATGTGTTTTTACTGTTTGATTCTCTATATAAAACGAAGAGAGATGAGGTAAAATCTCTTTTTCTTTTTTTTTCTGTTCTGTATTTAACATTTCTTCTTTTTATTTTTTCTACGTTGTCGGAAATGCAAGGACAGAATAAGGAGATTCAAGCATAATCAACTGAAGTTTATCATTAAAATATATATATTAAAATGGTATTTATAAATATCACATGCAATTGCATTAAGAAATATATACCATTACTTTGTGCATTCATTTTTTTTGCCATATTATTTTATACAAATGCAGTTGTGACAACTATTGCTGATCGTATTGCACCTTATTATCAACCAGCATTACCTGATATTGGTCATAGACTATTACCATATTGGACATATTTTCAAATAAATAATTATTGGATTATTATTGCATATGTATTCATATTTATACGATTTTTACCTCAATCAGATATTCGTATTACTATTTTCCGTCGTTGGTTTTTTGTACAAGGTATTATGTTTGGTATGCGTAGTATTTCTATTTATATTACTTCACTTACGGTACCACAACCAGGTTGTATATCAAATATAACAGAATTAGCGACACCAGCTGTTGAAGCATTTTATGTTATGATTGGAATACATTCAACATGTGGTGACGTACTTTTTTCAGGTCATACAGTAGCATGTAAGTATTTATTTATAGTAAATAAAAATATTTTTTTTTATGCACTTTAGTGACAATTTGTGCTCTGTGTTGGACAACATATGCTCGAGCTGAAGAATATCGACCATTTTTATTTCTTTATAGAAAATGTGGTTGTACAAAAGAATTTCATTTTCCAGAATGGTTAATTCGACCAAAATTAGATGCTGTAGGAGATCCAATGGCACTTTATTTAACAACTTATTTTGTTTGGCTTTATTCAATAGCTGGTTATTTACTTATTATTGCAACACGATTTCATTATAGTGTTGATGTTTTTCTTGGATGTTTATTAACCGTACTTACTTGGTATGCATATCATTCATATGTTAAAAGACTTTTAGAAAAAAGAAGATTTATTATTGCAAGAATATTTGTTTGGTTTGAAGGATTAGAAGGTGATGCATCAACAAATATTAGTTTACTTAATGGACCTGTAAGAAATGATTTAACAGAGTTACCACCTGTTGCTGTAGTTAGTGCTGGTGATGCAAGATTTTAATAGAAATTTTTTCCGTTAATGTAATATTATTTATTTGTTGATTAAGAACAGTAAAATTAATTTGTGCAAAATAAGATATTTACTCCCGCTATTGTCAGATAAAATGTATTTATTTATAAATAATAAAAATAAAAATACTTTGATGACAAACGTGAAAGATTAGGTTATTGTGCGAAAAAAAAAGACGAAAGTTCTTTAGTATTATTATTAGTTTTTTTTTTTTATAGACAAGGTCAATTATATGTCTATTATTGAATGAATCGAACCATAAACAAATGTGTGATATATTGATACATGATTGGCATTAAGTTTTTTTTTTATTTGCATTTAGTACAAAAACAAAAGGGAAAAGGACGACGAGGTAATTCGAATGAAAAAACAATAGATATAAAAACATTCGAGATCAATAAAATGTCGAATTGATTTATTTTTATATTTTCTTTTTATTATTATACTATGTAATGTACTTGATTTACATATGAACTGTTCTATTAATACTAAAAGATATCTCGATTTAATCTTTAATGTATTTATTATTTTCAATGTCAAAACAAAAATCATAAAGACATTTAATCGATATAATAAATCATGTGTTTTTTATTATAACTAACAGAAAATAAACAAAGTACAAAATAAACTAGTCAAGAAATAATATATTAAAGTTTTTTTTTTCGTAAAAAACTATAGACGAGTATGAATTTCAGATAATGTATCGATATCGTGAAATGTTTGATTTGTATGACCAGAATTATTTTGATGAATTTTTGTTTTTGATTCATTTCCATTAGGACATAATAATCGATTTTTTCTATTAAAAAAATATTCATCATACCAAGCCAATGTACGAAATGGTCTCGGTACCCATGACCATGTTTGTAATTTATGTGGTAAAACTCTTGGAAAATGAACTTGTAAAAGATTTATAATAATAATAATTATAATAAGTAATAAAATTGGACTAAAAACACCAATAAAAACATACCTAAATAATCAAAAAAAACAATTTGTTTTTTTTTTTCAAATCAAAATAATAATTATTATGAACATACCATCCAGCAAGAGAAATAGCGAAAATTATTAAAGGAATAAGAAAAAATGATGCTAGAATATAAACAATAGCAAACCATCGATATGAGGCTGTTGTTTCACCTAATTTTTTCGCTAATGCTATTGGTACATTACGCATTATTGGCACTGGAAACCAAAGCATTATACCAAATATATTAAAAAATGTATGACATAATGCAATTTGTAATGAATTTCTAAGTTCTTGAGGTGTTGTTGATGTTAATGCTGCCATAATACCTGTAATTGTTGTACCAATATTTGAACCTAATGTAAATGGATACATTCGTTCGATAGTTATTATTCCAAGGCCAACAAGTGGTGTTAATGTTGATGTAAATATTGAACTACTTTGTACAAGTATTGTAAATACACAACCAACCTAAATATAAAAAAATAAATAAATTTAAAAAAAAGAGAAGAGCTTTTTATTATTACTGCAATAGCTAAATATGGTGTTAAATGATGAAAAATACCAGGAAAATCAGCATTAACTGTTTTATGTATTACTGTACTAATTGTTCCTTTAAGCATTGATTGAAGAAGTTTAACAAGTAAAACAAGACATAGACAAAGTGAAATAATTGAAAGAATAAGAAGAAGTAAACCAACACCCCAATCAGGCCATGAAATTTTTGAAAATAAAAATTTACAATATTCATCAGGTGATAAACTAAATGTATTATTTTCATTTGTTAAATTTTTAAATGAACAATAACGTTTAATAAGTGATAAATCCGAATTATCTGAACCCATAGCAATACTTTCAATAACTTTTTCATCTAACTATAAAAAAAGAAGAAATTTTTTTTTTTTACAATAATATATTTCATTTCTTTTTTTACTTGAATTATTGTATGTGTTAATGGTTTTGTAAGTACATTTAAAAATTGTGGATTTGAACTAGTTTTATGTTGAAAACTAATTTTTCTTGTAATTAGTTCGGTTAAATGATATAATAAACCTAAATAAATATTTATCATATAGTTTGATTACGTTATTTTTTGTTTTCTAGTTTTATACAGTTTGCTGTATTTATGTGAAACATCAGAGATTTCTTATTTTCATATAATCGAATAAGACAAAAATTTCAAGAAATGATGAAATAAAATTTTTCTACTCCCATATTTCAGTAACAAGAAAATTTTGCTCTTTCACAAATTTCTATCTTTAGCATAAAACTACACAAAATAACTATATAATTAAGTTGTACATATATATATACCTGATACAATTTCTAAAGGTAATAAAATAATAACTGTTGCCCAATTAAACATATCATGTACTGTAGCACCAGCAAATGCTCGACGAAATTCATCTCGTCTACTCTATAAAATTTTTTATTATTGATTAAAAAATTTCTCGAAATATATTTCTACATACTGAATGTGTTAATGCCACAATTGTATTTGTTACAGATGTACCTTTATTTGAAATATAAAAAAATGTTTTAAAAATTTTATTTTAAATAGATAAAATATACCAATATTAGCACCTAAAATAAAATAGAATTAATTATAAAATTTATTTTATTAGGAAATAAATTATCTTACCCATTATTATTGGAATTGCTTGTCTAACAGGTAGAACTAAAATGTAAAAAATATATATATTTTTTAAAATTTAATATATATTTATTTACTTGATGATGAAACCATTGATACAACAATTGATGTTGATGTTGATGAACTTTGTACAATTACTGTTGCTAATAATCCAAGCATAAGACCAGCAATAGGATTCGAAAGAACAGCACCTTCTGTAAATGCTTTTCCAGTTATTTTACCTAATTTTAAAAATAAAAATATATAAGATAAAGAAAAATTATTTTGTACCTCCAACAAGTCGAAAAGCTGAACTCATTATATCAAGTGAACAAACAAAAGTATAAAGTAAACATAATAAACCGATAAATTTTCCAATTAATAATATAACATGTTTTATACGTCCTGTTGTATTCATATCTATATATATATATATATATACAAAGTATAAATCAAGAAAAATATTTTCCTAATAAATAATTTACCTTTCCATTGAATTTCATCATGATTAGTAATACTTTCCACTACTGAATTCCATCCATCATTAGCAATAATTTCATCGTGTGATGTTGATTGATTTTCTTTCATGATTGTTTAGAATATAATGTATGTCGACGATTATTAAAGAGTACCTTAAATAGTTTTAAACTTAATCATATTTTATCTATTGAACTTTGGAATAAAAGCATTCCTTGAGAGTATGATCAAAATATTAAATGTAAAGGTTTGATCTAAGTGCGCTATTCTTCAACATGTTTAACTTGATCTTCGTCTTTTTTTTGTAATAATGATTTGGTGTACTTTAAATGAAAATAACCTTTTTCATCCATTCGAACGTAGTTTGACATTATTCATAATATGATGTACTTATATATTGCGAAATATATTTTTCCCTTTCTATTCTATGAATTTTCTGAATTATTCATAAAATACTAATGTATTATAGGACGTGATTATATGAAAGACATTTTTTTTGGAAAATATTTTGAATTGAATAGTTTCGTATAGTAAAAACTAACGAGTAGAAATCGAAGTTTTATGATGTTTTCAGGTAATTATTTATCTGCAATAGTTTTTTTTTTCTACAATATTACTAACGTTGTTTTAATTTCCTGTTTAATTAACTTGAAAATCAAGTTTTTTAATATATCGATCAGCTAAGAACAAAAGATAAAATATTTTAGAATTCTAAAATGTCGATTTGTTCTAACTTGTTATCAATTAAAGCAATAAAAATGCCAATTGATATATATATCTATGTTATAAGTTAACCCTTTGACCGGCAGTGGAATATATGTGCACCTCTTCTTTTTTCTTTCTGTTCTCCCATATTCTCCTCCAACTTTTTCCATTCCAAAGTCACACATCCAAGGGTTAATCCAGGTTAACAGTTAAATCGATTCTTTCTGAAACAATAACATGTTGACCTTGTTTTTAACTCTTTCAGTATAATTGCCTAGATGATGGAGTAAATGCTTTTTTTTGTGTCTTTTAGATATTTCTACTATAACTTTTTGAAAATCTTTAAAGTTAATTTTAATGAAGACCTATGCTCTCTCACGAGCATGACGAAGTACTACCTTAATTATTCTTATAGAAGTATGAATGTAAGTCAAACGATAATTGAAAATTATTGCAAAATTATCTTTTGAAATAATATCATTAGAAGTCAATCCTAACTTATTTCCAATACGAAAAACCGAAATATTTCATCAATCTTATTTCGCATTTGTGAGTTAAATGTCATTTTCTTCAGATCTTGATATTAATAACTTAGTTCATTTTATTCCGGTTTTATTCATCTCAAAAATCGATATTAGATGAGGTATATTGAAATCGTATGGAATTTTCCGTTCTATATCGTGACGTTTGAAGCAGATGTTTACTAAACAAATGTTAAAAATAGCTCATTTGGCAATCTAAACCTTTATGTAGACCTTCATTCTATATATTTAATTTTTTTTTCTGTTTGAGGGAACATGTCAAAATGCAGATGATGACGCCGTTCTTTGTTTAAATTTCTTTTTTTAAAGCACAGAACAAGAATGACAAATTCAAACACTTAAATGACTCTCAAAAAATGAAGATATTGTTCTTAAATAATCAAGGTAGAACTTAATTAAAAATGGGATTTTATCTTGTTCTATGTCTTAACATATTCTATAAAACTAAAACATGAAATAATAAACTGGCAAAAACAACAAAAAAGGTATTTCCGTTGTTTTTTCAAACATCATAGATATATCATGATTTTAATATTTCTAATAAAAATGAAGTTTCTTTTTGAGGATAAAATAAATTTAGTTTGAAAATATTCTTCTAGTATATATTTTTAACACTATAAAAAAAAGATCAGAGATGACAATTGATTTACTTACTTTAAAGTGTATTTACTTTGTTTGATATATATATATATATATATATAGATTTGAATACAATTATAACTAAATCAAAAAATCATCATCCTTTTTATATAATCGATTTAATTTTATTATATGATTAGTTATTTTCTTTTACTAGTACAACACACGCCCTTAATAGATTAAGAATATATTGATCTAAGGCGTATATCTTAAATTATAAAAAGAAAATACGTCATGAGGTTGTTTTTTTTTAATCTTTTTTTCAACGTTACATATCTGTTATTGCATGATTTTATGAATCCTTGAATATCTATATATCAATGAGATAATATTATATTTGCTTCCTTTTCTCAATTGACCTATTTTTAAAAGGTTTTAGATGATAGAATGGATACATTAAATTATTCATTGAAAACGGTTTTCGATGAATAAGAAAGAATAAATAGTATAATATCATAATCAATTCAGAGATTAAAATCGTCACTAAATTCAATTACTAATAATTTTTCGAAATATTTATTTAGAAAAAAAATTTTCGATCGAGTATTTCATAAATTCTAATTAAATATAAATCTTATGTTCAAATCATATTAAAATTCTTAGAAAAGTACATGTGCGACATCTTTCTCACTTAACATTCCAGTTGGTTATGAGACATTTTTTTTTATTTCATTAATAAATACTATTTCTATAAGAAAAAAAAAGGACTTTATGTGTTCTTCTTTCAAATAAAAGATAAACATGTCTGTTCTACTCATCTCTGCTAATCGAACATTTCAATCTTGTTTTTCTCGACAATATTTTCTCTTACGTACTTCTCGATTTCTATCAAGTCAAAATCATCCTGATATTCATCAAACTGATAATCAACAATTAAAAGGTGATTACCCAACATCACCTCCTAGACGTCGTTATCGTTATTATTTATTATCAATTGCTGCTGGAGCATTAATTGGTGCTGCTTATACTTTACGTCAATCTCAAAAATATGAAGGTCTTATGCCTGAATATGTTTCAAATCCTGAATTACTTGAACGTAAAGCTATGGAAAATCGACCATTACCACCACCAGTTACAAAACATATTACATTTGATGCTCCACCAAGAGAAAATTTTCCATTTAAATTAACACTTTATCAATATGTTACATGGTTTGTTTTTTCTTTTATTTTTTACTTTATTTTGTTTTTTTTTCTTTTTATTAAATAGTCCATATTGTTGTAAAGTTCGTGCATATTTAAATTATAATCGTATACCATATGATATAGTTGAAGTAAATAGTGTTATGCGTTTTGAAACAAAATGGTCAATATATAAAAAAGTTCCAATTGTTGTTGTTGAAAATGAACAAATTCAATTAAATGATTCAAGTGTAATTATATCATCTATTGAATCATATATACGTATGCCAACAAAAACATTTAAAAATATATCAAAATTATATCAATCAATTGTTGAAAAAGATGAAAAAGGAAAATTATCATTTAATTATCCAAATAAATATTTTCTTGTTGAACCATTTATAGATGATAGATTAGATCCAACAAAACAAGTACAAACAGAAAAAACAAAACATGATGCTAATGATAATAAAACATTATCAACAGAATCTAATCAATCTTCTCCTCCTGCTAAATCATTTTTAAGTAATTAAAAAAAAAAGAATATTAAATTATTTCTTATTATTTTTTTATTTTTAAAGCAAAATTGTTTTCAAGATCAAAACCCGAACAAGAACAAGGTTTAGTTAATATTGGTTCAGGTAGTGTTGGTACAACTAATGATTCATCAAAATCATCATATATTAAATCAAGTGAACAATATAAATTAGAACGTAAATGGCGTGAATGGGTTGATACAAAATTTGTTCATACATTATCACCAAATATTTATTGTACATTAAGACAATCACTTAATACATTTCGATGGTTTTCACAAGCAGGTGATTGGGAACAAATATTTCCATGGTATCAACGTTGGATTATTGTATATGTTGGTGCTATTGTTATGCGAACTGTAGCTGGACGTTTAAAAAGAAAACATAATTTAAATAATGATGTTAGAATTTCTTTATATGAATGTGCAAATGAATGGGTTAAAGCTGTTGGAAATAAAGATTTTCTTGGTAAATTTAATTATTAAAAAAAAATTTTTTAAATAACTTATCACGACAGCAGTAGGTCATTTTTAGAGGTCATTATGAAGATGCATAAATTTATATAGGATTTCAGTTTTTATAAATGTATTACGTAAGAATTTAATGGGATTATAAACGATAGCTCGTTTTCAATACAGTCAGAATACTATTGCGACATATTAATAGCCTATCCTATTTTTTAATTTTAGGTGGATCCGTACCAAATCTTGCTGATTTAAATGTTTATGGTATTCTAACAGCTATTCAAGGCTGTGAAGCATTTCAAGATCTTATGAATAATACAAACATTCAACCATGGTTTGAACGTATGAAACATATAGTTGAACCTCATTTTGTTGACGATCGTATTCGTGCTATTACTTAAACACTATTTTTTCTACCTAAAAAAACAAGAGAAATGATTATTCTTTTCATTGTTTATTTAATTAGTATGATAATCATAATGAGATTTCATTTTAGATAATAAAAATAAATAGATTAAAAAAAAAGGCACAATGACGATTATGGAATGTGCTGGATGTACACTTATTGCATATGGTGTACCATTTTCAATGTTCGTATTTACAATTGCACATCATCCATTCCGTATAATTGTTTCTATGACAAGGTAAAAAATAACGGAAATAATATTTTTTTGTTTTTGATACTTAGGTTTTTTTTAGTGCATTTTTTTGGCTTATATCTTTACTTATATCATCATTACTTTGGTTTGCTGTAGTACCATTACGTAATCAACTTGCTTTTGCAGTTCCATTTGCGGTGATATTTCAAGAAGTATTTCGATATTTATTTTATCGTGTTATTAAGTAAAGATTTTATTGAATATTATTTATAGTTTGATTATTTTTTTTAAATCATTTATTTAGAAAAGCAGAATTTGCTTTACAAAAAGCTCAAATGCAAGAATTAACAGAAAAAGGAATGGTTTTTGATCGATTGGCCGTTGCTTATGGTAGAATAAAATTTTTTCTTTTTTCTAAAATTTTAAACAAAATTTTTCTTCTATTAAAGCTTCGGGATTTGGTTTTGGTTTAATTAGTGGAACATTTGCTATTGTTAATGTACTTAGTGATATGGTTGGCCCTGGTACAATTGGTATTTTCGGACATTCCCAAGATTTTTTTATTGCTACAGGTAATAAAACAGGGTCAATAAGGACAGTTTGTCTTCAATAAAAATGAAAATAAATCATTCATGATCAATATAATATACATATTTATTCACCTTCATTTTCTATTAAAATAGTTTGTACCTATTTCCCTTTCAATACGCCTATAAAACATTTTGTTTTCATTGTTAATCAAATACGTAATGTGATATTAGGTTTGATTTTATTTAAATTATTTCAATGAGGAAGTGAATAATAATCTCATTGTGCTTATTATTAGATACAAAAAAAATACTTCATTACCTATTCAAAATATATTCTAGATGTACCGTAAGTACAAAAAACAAGGACTATTGAATTAAGGTGAATAAATATGTTAATCTCTGAATGATTTATTAATCTAATATTTTTTTTTTGAAAAAGGGCAAATGATGGTAAGTCCAGTTTTTTTTTGAATATCAAATATTCAGAATAAGTATTAAATTTTGAATGAAACGAAACAATTTTTGTTCTCGAAAAATTACATTTTAGAATTCAATACTCATAAAACTAAACTTTGAAAACTGTAACTTCATATAAGGAGATTTCTTTCCATCTCAATACCTAATTTTTGATTATTTCAATCTAAAAATAAGCATTTATTAGAATTCGTTTTTTTTTTAGCTTTTCTTGCATTATGTATTATACTTTTAAATACATTATGGGGTGTTATATTTTTTACATCACTTGATAAAGGTGGTATTCATTCATTTATTGGACCAGGAATTGTTTTACTTACACATATGCTTTTTTCTTGTATAGTAAGTAGTTTAATATTAATCGTTTAATATAATTATAAAAATAATTTTAGACATTATTTAATCGAAAATTAACACCAAATTATTCTATATCACTTATTATTGGTTATGTTCTATTAGTTGCAATGATTATATATACATTAATTTTACGTGGAGTTAATATAAATAATATTCGTCGACGATTAAATTAAGATTATATATTGATTATATAAAAAAAATCCTTTCTTTTTTTGTATTGAAAATTTAAAATTATTTTGTTTGATCTATATATTTGTTATCTTAATAGAAGTTATATATAGGCAAATAAAAAAAAAAAGTAAATAGAATGAATGTAATTAATATGTAATAAAACAAACATAAAAATGATTTGTATAAATAAAATATAAAAAATTTAAACTTACTCTTGTTTTAGTATAAATATATATAATGGCATCATCAAAGAAAAAAATTGCACTTGTTGGTTCGGGTAATTGGGGAAGTGCAATGTAAGTTTTAAAATTATTGTATTTTTGTTGTATTTAAAATTTAAACTTAAATTTAAATAAAGTGCTGCACATATTGGTGAAAAAGTTAGTGAATTAAAAGATGAATATAATGAAAAAATTTCAATGTGGTGTAAAGAAGAAACATTAGATGATGGAAGTAAATTAACTGAAGTAATTAATACAGAACATGAAAATGTTAAATATTTACCCGATCAAAAACTTCCAGATAATGTTCTTGCTACACCTGATCTTATTGAAGCTGTTAAAGATGCTGATATACTTATATTTGTTATACCACATCAATTTGTAAAAAAAACTTGTGAACAATTAAAAGGAAATGTTAAAAAAGATGCATTTGCATTAACATTAATTAAAGTTAGAAAAAAAAAATAAAGATTATTTTCATTTATTTAAATGATTTATAGGGATTTTATGTTGATGAAAAAACAAATGAATTGTTACTTGTTTCTGAAATTATTAAAAATACATTAAATATTTCATGTCTTTCTATGATGGGAGGTTTGTTAATTAAAACTTTAATTTAAATTATTTCCTTTTATTTTTTTATTTTATTCAGCTAATATTGCAAATGAAGTAGCAGACAAAGTTTTTTGTGAAGCAACAATTGGTTCTCGAGATGATAAACATAGTAAAATTATTCGACAATTAATTGATACATCTGTATTTCGTTTACGTTTTTATCCTGATGTTGAAATAATTGAAATGCTTGGTGCTTTAAAAAATATTGTTTCAATGTTAGCTGGTTTTTCTGAAGGTTTAAAAGCTGGTTTTAATACTCGAGCTGCTGTATTATTTTAATATAATTAAAAAAAATAAATATTTCATTAGTTTTTTTTTTAGGTTCTTCGTTTAGGTTTTCGTGAAATGATTAATTTTTGTCGTTTATATAAACAAGAATCTACACCAGATATTTATCTTGAATCATGTGGTATAGCTGATTTAATTGCATCATCATTAGGTGGAAGAAATTATAATGGAGCAAAAAAAATGGCTGAAACAAATAAATCATTAAAAGATATTGAAAAAGAAGATCTTAATGGACAATCATTACAAGGTCCTGGTACAGCAAAAGAAGTTTATCGTTTTCTTCAAGCAAAAAATTTATTAGAACAATATCCACTTTTTCGTGATGCTTATCTTATTTGTGAAGAAAAAATTGAACCAAAAGTTTTCTTAGAAAATTTAAGTAAACATCCAGAATTTAATCAACAACAACCAAAATAAAATTTGTTTCTTTTTATATTATATAAACAAGCAATTTATATATAATCCGGCCATTTAGTAATGATTTATAGATCTAATTTTATTTTTTTATATATTATTCCTGCATTTTTTTACGAATGATAAAAATAGTGTTGGTTATTGAATTTGAATAAAAAAAAACGACATATTATATAAGAGTTCATTTTTTTTTGATATTCTTTAATGAAGATCTGCAAGCTATATAAAGATTATGAGAGTAATTGATTTTAAATAAAAAAATCTTTTATTAAGAATTACTTATGTACTAATTTTCTCATTACTTTAAAGGCCTAGAAGACATATACTTTAGGTCTTTGAATATTTTTAGAAAAAGATTAGTGACTTATAAAATTAACATTTTTTTTTCTTGCTATTGTATTGATAGTTTTATCTTCTAAAAAAAAAGGCTCATTTGTTTCAAATTTTTTCCGTAATAAACGCATCGAATCAACGTACAATATATTATCTATTAAATATTACAGGTGAGAAGATAATATTTTAACTTTCTATAGTAAATTAATTCATTCAAATTCAAATCAGTGTTTTAATATGTATAAAAAATCATTTGATAAGAAATATTTCGAAACATTACTTGTAGCGATGATCTATTTCTATGACAATAATGAAATCATTAGAAAATTTGAAAGTGAAAAAAAAAAATGAATAAATTTATTTTTGTATTTAATTGAACAATCAAAACTAAATCTAAATATTTTTTACAAATTATATTGAATCATAATTTTATATCAATAAAATATTGTTTATTTTTTCAGAAGAATGTCCTGGATAAAAACAGATCATTCAATCTCTTTTCTTAGCTGTTATAATAGGTTCATTTTTCTTCTATAATTAACGATAAGATACTTTTATTCAAAATCGGATTTAAAAATAAATTAGATTTCTTAATTTAGCAATATTTACAAGGGATATTTTTTAATTACTTATTATAGTATTAAATATATTGTTGATTTCTCCACATATTTTACAATTCAGATCACATAGTTTGTTATTATATGAAAAATACTTGCGATACAAAAAATAATGTTTTCATAAATGTATCTTTCATTACTATCGAACTGATCACGTTCTATATAGCTTTTTTTTCTGATGAATATTAGTTTCAGTAAGTAATCTTAACATTTTATATTTAGTTTTTCTTTTGAAATGTTAAATGAGCATTAGAATGTACAATATTAATTCATAAATCAAATTGAGATATTATCAAAAAAATTTTTGTAGTTATTATTAAATAAAATTATCTATCCTAAAATTTTTATCATATATATCATAGTACCTTTGTTATTAGATGCTGATTATATATGTACTTTAAGGATAAAAATTTGTAATTCAAATATTTTAAATATATTGTTATAATAAAAACATAATTTTAAAAAGGAAATTATATAGCCTCAATGTGCGTGCAGTCTTCTATTACCACCCTGTATTTATATTTAGTTTTTAGTAATATATTAATAAAGTAAATAAAGTGCAATAAAGGCATCATTATCAAATTTCTATGAACGTAATATTATTCCTATCATCAATAATAACTTTTTACGTTTTGTATTATTATATAATTATCTTTTTCAAAAAAAAAATTAATTATATATTCTGATAAAATTTAAAATTCTCTTGATTGCTTTTTTTTTACATTTATTTCTTTAAAAATGGTTTAAATACAATGAACATACTCTCAACTACTAAGTATCGAGAATTTGTATTTTTTTTATTATTTTTGTAGTTTTTTTTTTTGAAATTATTATTACTATAAGAAAATATTTTTAAAAAGTAACTATAAAATACGAATTGCAACAATATTTTTTCAGAAGGGTATGTAATTAATAGATTCATTATTACTATCTACAGTTCATTTTGTAAAGTTAAATAATCTTGAATAATATCCTTATATATTTCTTCAACAAGAATAATTGAGAAACTTGGATTTATTTTAATTGATAGAGAAGAAATTTAACAAAAAAAGAAGGATGACAATGATCTTTTTCAGTATCCAAAATATCTTGGTGTTTCATGATGAAACCAAATTAAGATTCAAAGATTGATTTTGTCATAGGTTCCAATCGAGTTTTTGATCCATGCTTATATTTTTTAACAGGAACGACCAACATATTCCTTCACTATCTTTGTAGGTCTGTAATAGATACTCTTCATATTAAATATACAATCTAAAAGAAATTTCTTCCATTGATTGAGTAATTGTACTTAAAGAATTAAGATCATCTTGAAAATTTATATATAGAAGAAGAAAAATAATTGAATTTTTTTAATCGATTTTATAGATTTAGATAATACTGAAAATCCGAATTATTTTTCCTCTTTATTTATTTTAATTGCATCTATTAACGATAGTATTTAAGTAAAGTAAGAAATATTTAATCTAAAACAGTGTGATAAAAAAATTCGACCAAATTATTCGTTTTAGTTTCAGTTATTTTTTAGTGATTTATCAGTTTTCTTCACATTATACAAAAGTAACAATTGAAATATAGCAAAAAACAACAAACTTTTAAAGGTATCATCTCTAGAGATTCTAATCGTTCAATATATTATTTATTTTCTTTCGCACATAATCAGTTAGAAATACATACATATTATATGAATATTTAATTTTAAAAAAAAAGATCCTTTCTATTACAAACGAAATTCTATAAATTTTTAATTATAAAAAAGTTTTTTTGAAACAAAAAAGAAAATGAAATGATCCGGAATAATTCTGTATGAATAGAATTTCATTTATTCTTAACATTATATTCAATATAATAAATTTTATCATTTATTGATGTATACTTCCGTACTGATATTAAAAAAAAAGAAAAAAAAAAAATAATTATCAGTCGGAACTAATGAATTTTGATCTAAACATGATTTTCAATATTAATGAATACAATATATTCATTTCAATACGGAACTTTGTCTTTATTATCCCCAATAGAATCAATTTCTCACTTTCATGCAATTTCCGTTTAATGTCTATAGGTGGTAGATGTTTAAATGGAAGTCATACTGCTTATTGAGATATATAACAATGATGAAAACAGATGTAATATTATCAGTTCTTTTTTTTTTTTGCTTTAGATCTTCTAAACATGTCATCATCATCAATGCTTTTTTTTATCATTGCATCATTTGTAATGGTAACTTATGGTCGAACATTAAATAGTCCCGATCAATTAATGCCTTTATTATTTTCATCTGTTAATACTGATGAAAATAGTATTTTTCCATCGTCGAATAATGGTCCAAATCGATTAATTCATGTTGTTGAACAAATTATTAAGTAAAATATTTTAACAAAAAAAAAAAGATTTTTATTTATATATTTAAATATTAGATATGTTTCATCGATAAAATCAAGTGAAAATTTTATTGATAATATCGTCAATCGTCATAAAGAAGTATCTGACAAAATAAAAGTACTTACATTTTTAAATAAATGTTTTGAACTTACACATAATGTTATTCAACGTGAAATTGATCGAATGTTAGGCATGCCTGAAACAATGAAAAAATCTTCTAATCCATCATCACCATTTACATTAGAAGAATTACAACAAGCTCAAAGTAAAATTAATGATTTACTTACTAGTATTGAAAAACGTATGGCAACATTAAAAACATGGATTCCACCAACAATGCCTTTTCTTGGTTTCTTCTAACTTTTTTCTCTCTTTTTTTTTCCAATACATATAAATATGTATGCAAACATATGCAAAATAAAAATTACAAATAAAAAAAATATCTTAATATAAATATTGGAATTGAATTGAAAATATTGTTTTTAAACTATTTAAATGAAAATGAATATCTATTGTTTTCTTTTTTTATGTTATATGCATATGATAATTTTATCTAAAGTTGCATTAATCAATTTGAAATTAAAATTTACAATTTATTTTCTCATTAATCTGAACAATGTGACATTAGTTGAGTCACTTTTTTTTCCTATATAAAATGTAGAACAAATATCACATTAGTGAATAGAAATTATTCAATGTTTCTAATCATCGACAAATGTGTAACACCTTTTGTAATGGATCGATTTAAAAAATATGTTAATCAAGAGTATTTCATAACAACTAAGGATAAATTGTTTATGACATTTTTCAATTTTTTTTTTGTTTTTGATATGGATAACTGGAATTCTTCTTACGCGTATATGTAATAAAGATTTATTGGTTTTTACAAATGTCATATTTCATGCTACAATGCAGAGACAAGATTGGAATACATGAAGTTTTGTAGATGATTATTGTAATGTCTTAATTTCTTGTATTTATCAAAATTTGATTGGATAAAACTTTAGAAGAAAATATTTCAATATTAGTGAATATGTTCTCCATTTTTTTAAATGATCAACTATAGTTAATAAGGTATGTTGTACATTATTTTTACATATATATTTCTTTCCAAAAATTCCTTCATTTTTTTATAATTTTTTTGGTCTAATTGTGACGTTGTGTATTACTATTATTTCTGCGAATGTTTTCTTACAGTACGCACAATACACTTTCTGCTTTTCATATACCACTAGATTGAACATCACAACCCAATCAGAGGGCTAGAGCAGAACTCACTGCAATAACCGAATGCACATGAGTCAATTTTACTGATGAAGTTCGAAGTATTAGAATTCCTTAAATTCCATACTAATTTATAATCCCTTAGTGTACCCTAAAGTTTTCATGCTCTAGAATTCTTATAATCTTTATATATGTATAGATAGATGTATTGTAGAATTCTAAAAATTAAATAGGATTTCCAATTTGTGGATCGTAAGGGCATCTTGCATGTTTTTTTATTGACTATTCGAAATCTACAAATGAAAATGCAAAAATGTTTCGTATGGGTTTCATCAAAGTATTTTTATAACAGAAAGAAAACAACTCATAACGAAAGTTGTTTTAATAAGAATTAATTTTTTTCGAAACAACAACATAAATTATACCATCTAAATGTCGAACACTGCCGATAGCTGAAACATTTTAGCGTTATCTCATCCACCTCCGTTGTTACTTTAAATAACTGTTGAAAATCCAGCAATTGTCTAGTCTATTATTGTCCATTTTCTACTACTATTTTCTTCCATTTCTAATTCAACAATGTACTCGATAGATATACCGAACAAACAGCCTGACATTTTCACTAATAATAGAGGCATGTTCACACTTCAGATCCACACGAACGGGATTAGAGAGTCTTTATTAGATACTACCAATGATGTTCACAAAAAACAATTTGACTTTTTCCTAAATAAGAAAAAAACAATATACTTAATAAAGGATTTCCCTGAACATGTATTTGTAATGTTTTATATACCTGAAATGTTCTTTATCTAAACAACCAAGAATTGGTAATGAAAATAATTGTCATACTTTGAATGACATGAACGTCTTATTTGATCGATATCATTGTGGTTTTCGTTTAGTTCATCATTTGAGTACTATAACAATTATTATCTTTTATTCATTAGTATGAAGAATGAAGTTTCAGTATATAAAATTACATTCCAGAGTTTTTTCGAGTGATCTCTAATCTACAATAAACTTAATGAAAACAAACATTGCTTTAAACATTTCAGTTGAATAGAAATTTTAAATATAATTATTGTTCGAAAAGTAATAATATCATTTCTCTTCGAACTGATGATTAGTTCTATCGATCTATGTACTTTCTGTTCCTATGATTGTGTTATTCTCAATCCTATCAAGAAAATAAAACAATTTTTCTGATCAACAGGCACGAAAATATTAAGTAGATACAAAGAAAATAATAGTAATGCTACAATATTATTCATCCATTATGACTAATCAATAATAAGTTCGTATCATTTTAAACCGTTAGAAGTGTGTACAAAATAACTTTTTATTTCTTCCATTTTTATTTTTCGTTATTGTTGAAAATCTGTCCGCTTTTCTAATCTGAAGAAAAGTTAACCTTCTCTTAACTAAATTTGTAAATATAAATCACTCGAACAATTTAATCAATTCATTTCATCGATTTCAAATGAAGTTTTATATACCTAAGCATTATCCATCTATCAATATAACTATGAATAATTAAAGAAATTAAATTGTCTTTGTTTTTTTAAAATATTTTATGATTAAACGATTGACAAGAAAAAACACTAAACATTATCAATGTGTACCATGACTTGATTAAGTTTTTGATACTGAATTCATACGTGCTTTATGTCTTAATGTCATAATAACGATAAATATTATAAGAGTAATAAGAATTGTTATTGTTATAAGTACAGTACTACAAGTAATTATAAAACGTTTATATTTTCGAAGAGAATTTGTTCGTGATATAGGTTGAATTTTAATAAAATCCTATAGGAAAAAGAAATTATGATTATTTTTCAATATTATAAAAAGAAAAAGAAATACTCTAACTTACTTGTTTTTTAACTGTTGTTTCAAGTTTATCAGCACGAGCAAGTAAATCATTAAGTGTAGCATTATTATTATCTATTGTTTCGCCAATATTATCTATTAAAATATTTGATTCAGATGATTCATCAATATTATTTTGTTCATTAGATTGTTTATTTGTTTTTAATAGTTGATTTGTTGTTTCATCATTCTACATAAATTAAAAATAATCAAATAATTTCTTCATAAATATGTAGATAAAAATGGTACTTATTTACATAAATAATTGATTGAGATAAATCATTTATTAACTGATTTGATGATGGAGGAGTTTTTATATCATTTGATGTTGATTCACATGATGCTTTATAAAGAAATAATAAACGTTTATTTTTCGTACTTTTTCGTTTTAATCTATCCTAATAAAAAAAAAGAAAATAATTTATTTTTTTTTCTTAACTATATTATATTTAACATACTAATCCATTTCGATTAGATATTTTAAAAGATTTTTTATTATATTTAGGTTTTAATTCATTTTCTTTATTAATTATTTGTTGAGTTTTTGTATGTAAATTATTATTATTATTATTATCATCATCATCATCACTTTCTTCTTTTTGTTTTTTAGTTATATGGAATATTCGATAAGAACCATCTCGTCTAAATGATGGTTTCTTTCGTAGACTATTTGATTTATACTATAAAAGAAAAAGTAATAGTTAAAAACAAAAAAACAAATTTTTTTTAATTAAAAATATTTCTTACTTCATTAGTTGTATTTGTTAGTATATTCATTTCTTATGATTCACAATGAATTATATTTTTAAAGAAATATATAGATGAAAAATTATTGTAAAAGAAGAACGAAAGATTTATATGAAAAAGAACAAAATTTTTTTTTCTTTTGTCTGCTCTATATGTTGTCTCAACTACGACATTTTCTCTCCTCTTTATATTACTCTTACTTATATAGTTATTACTAATGTGTATAAGACGAAAGAAAAAGAGACAGTGCTGTAAAAACGATAATGATAGTTGTTGTTGTTGTTGTCGTTGCTATTGTTATTCTTTCTGATTGAACACCTTTAGAACATTAATCTTATTTAACGCATTGTTCAGTAACAAATGTAATAATGTTGTTGGATGAGTACTGTTAAGAAAAAGAAAATGAAAGTAAAGAAAAAGAGAAGAAAAACTAACAAAAAAAAGGCGTTAAAAATGAAATATTAGTTATTGATGATTGAATAATAATATAGTGATGATGAAATTTCTATCTGTAATTAAATAATTATAGGTAAGATGTCCGACTACTTGATGTCAAAGTATGGCATATATTGTCTTTTTTTTTCTTCTTCTTCTTATTGTTAGATAATAAAAGAATGGCAAAGACAATGAATGTGACAGATAATTTTATTGTTCATTTATACTAAAATATTTTATTTAATTTTGATAGATATGCATATAGTAATATTCGTTTATTATATATGAAAATTGATTAAAACGAGAATATTTTTTCAATGTTTTTTCTTCTTTTTCATATATATGCTTGATTTGAAAATGAATAGAAGGTTATATTCAATAAAAAAAATTCAAAAGAGATGTTTTTCTGTTTTTCGATTAATATAGAGTCGCTTTTAGTTAAATATTGTATTGCATGAATAAATAATAATATTTCCGATTAATTTAATCTTTTTTATTAAAATTAGTTTTTCTTTTTTTTCTTAGAAAAATATATGTAGGTGTATAATCTATCAAAATGTTATAGAATTTATGAATATTACAAAGAATATTTTAACATATAGAAATAATAAACTTACATGATTTCTATTGTAAAACGTCTTATAAAATACATTAGATATTTATTCTATTAAAAGATATATAATTAATTATCCATTATTGATACTTCATACGTCGTTTATATCTATACTAAATTTCGAGATATGTAAAACGGAGATCTACTTCAAAGATTAAAACCAAATGTTTCATCTTGTTTTTTTTTCTGAACTGAATAAATGGAGCCGCATAATATACTGTACTTATGTAATGTCTCCAGATTATTTCAATACATTTTCGAAAAAACTGTTAGCATAGTCTCTGTAGAATTAAAATATGAAACACGATGTAATTAGTAGTCTGTTGATTAATTTTCTGTCTACTATTAATGCATGTCGATAATGAAAGATATTAATCGTAATATATCACAATAAATGTGATAAAAAGGCAAAAGATAACTATTATACTTATTGTGCAGTAGAATTTGGTCTCATAAGTATGTTTTATTTCATATTTTGTGATGGTCAAAAGACGTTACTAACTTATATGTGATAGAGAGGAAAGAGATCCGAATTTCTATCTGAATACTTTAACATTTCTTTGAAATCGTATTTTACAAAAATCAATAAAATAGTAGAAACTAAACAAAATTCTTCACTATGCTCATAATGATTTAAAGCTATATCCGATTCTTTTGAGTCTATCGACTGTTGCTGACATCTATAACAAGATATATTTTATCCAATAATTTTCAAATTTATTGTGAATGAAAAAAAAATAAAGATTGGAAAAAGAAAACAATTTTTAGATGACAATCGATCATTATTAATTTATTTATTTCGTCGATTTTTTACTAAACAATTCTTTTATATTTTAAACATTTATCATCATGTTATTATTTTTTTCTCTTACTAATTTAATTTAATCTTTTTGTTTTTATTCTATCGTCATATGATGAAAATAAGCATATTGAGTTATTTTATATAACCTGCATGTAATCTTGATGGCTATCTGTGAAACTAATTAATAAGCCATTGTAAGGCCATGCAAACAGAAATAAAATTTGCTGTTTTTTTTTCACTGCCTTGCTTATAGTCTTTTATGCAATGTGGCGGATTTTAAAAAAAGCAAACATGACAACGAAACTTCGTATATTTTTTTTTTCAAAACAATGAAAATCCTTTAGTAATCTGATGACGATGAAAAATTTAATTTTAAAAATTATTTAAATGATATATTTGATTTGATTTTTTTTTCCTTTCATTTCAGATATATTATTATCATCAATTATGGTCGATAAAAATGATGATAATAATAATAAAATAATAACACGTAGTTTAAAAAGATCGATTTCAGTAAGAAAAATATTTAAAAAAAAAATAATTTGTTTTAAAGACATATTTTAGCCTGATTATTTATTAATTGATGAACGAAAATCTAAAATAACAAAAAATGAAGTAAGAAAAAAGAAAAAGAAAAGATTCTTTTTTTCCTACACTTTCAATACTACTTGATTATCGTATCAATTTATTTTTAAAGTTCGTAAATAATTCAAAATCTTCTAAAAACAAGAGAAATACAATTGAGTATATACAAAGAATTTTCTTTTTTTCTTCTCATCTCGTTAGTCAAAATCCACCTGTTATATATATATTACGAGTCAGTTGTTGATGTCTATTAAATTTGCATAAAATTCCAGAGATCATATCAAATTCTTCTCTTTCTTCTTTGCTTTACTTATCACTAAACAACTGACGATATTCCTTCAAAATAATTCTCATCCTATATAAACGATTGATTTTTTCATAAAAAAGGTGTAATCAAAATACTATTCATGCTGCTGAAGGTGTTGCACAATCTACACAAGACCTTTTTTAATTTTTATTATATTGTGAAAAAATTAGGTCTTGTCTAGTTATGTGCATCATATTCGCTGCTTTACACCTCGATAATTTCCTTTTTTTTTTTAAATTTTATTTTCATTTATTTTCATTGCTCTTTTTTTTCCCATTCTAATCAAGTGACGAAAGAAAAGAAAAGAAAAACTAAGAGCATAGCGATACCGAAAAAGAGAATGGTTAGTTTGTATTCATGTCAGCGTATATTTGTTCGATCGGTCAAATGAATCAGTATGCTACCTAAGTTGTCTATAATGAATCGACGAAAACAAGAACGATTGAAAGTGGGAAACAAAGAATTTTTATTGGTTTATATGATAAAATATTTTATTTTATACATTTTTTTTTTTGCATTTAGTTAAAACGTAATGTTGGTAATAAAGAGAATATTATTAAACGAGTTCAATCTGGTAAGATATTGAAATAGAAAAAGAAAATAAACAATGATTTTTGATATAAAGAATGTCATAGAAGTTCTGAAATGATTTTACGAATTCACCGTTCTTGTATTCTACAAAAGTAAATTCACTGAAACTTTGGTAAATTGTTGTACTATGGATGAGAAACTATAACAACACTGACATGTACTATTTTTAAAATTTTCCTGGTTATCTTCGAGATGTACGACATTTTTTTTTAATCTCGTCTATATCTCAGGCTAGGTAGATGATGAAATCTTGATTTTTTTTTATAAGATGCACTGTGAAAAGCTCTACAAAAATTGTAATAATAAATCCCTATTGACTTGTGTTCGTACTCAAAATGAAAAAGCTACATAATAGTACGACTTCTCACCATAATAAAAAAAAGGTTTGGAAGACTTTTTTATTTCCCAATAGGAATTTGTTCATAGAGCTTTTGACGGCGCATCTTATAAAAAAAAATCAAGATTTTATTATCTACCTTAGCCGAGATATAGACATTTTAGCAGACCCAGAATACAGGAAAATTTCGAAAATACCCTTTATAATTTTTTTGTTATTTAGATATTTTCATATTATAATTTGAAGATAGTATGAGTATAGGAGAGTTATTTATTCAGTAGATATCTACATAAATAAAGAAAAATGATTTTAATCGATTTAAAAAACCAAATAATAACAATATTAGTTATTGTAAATAATCTATAATTATTATGACGTTTTTGATGAAATAACGAATATAAACATAAAATTAAAATAATGAAATATGTTCAGCAAAAAAAAAAAAGAATTTTTTAATTAGATTATCATATCAGAAATACTTTCATTCAATATTATAAAATAAAAGACTATTTAAATTTACCCATTGGTTGTATACGGAGTATCCAGAAAGTCACTAAAGATAGAAAAAATTGATTATCTTCGCTACGACTCGAGCATATAGGTTGATACTTTTTACTGATAAATAGAGGCATGTTCATATTTCAAATCCGTACGAACAAGGTTAGAGAGAGCATCTGTTATGCATCATCAATGACATGAATAAAAGATGAAAAAAGAATAGTACACATAATAAAGTCTCTCTCTCTCTGACCTTATTCGTATCGATTTAAAGTGTAGATAAATGCCGTAATTCTAAATGATACTTATTATTCATTTTCTTAATTAGATTTCGAAATGTTAAAAACAAAAACTTCTAATAATGATATTCGATGGTATGAATCTCATCATTTATGGTCAAATATGATGATAAAAACTCTTGATAAAACATATAAATGTAATATAAATTTTCTTGATTCACATTCAACAATTACAAGAAAAATGCGAAGTATTTTATTTGATTGGTTAATTGAAGTAAAATAAAAAATAATTTTTTTTTATTTTTATTATTTAAATAAATATTTATTTTTATTTTTAAAAAAGGTTTGTCAAGTTTATCATCTTCATCGTGAAACTTATCATTTATCTATTGCTTATATTGATCAATATTTATCTAATACAAATAATTTACATAAAAATAAATTTCAATTACTTGGTATAACATCACTTTTTGTTGCATCAAAAATTGAAGTAAAAAAAACAAAAAAAAGAAAATATTTTTTTTCTATTTAAACTATTTAAGGAAATTTATCCACCACGTTTATCAGATTTTGCTTATGTTACGGATAATACTTGTTGTGAAGAAGATATTCTCGATATGGAATTAGAGTTAATGAATGTAAAAAAAAAAGAATTTTTTTAATCTAATAAAAATTTTCTATTTATATAAATATTTAGAAATTAAATTGGTATATTAATCCAATAACATCAATAAGTTGGTTATTAATTTATCTTCAAGTTGATTATGAACTTGAAAATTTTTTTAATAATAATTATTCATTAATAAAAAAACGACAATTATTATTATCATCATTAAACAGTGAAATTCTTAATAGTTCATTATTAACAAATGTACATCGATCAAAAGATTTTCTTCAAATATTTTCATTAGCTGTTCGAGTAAATTTTATATATAAATAAAAAAAAAACAATTATTTTGTTTTTCTATTTAGTTACTTGATTTATGTTCATTAGATATTGAATATAATCAATATTCGAAACATATACTTGCAGCATCAGCTATATATTTATGTAAAAAAAATTGGTCCATTAAAAAAATTACAAGTAAAAAAATTTTTTTTATTTTTATTAGATTATTTTATAAATATTTTAGATTTAACTTATGATGATCTTTCTATGTGTCAACAATGGATGAAACCTTTTTATGAAGTACTTTCAGAATCATTATCAAAATCATCAATTCGATCATCTTCAACAATACCAATTGATGAAATTTATTTAATACAAATACATAATATTTCAATAGATTTACTTGTAAATTATATTTTTATTTTTATTAAAATTTCAAATTTTTTTTTTTTTTTTTTAGGAAAATGTTTATGAAAAACGTTCAAAAGTTATACCATCATTAATAAATAATCGACCATTTCGAGATCTTATAAATCATTTTTCTTATTTACCAACATTAGTAGAAAAACAACAATATGAAGAAGAACAACAAAGAAATGAAACTATTATTATTGCTTAATTATAGTCAAATAGCATCAGATATTTTTTGTTTATATATTTGACTTCTTTTTATTTTGTAAAAAAAAAAAACAAAAACAAAAGATACAAAGAATTATTTAATCAAATAAGTTAGTTATTATATGTAGAATTTAATAGTTTCTGTTTTCTTTTTCAAAGATAATTAATTGTTTTATAGATTATTTTCTTTATATATATATATATATTAAATTGTATGCATTTTGTTTATCTTTATGTTCATATATGTCTATTAATGATCTATAAAAGAAAAAAATAATAAAAATATTTACAAAGATTATATTGTTATTTGTATGTTTTTTTTTGTCTTTTTTATTTATAAATTTTATGAGAATTAAGATCGATATTTTGATCTAGTCTTGTGAATAATAAGAAAAAAATTGTTTTTGTTAAGTTTCTTTTGTTTTTTACTTTTATAATTTACCCGCATTATTAATTTCGATAATAATGTGAATTTTTTTTTAATTCTAGATCTTTATATAATTTTTCGTTAAATCCATCTTTTAAAATGGGTTTATGTATTGGTTCATTAGGTTCATCAATAGCATGTTGCTTTGGTAATGCATTTTGTTCATTATGTTGTGCTGCATGTCCATCATGTAAAGGTTCAACATCAACACGTATTGGTTATGGTCTTATTCTTCTTGCTGGTTTAATAACATCATGCATTATGTTAATACCTGGTCTTGAGAAGACTTTAGCAAAAATTCCAGCTTTATGTACTGGTGGGTCAAAATTAACAGATATAGTTATGCCATCAATACCATCAATTGATTGTTCAAAAATTGTTGGATTTTTAGCTGTTTATCGTCTTTCATTTGGAATGACGGTATTCTTTTTTATTTTATCATTAATTGTAAGTTTATTTAATAAAAAAAAAGAAAAGAAATAATTATGAATTTTGTTTATTTTATAGATGATTAATGTAAAAAGTTCAAAAGATTTTCGAGCAAAAATTCAAAATGGATTTTGGGGTTTTAAATTACTTATACTTATTGGTTTAATAGTTGCCGCTTTTTTTATTCCAAATGATGGTTTTGCTCGTGCATTTATGATTATTGGATTAATTGGAGGATTTATGGTATATAAAATGAAATATTTTTATTTAATTTTTAATATAATTTATTCTTTTCTAGTTTATTCTTGTGCAATTACTTTTATCAATTGATTTTGTTCATTCGTAAATTTTAAAAGAAAAAATTTAATTTTTAGGAAAAACGTTTTTTTTTTCATTATTTAGGTGGAACGAATCATGGATTGATCGTGTTGAATCTGGTTCAAAAAAACATGGTTATGGTTTATTATTTTTTACTTTATTCTTTTATGCTTTATCAATAACTGGTGTTGTACTTTTTTATATTTATTATGCACCAGATCGAAATATCTGTCGTTTACATATATTCTTTATATCATTTAATTTATGTTTATGTTTTATTTTATCAGTTATATCAATATTACCAAAAGTAAGAGAATATAATACATCATGTGGTTTACTTCAATCATCATTTGTTAGTCTTTATGTTATTTATTATACATGGTAAAAAAAGCAAATTTAATTTAATATAAAGAATAGTTTTGTTTTCTTTTTTTTTTGTTTATATTTAGGTCAGCAATGAATAGCAATCCTGATTCACATTGTAATCCAAATATACGTTCAATAATTCATCCAACAAATATAACAACAACACCAAATCCAAATCCAATACGACAACAAAATTTATTTGATCCAATAACAATAATTGGTTTAGTTATGTTTGCTGGTGCACTTTTTTATTCAGTTTTTACAACATCACGTAATAATCGAGCAAATAAATTATTTTTATCAACATCATCATCATCAGATTATTCAACTATATTAGATGATACAACTGGTTCAGATAATAGATCATTATTAGATAGTGATGGAGAACATAATCGTCAACATGTTTATGATGATGAAAATAATTCAGTTACTTATAATTATTCATTATTTCATTTTATGTTTGTTCTTGCTACTTTATATGCAATGATGACATTAACTAAGTAAAAATAAATTCGATTTTATTTTTCTTTGAAAAATTAATCATATTTTTTTTTTGTTTTCTTCAGTTGGTATGAACCAGCACATGATTTTACAACATATAATAATAATTTAGCATCACTTTGGGTTAAAATAGCATCGAGTTGGATATGTGTAATTTTATATATTTGGACATGTATTGCACCGGCTTTATTTCCTGATCGAGATTTTGCATAAATATTAATAATCAACGACATACAATTATTCTGTACAATAATCAAAAACAAAACTAAACTGACATATATTTGTTGTATTTTGTATTTAGTTAGAAACCGATAAACTAACCAAGAGAAAACAAATTATATATATACATATAAATGTCTTTGATTTTTAAGATTAATAAACATATATATTTTTCTTTTTTGAAGATAATGCCTCGTGTACCTATTGCAAGTGAAGATGAAAGAAAATTTATTGTTGATGGAATACAAGTAGGAATTAGATAAAAAATAGAATTTATTAATTTATTATTTTTTTGTTAGTCAAATTTTCGAAATGATGGTCGAGATTGTCGTTCTTATCGACCATTATTACTTGCTACTGATGTTATAAATACTGCTAATGGATCATGTCTTCTTAAATTAGTAAAATATTTTTTTATTGAATTTCTCCACCTTCTTTTGTTTTTTACTATACGTTTTATAGCGAGAAAATCTAGAATGGGGACTATTCGAATGTTTTTTCTCATATTCGAGATAAATAAATATTTTGAGAATTTTTCTGATAGTAGAGATTTCAATGGTAAAAGAATTCATAGTTTTATCATTTATTTAAGCCGAGATATATGTGAAATAAAAAATGTATATAGTAAGAAAAACTAAAGAAGGAGAAATTCAATTGACTATTGTTATAAAGAAAAGTAAATTGAATATTGTCCTAGGGTGGAACAGTTGTAATGGTTGGTATTACATTTGAATTTAGTCGTGCAAGTCAAGATAAACCAAATGAAGGACGAATTGAAGCAACTGTTGATGGGTAAGATATATATGTAATATAATTAAACTTGTTGTTGTTGTTGTTGTAAAATAAATTTTTTTAATAATTTTTCTTCTTCATAAATTTCTTGAAAAGTTTTATCAATCCATTGATCAATATTACTAATTAATTTTTGATGAAAACGATGATACATTAATTTTTGTGTTTTTATTATTGATGACCACTTAAAGATAAAATTAAGAAAAACAAAAAAAGATAAACAAAAAAATTTTACTAAAATTTTATTTGTAGCTTTAGTTAAAAATGATTTTTCATCATGTTCATCTTTAAATATAATAAATTCAATTAATTTATAAACACACATTGATGATTGAGTTTTTGGCCATTTTTCATACCATTTAGAATTTAATTCTAATGGTAAAATATTTGGCTTTTTTTTTGAAATATTTCTTGTTGGATCTTCATCAATTTTATAATCATTTTTTTCATCTAATCTTTCTGTTATATTAATTATTTCATAATCTTTTAAATATTTTATTTGTTCATTATTAAGTGAAAAATATAAATGTGATATATTTATATTATTTATAATTGATATATTATTATTTATATAATAACTTTGTATTATAATACGTATATAATAATCAATATTTTCAATAATTGTTAATGTATATGGCCAATTATCCCATGAATATTCATCTAAAATAAGATCATTTTTCGATTTTAAAAAAAATAATTCAAGAATTTTTAATTTTTGATCTTTAATATTATATTTTTTATGTGTCATTATTGTTGATGATGTTATATTAGTTTTTAATGTTAAAGGAATTTTTTCTTTTATTATTTCTAAACGTTCTTGTTCATTTATATTATCATATATTGTTATACATGATGAACATGTTTGTAAAGTTTCTTTAAGTAATTCAATTTCTGTCCATTTTTGACCAAGACGATATTCATCAAGTGTTAATGGTATTGGAATACGATATTCTTTTATTTTCATATTTATTATATTTTTTTTTATGAAAAATAATTTGAATTAAATATGCGCGTATTTAATTATTTATTTTTTTTAGAAGTGGTTGTCGATCATTACGAATGTTTGGAAGACATAGAAGACAATATACAAAACAAATAGCTAGAAGTCTTAATTATATACTTAATAATCCAAAATGTTTTGATCTAAGTCAATTATGTGTTGTTAAAGGACATCATTGTTGGCTTGTTCATGTTGATATTTCTGTAAGTATTTTTCCAAATATATTAAAATCATTATACTGAGTTTTGTCGTTTTATGATAGATGAAAGAAATAGTTTTGAATTTAGATAATTGTAATATTTATTAAATTTTCAGTATATATTAACGAGTGGAATATAATGAATAGATTTCGTCAATTGGCAAAAGTGTAGTGAACTTTTTTTCAGTTATCACGAATATTGAGACAGAGTACACTTTACGACTGAAAGTAATATTGTTAAAATATTTAGGACAGTCCAAAAATAGTGAAAGTAACACTTGAATGCTGTACAGCAAACTTGAAGAAACTTTCATTCTATACAGTCTGATAGAGAAAACAATGCTCTATTTTTTCTATACTATTTGATAATACTTCAACTAATATTATAATAATAAAATAGAAGATAAGAACTATTTTTGTTGAAAATTATCAAAACGGATAAAATTTTGACGTTGCGAAAGTGAGATTGTTGTGTTTGGTAAGAGATGAATTTGATTTTTTCTATCTTATCTTTTTATAATTGGTCTTTGGAAATTGTAAAGCTTTTCATGCTGCATATTGTAGCATATTTTGTTTTTTCAATACAGTGTACTAAGTAATATTAAAGTGAAATGTAAACGTGTCACACTCTCTATGATTTAATACAACTAGCATATATTCTGACGAAACAAAGTTTATCGAAGGTTTACTATAAGATATTAAAGTATCATTCTCACTACTTTTGGACTGTCCTAAGTATATATACTATAGCTTACACTTATCAACATAGTCGATGGAAATCTTCTAATCTACGTCTGAGTTGCGATCAAATTAGCGAAATTTCGATATCTCATGTTTTTACTACTTATTTCACCCTATTGAAAAAAAAATATTGGAAAAGACAGTGTGAAAATTTCTATAAGATCGCTTATTTTCTAGTTGCACTTCTTGTTTTTAGAATAGACAAAATATGATGAATTCACGTTTGATTATTTCATCTTTTCATCATTTGATATGCTTGATTAAAAGAAAAATAAAATAAGAAAAAGTGAATTGATCTTGTACCAAAAGAAAAACTCGCTTGCACTCGATTGAACTATGTCCCTAACTTCAACAGTTTGATTTAAAAAAAGTAATTTTTTAATCATTATTAAATGCATTTGTGATATATATACATAAAGGCAATAGAGTATATGCGCACCATTTATTATTAAGATTAGTATCTTATCTTAAATAAACTAAGTTACCTTTCTCAATTAAGTATAATGAATACACTTAAAGTAAAATATGGATGTATGTCATCCTAATAACTGCAATTATTAGATACAATCTTTATTAATGCTTTAATCTCATTGAGATATGTTTGTTTTCAAAATAAAATTCATATAGATAAAAAGAATTATACAAAATTGAAATGATTTTTTTATATATTTAAAAGGTTCTACGTTATGAAGGAAATCTTCATGATGCATGTTCATTTGCAATGAAAGCTGCATTAAGTGAAACAAAGTAAAAATTCTAGAAAAAAATAATTAATAGTTTTTCTAATATATAATACTTGATTCAATCTAGAGTTCCAGCACTAAAAGTAACTCATGATGAAGAAACAAATGAAGTTTCTGTTGATGTCTGTGATGATCCATATCAATATGGTGTTCTTGATGTATCAAATTTACCTGTATTCATTACTGTTGGACAAGTAAGAAAATCTATTTGAAAAAAAATATATTAGGTGCAATATAAAAATTACAACATTTGATATTTTGCAGATATCTCATCATAGATGAATGATATAATCTTAATTTTTCTCATAAAAGATGCGCCATAAAAAGTTCTACAAAAATTATACGAACAAATCTATTGTGACCAGTTAGAATACTGTCTTCCATTCCCAAAATGAGCAAGTCACATGATGCTGCTAAAGTCCACTGTATTTGGCACAATAGGAATATTTATAGATATTTTCATGACGTATCTTGTAAGAAATAGTCAAGACTGTATTACTTATTTGTGGAGAGATATTTAAAAAATACCAAATGATGCAATATTTCTGCCACACTCAGTATAACTGTTATTCAATAATAAATATCTCATTTTTATTTCCTATCTTTAATGTATTAAAAATATTGTTTTAAATTATGATTGTAATTTCAGTAGAAAGAGAACTTAATTCTCTAGAAAACTGTCTAATTTGCTTCGCAAAAAAATTTTTTCATATCAATGTAAAATACCAATGGACTTATCAAATTGCGATTTTCTTTTTTTCTGCATAAAAAATATCTTTTGTATCTGTACGACTGAGCAGATGTTAAATTTTACACTTATACAAATTCTTTTTTAAAACGATAAAGTCAATATTCAATTCTCTATTGAATAAGATTACTATCAACATTTAAAACAATTTTTATTATTATTTTTGATATAATCAATTTAGATTAATGGAGTTCATACAGTTGATACAACAATTAAAGAAGATTCAGTTACTTTAGCTAGGTATTAGAATTTAATTATTTTTCTTTTAAATTTATTTTTTATTTATTTATTAAGAATAACTTATGGAATAAAACCATCTGGTTCTATTGTGTATATGAATAAAGATGGTGGTGGTAGTCTTGATTTACTTAATATTCGTTCAATGGGAAAAGTAAATTTTTTTTTTTCTTTTTAAATTTTTTTATTTATTCTTGTTCTATTAAAGATTGCTAGTGATATTGGTCCACAAATGAATGAACTATTAATAAAAAAGATTCAATTAAGTAAAGAAAAACAAGCTTCATGGGGACATACTAATGAAAGACTACTTTTTGATGAAAACAATTTCGTATAAAACATTTCGTTTTATATAGAAAAATAAACTATTTCATAATATAAAATGTTTTCTTTTCCTTTTTTTATTTATTTATTGAAATATTTAGTATAGATTTTCATCGGATATATCATCACTTAACATATGTTGAATGAATGATCGAATATAAATACGACAATTTGTTGGTTGTGATTTAGAAATATAATTATTGAATTGATTAGAATCAGTCTTTATTGATGGATCATTATTCGATTGATTATGTAAATCAAATTCAATACTTGAAGAATTTGAATTATTTATTATTGTTTTATTAATATTCAATGATAAAGAAGAAAATGATGATTTTGATATATCTGATAATGATGAAAATGTATTTTGTGATTTAATATCATCATTAATTGTTGCTAAAAAATAAATTAAAATTATTAAAAAAAAAATTTTTCCGTAAAAATATACTTGATTGATTAGTTTTTGGTATAATTGATAATGTAGTTATTAAATCTGTTGAAGAATTAATTTCATTTGTAAATGTAGTTTGTGTACTTATTGTTTTTCGATCAATAATTTTCTCTAATAAGATTTTATTTATTGGTATTATATTATTCTCTTTATTTTCATTCAATATGACATGTTTATTATTATATTGAGAACGATATTTATTTAATTTTTCTCGATTAATACGATATAATATTCGAGATTTTTTTGATATTTGGTCATTTTTATTATACATAAAATTTGTTTTTTATTATTCAAAAAAAAATATAAAATACAATAAAAGTTAAAAAGCGCGATGATTAATTATAGTTATGTACGAAAATAAATTGCGTTATTAAAAATATTTGAATTAAGATAAGACAATTCCATTCTGGGTACAAATTTTATTAATATTTATAAATCGTAAATAAATTCTTAGCATTATTAAATAGAATATTTCTATTTTACGTAGGTTTTTGCTGAATGTCACGTTATGTTAGGAAATTTTATCTAGTTCACATATGTCTACATAGACTGAATATTTTTTTTTTGATTAATAAATAAATTAATTTTAAAGTATTTAGTATTTAACAGTATGATTGTAAGTCTTGATCTTTCCGTATAATTTGCTAAATACAATGTGAAGTCGATCATCACATAGATATGAAAATTTAAAATACTTTTTTTTTGGAGAACATAAATTTAAGAAATTTTTGTATCAATCTGATGATTTAATGCATCCGAAATAGTTCTTCTGTAATTTCTGCTTTTGAAACATTCTCGTATTCGAGCCCACACTTTACACCTAATCTAACATTTACAAATTATTAATTTTCTTAGTAAACATGATATTTGTTGAACATTTAATGTTGTACTGGTAGTTTTGTGCATAGTATTGATCATAAATGAACAGAAAAATAAAAATAAATATTTTATATCATATAACAGATAATAACAAGAATATATATATATATTTTAATGATATAACCTGATGAACATGTAAAAAAATTTGCTTGATGTGAATATCAATAAATCAAGATTTCATAATTTTAGATGTTACTTAAAATCGATCAAATTCTTGATGAAACTGATGAAAGTATTGATACTGTACGTGGAAGTTTATATTTTTATCATTATAAATGTGATGGACAAGATGATCGAGGTTGGGGTTGTGGATATCGAACATTACAAACATTATGTTCATGGATAATTAATATTAAAAAAGACTATTCAACGTCAACAATTCCATCTCTAACAAAAATTCAAGAAATTCTTGTTGATCTTGAAGATAAACCAAAATCATTTATTAATTCTAATCAATGGATTGGTACATATGAAGCAACTATAGTACTTAGTCAACTTTATGATGTAAATTATTTTAATAAAAACAAGAAAAAAAAAATAAAATATTTTATTTAGGTTGATTGTAAAATTATTCATATTTCAAATGGTTATGATCTTTTAAATAATATGAATATAATATCTAAACATTTTCAAGAATTTGGTTCACCTATAATGATGGGTGGAAATATTGATTCATCGTCAAAATGTATTCTTGCTATACGATCTAATAAACAACTTTTAATACTTGTAAATATTTTTAATATTATATATAAATAATTAATTCTTTGTTTTTAAATTCAGGATCCACATTATTCTGGTAGAAGTTTTACATCCATAGATGAATTACATGAATCAAATTATTTAAAATGGTATAATGTACCAAATGATTTTCTATCGGATTCATTTTATAATTTATGTTTACCACAGTTAAAAAATTCTATTAGTTAAAATATATCATTACATTTTTTTTTGTTTCTATTTTAAAAGAAAATTTATCGTTATCTGACGATGTCTATTATATTTCTAGTAAAATAATCATGAGGAAAGATAAACTAATATACCATCGGATATACTAAAAATTCACATACGCAATTTATTTTATATAACATCGAGGTAAACTATGTTCTTGTTTATATACGAAAGAGAAATAAAGTAATAAAAGAAAACGATAACATACATATTTATTTCGTTGATTGTTATATATCTATTTCTAGTAGATATCAAATAATCATTCAAGTACATTTTATTTTATTTTTTTGATTATCTATTTTAATCGATTTACTTTCTTTTATTTGATTGATTATGATATTTTCTATAAAAACTCTAGTTTATCATGTATCACAAGTAAATGATATATTATCTATTATCAATACTAATATTAAATATCATCATAACAAAAAAATTATTATAATACCAAAAAAATTAGAGAACAATTCTGGTAAGTTCTATTATCTTCTATTCATATATTGATTTTTTTTTCTTTTAAATAAAAAAAAAAAAACCAAGTCGACAAACAATTATTATTAAGATTTATGACGTCAAACAAGTCATTTAACATAAATAGAATCACTAATACTACTGACATTTTCAATAGAAATAGACATTTGTTTCTGTCAATCAATAACAATAATGTATATATATATATATATATATACATATGTATATTAAATAGATAGATCGATAGAAATTATTTATGAAAAAAAAAATCTCGAATGATCTATTGAAATAATAATATTAACTTATTTTTCGAATATTATTTTATATTAAAATAAATAACAATATTTCTCTTTAAATTCTATTATAAACATTGTCAAAATGATGATTTATTTATGTATAATATGTTGATAAGAACTTATTTAGTTTGATAGTAGATAAATATTTTTATCGACATAAGTAATGATATACAAATGTCAAAATTTCTAAAGTTCTATTATAGTTCATAGAATACAATAGTCCAACCTGTACTCTTATCTTAATAGTTTTTTGTGACCGTATTACATGAGAAGGTCATTTAGCTTATAACCATTTGCTTGACAGATGTCAATCAATTGTTTATTTTCAGAAAATAACTATCTGTTTATTCCAAGATGAATTCTGTATAAGTATGTATGTATGTGTGTGTATATATATATATATATGCACAAATGGCTTTATCATTACTTCTGTTGTTATTATTATACGAACACAACACGTAAATTATAATGATTATGCCGTTTCCATTTAACAGACATAATAACGTTTGTTAAGTAGACATAATCATTCACAGTTGTCAATCTATTGTCTTGAATAAGAAAGAAAATTTCCATCATATTAGAATCTATCCAGGATAACTTTGATAAAAACAAAAATTTATTATTATTTATATATATGTTCATTATTCAATATCAAATTTTGTTATAAGGATAAATTTTATTAATTATTTTAATCCTTTTATATTATTTAAGTTATTAATGAAGAATTTATTATATAGTAGAATCTTGATAGTTAGAGATAATTAATAGAGGTTATAAATATTTTTTTTTTGAAAAAGAAAATCTGTTAAAATTAAGAAAAATAATTGATGAGCAAAAGTTATATATGATAATTAATGCTAATAGAATATTCTTCAAGTTAAAGAATTACTACTATTCTTCTATAGTGATATAATCAGAAAATAGGTCAATCCTTCGTAGAAATATTTTTATTTCCTATTAATGCAGTAGTAGAACTAGAGTTTTGGGTTAGAATGGTCTCAGTTCCTTCTACGATTTTGGGCTAAGAGGCTCAATCTTCTTTCTGAATCTTTCAATTTATCCTAATGAATAAAATGTGTCAAAATTTTCGCTGGATGAGAGGACTCAGAGGTTTGTAGGAGGAGATGAGCTCCTTCTTGTCATCTCCCGGCTCTGTCACTGTATTAATGAAAATATTTACCTTGAAAATTAATAATATTAAATACATACTTATGAAGAGTAATTCAAAGTTCCTAATGACCTTTATCAATTAATATTATCTATTTCAGATATACATCTAATTAATTAATTGAAGTATAGAGTTAAATTAGACCTATTATTTAAAATAGCTGTTTTCTATTTTTTAAAAATTATTTGTAAGATTGTTAATTATTTTTTCTAGTTTTTTTTGTCTTATTAAAGAAAGTGTATGAAGGTTTTTTCTTTTTACTATTCATATTCTTTTAAAGCTTAGCGTATTCAATCTAATCATCAAAAAATATATCTAGTAAAAGTACCTAGTCAACAACAATTTAATTAGCTTTTAATCCTCCATATATGATAAGAGTATTCTTTATTTTTTAAGATATATAAAATGACAACGTCTCGTGACGATCAATAAAATGCCAATAGGGTTCCTCAGAATTTCTAAGCTATTTTTTTTATTTCGTACAAAAAAAGAAATTTGTCGTTTTCTATAAAGTTCTATTCTTCTATAAACATGTCATTAATATGAAAGAAAAAACAAACGAAATTTTTAAAATACCGAAAAAAATCGAGTCGTTTCAGAATTTTTTTTTTAATAATTTTTCTCTTCATATAGATTTTAATTGCAAAATAAAATTTCATTCTTATGCTTGATTTGAACAAAAAAACCCTTTTTTTATTTATCTTGAACTTTTTAGTTAACTATTAAAAATTGAATTACATTTAATAGGTTAATAGATAATATAATCACTATTATTTTGTAATTATTTTTCTAAAAGTATGAATTTCTATGCAATTTTCTAGACAAAGACTTTTTATTTCCTTACAAAAAAATTGTCATGTCTACATGAAATGTTCTATTGATTTCAATAAAGAATATCGTTGTAAGAAAGAATTTTTTTTATTACATGATACTATTCAAAATATTATATAGAAAGCGAGAAAAAAAAAAGGAAGTAACTTTCGAATGACAAGAGAAAAATTTCATTACTTTATAGCTCAAAAATTATGTACGCTTTGAAGATCAGACCCTCTAGTCTTTTTCTTTTATACTATTATTATTCTTCTTATTGTATGAAGAACAATGTTTGACCTAAGATTTTTTCATATGTCTTTTGGCCAGATACCAATGTTAATGTCAAGATCAAACATGTCGAAATCCTACTATAGAGATTAAATATGTAATATAAGAATATAGACTTTTTTTCTATTTAGTTTTATATAGTAAAATATTCTACCAATAGGAGACAAATATATGAAAAGAAATTAAAAAAAATACTATGAAATTCGAATTAGACACAGTCTTGTCTGTTTTTGATATGTCTACAAAATAGTATTTTATGTCGATTTTTTTTGTTCTTGTAATAAAGACAAATATTATAATATATAGTTAGCATGTCAAAGTGAAAAAGAAAGAAAAAGAAATATTATATTATTAATTCACAAAAAAAAGAAATTTGTTTATTAATCGTTAGTTATATTTATTTATTGATAGTGAATATATCCTGACTTTATATATTGAAACTTATTATATCATGTATTCAATAAAATAGTTTCTAATTTTATATTGAAGTAGACTATTGTTGTTTTTTTTTTTCTTTCATCAGTTTCTTTCTTTCTGTCTTTCTTCTTGTTCTCTTGTGTGTGTGTATGTCTTTTTTTACGTCGTTTGTATCACCAACAAAAACAACAACGTCAAGCGAGCACTAGCGCTTGTCACCTAATTATTGGCCACCGTACTCGCTCTCTCACACATACGCTCTCTCTCTCTCTTTCATTTTGTAGTTGTCACTTACTGCTTTTAACTACTATGTTGATAAAAGAACAAGAAACACAGACATAGAAAGAAAGAAAAAAAAAAGAAGCAAAAGAAAGGTGGATTCGTATTCATTCAGCAATCTTCATTCAGTACACATGAGACAAACAACACGTCACAATCGTAACGATTTTCATTGTTTCATAAATATGCATAACGGTGAGTTATAAAATATAACTATCCTTGTCATTTTATTTTTTTCTGTTCCCCTTTTTTTTTTTTTACTCTATTCTCTATGGCATCATATTATCTATTGTGTTTGTGTAGGAGGATAAAACGAACTAATGAGTAACTAGACATACATGTGTGATTATTATGACAGACAACAGAAAAAACAATAAACATATTGATTGTCGCGAGAGTACATAGCCTAAAAGTCGTGATCATTAATATGTCTGATGGCTTTTTGATATGTCATCCTTTAGATGAAGGCATGTGCCTTCACGTTTTTTGGTGATGTACTTTCTGTTCTTGCATCATCTAATAACTTGGCCTTTTACGAAAATAAATGACGTTTATGCGTAGGTGTATATGTTTTTTAAGGATTCCAATGCACCTGTTTTTTTCAATGTGTAAAATGTCAGTTGTTATTTTCATTGTTGTCAATGGACGCACTTATTCTACTGCTTTTGTCTATATTCTTTCAGAGAAACATTTTCAACGAAATAGAAGCTATACACACACACACACACACACTTCACTTTATTTTTTTTGTTGTTGTCTACCACATGACAAGCAAGAACAACACTAGCAACAACAAAAATAACTATAATGAAACACATAGAAAAAAAAAGAAATAACAATGATGACTATCCTTCTGTCTCTATATTTTGCTCTAAAGTAAATATGGATACGTCTGGTATTGACATACAAAGACATACTTCCTTCTATTGTATGCCGCTTTCATAGTGGGGTATTGGTGGAGCGAAGCCAACGTTTATTCATTCAAATGTAAATGCCGCTATTGCCTCGTATAATTTCCCTAGAGAAAAAAAAACGAGGGAAAACGTGTATATGTATGTATGAATTTATCTTTTACATTCACACGATGACATCGTAACCGTTGGTTGTAAGGAACGGCAACATAGAAGATGATTATAATTGTATTAGTTTTGGGAATAGTGTATATATATGCATATGACAATCACTTAGAATAATTTGTATTTGAAAGTTTCTTTTATTTATTCATATGTATTTAATATAAATCATTTACATTTAAAAAGAAATTAAAAATTAAAACAAGACATCCTTGAGTTTTAGATATTTTTTTTTTTTAAAAAAAAATGCAAATCTATTGTTTGTTGTATATTTAATGATCTTGAAATTACATTAGATACCATGAAAATATGTATGTCATTATGTTAGATAGAAATGATGTGTAATGACCTTTCCAGATGTCTGAAGTCTATTGTTACTTTTATGATTTCATTTAGTATTGAGAAATATAGATTGACATGAAACAGATTGATGAAATCCGTCATCAAGACTTGATCGATGATTAGTTTGTCCTTGAGTCAAAATAGAAATTACCAATACAACGAATGTACCTAAGCTCGGAATACAATAGAACCATTCAACCCTTTTTTTTTGGCATCATATTGTCATTTGTTTACCACGATTTTCTCTCTTTTATTCTGAAAGCAATCTGTTATAAGACACTGAAATATGAAACCTATGTATTGCAAACATCAGTACATATAACCTGTATGTATACATATAATCAAATTCTATGTTTGTGTTAACAACAGTAATAACAAGAACTTTTTCTTTCTTCTCATATGAATCTGTCTTTTCTTCTTTTTTTTAACGAAGCACTGTATTTTCTCAGGACGATGTTATACTATAGCTTCATTTCTTTTTTTTTGTCTCTTTCAATACATTCAAGTACATAGTATATGAAATCTTAGAAATATCTTTTATATGCGCCGTCAGTATGTATATATGTTAACACTTGAATGAAAGAGAAAGAAGAAGAAGAGGAAAAAAGTCGCTCTCATATTGATATGGAGGGTTTTTTTTTTCGTCTATTTTGACAACGTGAAATACAATCATTTTTATTACCCATGTTCTTATGTCCACATCATCATTCACGTACTTGTACGAACGTTTTTATCAAAAGGTCATACTGCTGTTTTGTTTTAAAACAATTTTTGTCCTAGTTTTGTAATTATTGTTTTTTTATCTTTAATTGAAGTAAATTTGTAGAACTGAAAAGGTATTTCTTTTATTACATAAATATATATATATATATATATTTATTCATAGAAAAAGAAAAAAACTTTTCGTTTTTTTTTTTCTTCTATACGTACTGATTACATATTCGTTGTTCATCACTTAAATTCAACGTTCTAAATGACATTGGCATGTACAATATGAGAATAAGATTAACAGTTATTCATATATAGAGACGCACTCATTTAATGCCAGAAGACATATTCTATTCTCATATGCTCACCGTTAAAATAGTGCAAAAGACAAAATTGACACGTATAGAACAACGATGTCTATACATTCTCACTAGTCGATATAAAGTAAAAAGAATGCTCGAAGGCATCTCAAGCTTGAGTGAGTAAGTGAATGAGTGACTTAAAGTGAGTGATGAAAAGAGTTCTCGTTCATTTAGAAATAACTCAACGAATAATTTCATAGACTATCGACATTCATATTGTTTTTCACGTTATTCATATTATGAAATTTCACTTTTTTTCTTTTCTTCCTTATATGAAAGTAATTTTAATACTTCGATTGTCCTTGTTTTCATCAATGAATAATAACAATCTATAGAATCATTTTATTTGTCATCATCACCTTCAATAATTATATTTGCATGTCTTATTCCATTTTCTTTTTCTTTCTTTCTTTCTCTTAGCTATTATAATCATTATCATTATTATCATTAAATGATACATAGATACACATTATTCATCATCATCAAAATACATCCTTTTCTATCGTACTAT